>CAUDMG010000910.1:30000-327500 GCA_958450375.1 Homarus gammarus
CCATCCGTCTACCTATCCGTTGATTCGTCTCCCTTTTGTCCACCTGTCCGTCCATCCGTCTACCTTTTCGTCCGTCTGTCCGTCGATTTGTCTACCTTTTCGTCCATCTATTTACCTTTTCGTCCACCTGTCCGTCCGCCTATCCGTCCATCTGTCCATCCACTTATCCGCCCACCTATCCGTCCACCTGTCCGTGTATCCGTCCGTCTGTTCGTTGCTCTGTACGGTTGCCAAATGATTAGTGAAGTTCTATAATAATACATTGAAACTAAACCTTTTCCTTCAGTTCTTGATGACCCGTATTGATTATGGTGAGAGAGAGAGAGAGAGAGAGAGAGAGAGAGAGAGAGAGAGAGAGAGAGACTAGGTTAGGTTAGACTACGTTAGATTTGGTTAGACTGCGTTAGATTTGGTTAGACTACGTTAGATTTGGTTAGACTACGTTAGATTTGGTTAGGGTAGTAATAAAGTCATGTATATACAGTTGGTGTTGCTTACTTGTTTGTTCCTATAAATCACCATCGACAACAGCAGAAAGGTGAGAATATTATCAGTATTTCACCATTATCACCAAAGCCCATGAGTTAGTGTTATTTTTTACAGACAGATATTACTTCATGCTAAAAAAATATTAATTGTAATTTTTAAACAGACATAAATTATTTCAAGTGGATGTTGTGTTGTGTTGTGTTGTGTTGTGTTGTGTTGTGTTGTGTTTTGTTGTGTTGTGTTGTGTTGTGTTGTGTTTTGTTGTGTTGTGTTAGGTTGTGTTGTGTTGTGTTTTGTTGTGTTGTGTTGTGTTGTGTTGTGTTTTGTTGTGTTGTGTTGTGTTGTGTTAGGTTGTGTTGTGTTGTGTTGTGTTGTGTTAGGTTGTGTTGTGTTGTGTTGTGTTGTGTTAGGTTGTGTTGTGTTGTGTTGTGTTGTGTTGTGTTAGGTTGTGTTGTGTTGTGTTATGTTGTGTTGTGTTAGGTTGTGTTGTGTTGTGTTGTGTTGTGTTGTGTTGTGTTGTGTTGTGTTAGGTTAGATAAGAGTAAGCAAGATTAGGTAAGGATAGATTACATGAAATTAGGTTGGCTTAGATTAGGCAAGGTTAGGTTAGATTATGTTAGATCAGGTTAGGTTAGGTCAGGTTAGGTTAGGTTATGTTAGATCAGGTTAGGTTAGGTCAGGTTAGGTTATGTTAGATCAGGTTAGGTTAGGTCAGGTTAGGTTAGGTCGTGTCAGGTCAGGTTAGGTTATGTTAGATCAGGTTAGGTCAGGTCAGGTTAGGTTAGATCAAGTTCGGTTAGGTTATGTTTTGTTAGATCAGGTTAGGTCAGGTCAGGTCAGGTCAGGTTAGGTTAGGTCTGGTCAGGTTAGGTTAGGTTAGAATCACTATACAGAAAATAATGAACGAAAAAAAAAAAATCCTGAACACAGTCAAATAATAATTAAACATGGACTAATATATTGTTCCATAATTCATCATACATTTTAATCTTTTATCGACAAAACGATCACACGGAACGAGGACGAAAATAATAGTCGGGATTATTAGCGTTGATACTTTGATGTCCCGTAATGACAACTTCAAATATGATGAATTAAAACTGTACAATGATATGGGGTGGAGAGGTGACGAGGGGGGGGAGTGGGGGAGACGGTGGTGACTGGTGGTTTGTGTGTGTTGAGAGAGAGAGAGAGAGAGAGAGAGAGAGAGAGAGAGAGAGAGTTTCTGTTGACATCTCCGTATAAAATTCACAAACCGATTATGCAGATTGGTAGCAAAAGTTTCCCCCGCGATGAGGATAAACTAGCTGGCTCGATGGTGTGAGGGGAAGTGGGTGAGGGGAGAGAGGGGAGGAGAGGAGAGAGAGGGGGAGGGGGAGGGGAGAGAGAGGGGGGAGGGGAGAGAGAGGGGGAGGGGAGGGAGAGGGGAGGAGAGAGGGGGGAGGGGAGGGGAGAGAGAGGGGGATGGGGAGGGGAGAGAGAGAGTAAGGGGAAAGGAGTTTGAGAGGAGAGAGGGGGGGAAAAGAGAGAGAGAGGGGGATATAGAAAAGACAGATATAGGAGGTAGTGTGGACGGGAGAGAGGGAATAGGGTAGGGAGAAAGTGAAAAGGAAAGGGAAGGAAGAGAGGGAATAAGAGAAGAGAACATTGATAAATAGGGAAGAGGAAAGAGAGAGAAAAGGATAAGAGGAAAGAGAGAGAAAAGGATAAGAGGAATATGAGAGAAGATAGGACGAAAGTCGGATGTGTGTAAGGAAGAGGGTGGAGAGAGCAGTAGGGAAGAAAGGCGAGAGAGAGAGAGAGAGAATGGAAGGAGAGGAGTAAGTGACAAAAAGAAAGGAAGATAAAAAGCATAAAATTAGACCATAGAGAAACGTGTGAAGCCAAAACATCGTAGACTGAAACTCGCAAACTGAAACTTGTAGACTGAAACTTTTATTGACTGAAACGTTGGGGGCAGAAACGTGCTTGACTGAAACATATGAGGGTGAAACGTGGTGGCGTGGGAGAGGTTGACCATTGAGAAACACAGCTTCAAGGTACCTTCTGAAATCTTAGTGGCTGTGTTAGTTGAATTTACTGCCTGGAACCTTGACAGGAAACATGGCGGGCAAGTTTATCTCTGTGGGGGAGAATGTGTGTGTGTGTGTGTGTGTGTGTGTGTGTGTGTGTGTGTGTGTGTGTGTGTGTGTGTGTGTGTGAGAGAGAGAGAGCATGTGTGTGTGTGTGTGTGTGTGTGAGAGAGAGAGAATGTGTGTGTGTGTGTGTGTGTGAGAATGTGTGAAATAAAACATTCATGTATTTTGGCACTAAAAATAAATAATAATACTATTTTTATTCGTATCATCATCATCATCATCATCATCATCATCGTCGTCGTCATCATCATTACGGCCCATAATCAAGTAAACACAACTCTATATAACTCTCTAACTCAACAAATTTAGCGAAATATTTCCAGGAAAAAAATAAAATTCAGTATATTTCCGACACAATATTTCGCCTTCCACAACTTGGCTGGCGAGTATTTTTATTTTTGTTTTTATTGTCGAGTCAATCCACGGCGAGGGGTGAACTGGCTTCTTACTCCAGCCAAGTCAGGAGAGTTAACTTATGTCGAGGTCAGGTAGAGTTAAGTGCTACACAAGTTGGGATATTTGTGTGTCAGGGTATTTGTTTATTGATGCCGAAGTTAGGATACGTGTTTATTGTTTCTGAAGTTCGGATATGTGGTATATGAAGCCGAAGTTAGGATACGTGTTTATTGTTTCCGAAGTTAGGCTATGCGGTAAATGAAGCCGAAATTAGGATACTTGTCAAATGGTGCCCAACTTAGGATGCTTGTTAAGTGATCCTAACATAATAAATTTTTAACTTGTTCTTTGTATCACGTACCAATGTTAAAATTACTCCTAATATCAAGTACCAATGTAAAAATTACTCCTAAAATCACTTACAGTTGCCTCCATTTAAAACGGATACCATGGCTGACGCGTTTTGTGAGATGTGGCATCACCGCCCACCAGACAACAGATAGGAGCCTATGACGTTGTACTTAGTAACCTGTATTAAAACTATAACCATGCAGGATAAAGGGGGGGGTGCAGGATAGAGTTGGGGGACTGCAGGATAAAGGGGGGGGGTGCAGGATAGAGTTGGGGGACTGCAGGATAGAGGGGGGGGGGACTGCTTATTTAGCATCCTTGGTCTGGTTACTCAAGGGACTCCTAAAACCACGTACCTATGTAAAGTAACCCCTAAAACCACGTACCTATGTAAAGTGACCCCTAAAACCACGTACCTATGTAAAGTGACCCCTAAAACCACGTACCTATGTAAAGTGATTCCTAAAACCACGTGCCTATGTAAAGTGACCCCTAAAACCACGTGCCTATGTAAAGTGACCCCTAAAACTACGTACCTATGTAAAGTGACCCCTAAAACCACGTACCTATGTAAAGTGACTCCTAAAACCACGTACCTATGTAAAGTGACTCCTAAAACCACGTACCTATGTAAAGTGATTCCTTAAACCACGTACCACATTATGTCACATAGGATCAGAATGACGCAGTGACGCCACAGGTCGATCAGCTGATTGGGGTGTCGACATGAACAGGAGAGAGAGAGAGAGAGAGTATATATACGAGTATACTAATTATACACCATAAACTTGTCATATAATCACCGTCAACAAGTCGTAGCATAATGTACACACAGACAGACAGACAGACAGACATAAAAAAAAAAATACTTATACAGCCAGTCAGACAAACAAATAAACAGACAGAGAGACAGGGAGTGAATACATTGAACACGGCGATACACTCAGCTGATCACCGTCACCAGCTGTTCCAACAACTGGCCCATGTTAGCGCTGGGTTTAAGGATGGTCTGGTAGTGCGTGTGACGGATGTTGATTTGATTATCCGGGCCCGTCAGAGGCTAATCTGTCCCCTCCCCCCCCCCCCCCTCCCTCTCATCCTTCCCACTCCCCTCTCATCCTTCCCACTCCAGCCCTCTCCCTTTTTCCTCTCCCACTCACCCCTGTTCCCAAGCCCTCACGGTCGCTACAGATACATTTTTATTGGTGTATTTGTTTATTTGTTTGTTTGTTTGTCTGTCTGTTTGTGTGTGTGCGGGTGATATTTTTTCGTGTTTGTCTCTGTGTTTATTCGTGTGTACGTGAGCGGTGAGTGAAGTGGAAACGACGGTAAATGGGACGAGTTGAAAACGAAAAAGAAAATCGGGAAAAAAATCGGTGGGGAAAAATCGGAAATAACATAAATTGGCGGGAAAATCGGAAAAAAAATCGACAGAAAAATGGATAATAACAAAATCGGAAATAGAAAAATTCGACAGGAAAAAGTCAGATAATAAGTAAAACAAGAAAACAAAAACAAAGACAAAATCTGAAGAAAAAAATCGGTAAGACAAAATCAAATAAAAAAAAATACAATAAATAAATAAAAATCTTAAAAAAAATAAAGGAGTGGAAGAGTTTACGCTTCACTGAAAATTGGGTCGAATTTTTGAGCCAATTGAGAGAATGATTCATTAGGCGGCTCCGGTCACCCAAAACTCTACGGTGAATTAGACGAACATTTCATTATATAACATTAAGGCTGTACTGATAATGATGATGATGGTGGTTATGATGATGATGATGATAATAATACAAATAATTACTACTACTACCACTACTACTACTACTACTAATAATAATAATAATAATAATAATAATAATAATAGGAAAAATCATAGATAGAAACATATATATGAATAATAGTTTAAATACTTATGCATTACATACATATACACACACACACTCTCTCTCTCTCTCTCTCTCTCTCTCTCTCTCTCTCTCTCTCTCTCTCTCTCTAATCACCAAAAGATTCTGACTTCCGCTGCTCTTCTGAAAAGTTCAACGACCTCCCGTTAGCAACCGTGTGAGAAGGATGGAGGGAGGAGGAGGAGGGCTAGTGAGGGAGAGGAGGAAGGCTAGTGAGGGAGGGAGGGAGAGAAGGATGAACGGAGGAGGAGGCGGTGGAGAAGTAATGGGAGAAGAAGGAGGAGAGGGAAGGTGAAAAAGAGAGGAAATTATTATTATGCGGTAGTTAAAGGGAATAAAATATAGGAAATAAGAGACAGACAAAGACAGAGGCAGACAGAGAGAGAGAGACAGAGGGAGAGAGACAGAGGGAGAGAGACAGAGAGAGAACATAAGATAAATTTCAGAAGTAGAGAAGCGGAAAGAATTGAATAAAGAAAGACACACAGTTCTGATAATCAAAATGGCGTCAAGAATACACAGACTCTACCCTAACTGCCATCTCTATAGTTAATATTCTTCCCCTCACAAGATGGCGTCAATATCTCACTGTGACTCGACCTCTCAGGATTCAGGTGGGAAAATAGACGTTGTAATGGCGTCAAAACTTCTTTAAGACTCAAGCATAACTAATATACATTTTCTCACTATATACATAATTGGTGGGAAGTAACAGCTACAACACAGCACATAAGGTACAGCTACAACACAGCACATAGGGTACAGCTACAACACAGCACATAGTTGGCGTCTTACAGTTTTACTACACTATAACTATGAATGGTAACACGGGAGAGGCTTTCTTGTGGCCGCCCCAGGGAGCCTTACTAGCTGAGGGAGGATTACTGGAGGTGTGTAACGAGTGTGGTAGTGAGGCTCTGTGTGTGTGTGTGTGTGTGTGTACCAGTAGGTATTGTGGAGGTGTACCTAAACCTAACCTATGCTACCAGTCCCTACCCAACCCTCAATATCAGCTATCCCCTCCCTCCCTCTCTCCCTCCTCCCACTCTTCATTAACACCTGACACCTGTACGTCTCTCTCCTCCTCCTCCTCCTCCCTCCCTTACCCTCACCTCCATGTACCCCTTACTAGTGGTGCGTTAATATGGGGCGAGTGAGAACCCCCCCCCCCTACCCTCCTCCTCCTTGTCCTCCTCCTCCCCTTTGCCTCCAACTACTGGCGTAAGGGGAAGGCAAAGGGAAGGGGAAGGGGGGGGGGTTGGATGTAAGGGGTGAGTTAGGTTGCCTGGGTGACGGCCTCGGGCTGGGTTGGCGTCGTCAGAATAGCCAACCACCACCACTACCCCACCATCATCACCACCACCATCACCACCACCACCACCACTACCCCACCATCATCACCACCACCAGCATCACCACCGCCACCACCACCACTACCCCACCATCATCACCACCACCATCATCACCACCGCCACCACCACTACCCCACCATCATCACCACCACCTACCACCACCACCCAGTGTCTGTCTCCTCCCTCCCACACACACACGCACACACACACACACACACACACACACACACACACACACACACACACACGGTTAGGTTAAGTTGGGTTAAATTCAACATTAACACAGGAATAAAGGCACAACAAATTACTAACTTACTAATAATTCACCTCAAACTTATACAGGTGTTGTGGTAAATAGATTTATATATGAGTGTACTATTAGTTATACAGGTAAGGTAAAGTAAGGTAAGGTAAGGGATAATGATTGTGTGGTTTAATATTACGTTTGTGTTTATAGAAGATCAGCTGTTTTTTGTTGACATTGGGGGGTTCAAAGACCTCAGGAAATGGGTTAATTCAACTTCCCTCCCAGGTATATCCTCCTCCTCCTCCTCCTCCTATCTCCCTCTCTTCATTCATCTTCCTCTCCCCCTCCTTTTCCTTCATCTTCTTCTCCTCCCTATTATCGCCCTCTCCTCCTTCACATCCTCACAATCATCCTACAGAGTTAGGTTAGGTTAAGTTAGGTTAGACTAGATTAAGTTAGGTTAGAGTTAGGTTAGGTCAGGTTAGAGTTAGGTTAGGTTAGATTAGGTTAGACTAGGTTAGAGTTAGGTTAGATTAGGTTAGATTGGAATAGGTTAGGTTAGAGTTATGTTAGACTAGGTTAGTTTAGGTTAGATTAGATTAGGTTAGGTTACGTTAGAGTTATGTTAGAATAGGTTAGGTTAGGTTTGAGTTAGGGTGTATAATCATCAGGTGAAATAAGCTGGGAGGGGGGGGGGGTAATTTTCAGGTGGTCTTTAAATTAAATAGTTAAATACAGTCTTACCTCTTCAAAGTCCCTCAACATGAAAGCATAGCCAAGACGAGCAATCAACAGTGCCTGGCGTAATGTTTCTCCTTATACATGGTTCACCAGACGCAATATTCACTTTGATTTTTTTATTGTTGTTGTTTATTTTTTCCCGATACGACTCAGGTGTTTGAAGTTCTTGGTATTATTTATCGTGGAGTGGGAGTTGTGTTTCTTTACTTACTTACTGACTTACTTTCTTATTATTTACTTATTACTTATTTATTTACCTATTTACTTGTTTACTTACTTACTTCCTTACTTACGTACTTACAGCTGCCGTGTCCAGGGTGTTGGATAGTGATGTTTAGGTTTTCGTCGTCTCCCTCCCTCCTTCCCTTCCTCCTTCTCTCCCTCCTTTCCTCCCTCCCTCCCCCTTCCTCTCTCCCTCCCTCCCTACCCCTTCCCTCCCTTCCTCCATCACTTCTCTTCCTCCCTCTCTCCCTACGTCCCTCCCTCCCTCTCTCCACCAGTCGTAAAATCTCATCAAGTTTCCTTCACAACATATTTTGAACCAGACCTCTCCCCCCCCCCCTCTCCAACAGGTAAAAATCAGGACGGCTTGCACCTTCCGTCTTAGACCCTCACTCCTCACCCCCCCCCCCCCCCACCTCCCTTACCCTCCATGAGCCTCTGTCATCGCGGTGAATCTCTTTTAATTACCATCTTAATTATCACCGTGGCACCACAAAGGTCGTAAACATGAGAGAGCCCGCCTTATGTGTGTGTGTGTTCCTACAATCATAAGTTGAACGGTATGTGAAGCTAACCCAACCTAACCTAACCTCTCCAAAAACATTTATTAAGGTGCAAGAGTCATCTGAAGAACACGTATCTACCCCCTCCCCCCCCCCCCTCTCACGCGGTTAGGGTATTACATAATGGTCAACCGTATTCTCCACACACACACACACACACACACACACACACACACACACACACACACACACACACACACACACACACACACACACACACACACACACACACACACAGGAAGCCGGAACTGTGACAACTGATAGAGGGTTTTTGTTCCCCTCGAGGCTAGACAAATATTTCACGACTGAGGCAAAATGGTAAGGGAGAGGTGAGGGAGAAAGAGGAAGTGAGGGAGAGAGGGTATGAGGGTGAGGGAGAGAGAGAGAGAGGGTATAAAGGCGAGGGGAAGTGAGGGTGAAGGAAAGGTGAGGGAGAGGAGAGGTGAGGTGAGGGGGAGAGGAGAGGTGAGGTGAGGGGGAGAGGTTAGGGTAAGAGGGAGAGTCAAAGGGGGGAGAGTATAAGTCAGGGAGTGAGAGAGAGAGAGAGAGAGAGAGCGTCCTACTTAGGGTCTCCATCAATCGTCGCGGCAGCAGACCAACAGACAGGCAAGGAACAGATAACAGACAGAGACAAAGGCGAGACAGACATAAAAAAAAGACGCCAGACATAGATAAACAAAAAGATGTACGAGACAGACAGGCAGACAGAGATAGGCTTCAACTACATACAAACAGACAGGTAGACAGACGGACAGACATACAGGCAGAGAGAGAGAGAGAGAGAGACTTTAATTACATACAAACAGACAGATAGACAGACAAACCCGCTTTCTATTATTGACTGTCAGCTAATTCTCCCTTACGTAATGTTGTAGACAGAGAGAGACAGAATTATGATGTTCAGACACACAGACAGGGAAAAGACCTCCACACAAGACACAGACATACAGACAATGACCCAAAAGACACCCCCCTCCCTCACCCTCAACCCCCTCATCAGTTGGGGGTGAGGGCGGAGGCTCGTATACTCAGAGGCGGGGAATTCCCAGCTGTGTGAATGTAAATATTTACATCTTGACATGCGTCGCTCGCTCTCACACCCTGCAGCAATATACCCAGGGTTCTCACTCACCTGTCTCATGCTCTCTACTTCACCTCACCTCACTTCACCTCACCCCACGTCGCCTCGCCTCACTTCACCTCACCCCATTTCACCTCACCTCGACCTCGCCTCGCCTCACTTCACCTCACCCCATTTCACCTCACCTCGACCTCGCCTCACCTCACTTCACCTCACCCCCATCTCACCTCACTTCACCTCACCTCATCTCACCCCTAGAGAAATGATTCATCAGTTAATCAGTCAGAAAAGGCGGGCACGAAATAACTCTCAGTATATCCGTCAAGAAAGGTTGGCATAGGTCTGTCTACTCAACCTTCTCTTTCCATACCATACCCAGAGTGCCAGTGAGAGTGCCAGAGTGTCATTGAGAGTGCCAGAGTGCCATTGAGAGACCCCACACAGTGCTATCAATTTGTGTTGACATAGTGTTGAGGGAAAACATGTAAATACTCGCCAGCCACTCCCTGAAGGACTACTCAAAGCCAGTCTCCTACAGTCTCCTACAGTCTCCCCCAGTCTCCTACAGTCTCCCCCAGTCTCCTGCATCAACAACAGTCTTCAGGTTCTCGCGGGAGCTTTACCTTGTCTCTCATAGTAAGAGAAAGAGGTCTCAAAAGTTTGTGTATGTGTGTGTGTGTGTGATTCTCTCTCTCTCTCTCTCTCTCTCTCTCTCTCTCTCTCTCTCTCTCTCTCTCTCTCTCTCTCTCTCTCTCTCTCTCTCTCTCTCTCTCTCTCGGTGGCTGGTCGGGTGGATGGAGAGTTAGGTATCAAGGTAGAGGTGTTTTGGTGTTAGAGGTAATAATGGGGCTTATTAATTATGGCGCCCTCGACACTCTGAAGGTGCTACAGCAGAAGGGAAGGGTAAGGAGGGTGTGCGAGGGAGGGGGTAAAGGGGTAAGGAAGGAAGGGAGAGAAGTAAGGTAGGGAGGAAGGGAAAGTGGGTGGGTAAGAGAGGTAGGAAGGTAAAGAAGGAACGATCTGTAAGGGAATAGGAGGGAGGGAGGGAGGGGAGAAGGATGGAAGTAGGACGGGTTAGAATACACTGTCGTTATCAATCATATCAAAACAAAAGAAAGAAAACGATAAGGCAACAGCAACAACAAAAACAACAACAACAGCAAACACAACAGCAACAACAACAAAAACAACAACAGCAACAACAACAACAACATCAACAACAACAGCAACAACATCAACAACAGCAACAACAACATCAACAACAACACCCATATATTAAGAACACGTATGAATCTATTGGAACTCTTCTCTTTAGTATAAATATAAATAAAATAAAAGAAGTGTGAACCAAATTCCCCTCCTCTTGTTCTTCTTCTCCTGTTCTTCTCCTCCTTCTCTTCTCCTCCTTCTCTTCTCCTCCTTCTCCACTTCTTCCTACTCTACATGCACTTTTTACCTCCCTCCTCATTTTTCATCCCTCACACTTTATTTCTTCCCTTACCCTCCCACCTCCTTTATCTCCCCTCTCCCCCTCCCCTCTCACCCTCCCCTACGTATAAATTATCATATATTCCTCGTGTGTTGGGCCGCCAGTAAGAAAGGTGTGGGAGGTATATGTCAATGTCTTCAGCACCACGCTAGTGACTCATAAGAACACCACTTGTGCCCCGGCCTCGCTTGACAAAGGTTCCTGGGCTATATATAAGGTTCCTGGGCTATATTTACAAAGTCTCCTCAGTTATACAGTATTTACAAAGGTTCCTGGGCTATATTGACAAAGGTTCGTCAGTTATATTTACAAATTTTATTGGATTATATTTACAAAGGGTCCTCAGTTATATTTACAAAGGTTTCTGGGCTATATTTACAAATGTTCCTTGGCTATATTTACAATGTTTCTGGGCTGTATTTACAAAGGGTCCTCAGTTATATTTACAAATATTCATGAGACATTTCCAAAGTTTGTAGTTCCTGCGTAGTCTCAGTGCAATTTTTACTTCCATTTTGCCGCCATCTTCGTATACTGGACCGTGTAAACATAAGCCTCCTCCCAATACGTATTTTGTTAATTCTTTCGTATTTTGAGGACTGTATTATATGTGCTCAGGAGTCAATCTAACCTAACTTAACCTAACCTAACCTTTAACCCCTTTAAGCAGAGATTTGTTAAAAGAAGAAAACAATAATATAAATGTATGTTTTATTTTATATCTGTGATCACTTCTTTTATTTTTTGATGACAGAAGTGGAATTTTTTATATGAAGAAAAGGTTGCGATATATTCCTTTCGTGGTTCAACTTTTTTTTT
Organism: Homarus gammarus; assembly: GCA_958450375.1. Classification (NCBI taxonomy): domain Eukaryota; kingdom Metazoa; phylum Arthropoda; class Malacostraca; order Decapoda; family Nephropidae; genus Homarus; species Homarus gammarus. The sequence goes on from CAUDMG010000910.1 coordinate 41,796, forward strand.
CTTGATGGGTGTGGGTGGGTGGGTGGGTGTGGGTGGGTGGATGTTTGAAGGGGTGCGGTTGATGGGTGTATGTGGGGGGGGGGGGGGGTGGGTATGAAGTGTATGTGTTGAGTGTGGGTGTGTGTGGTTAAGGTGTGGGTGTTTTTGTTTGAGGTGTATGTTTTTTTTTGTTGTGTGTGTTTGTTGTGCTTGTTGAGGCGTGGTTGTGTCTCCAATATTTGAGTAATTGATGTGTTTGTTTGTTTGGGATATAGTGTGACGCTCCTGTGGGTTTTTTTTATTTACACACACACACACACACACACACTACGAAAAAAATGAACACCATAAAAAGATTGAAGAGGTAACAGCTTAACAAAACGTAACTCGATGTATAAGAGAATAGATAAAAAGAGATAAAGAAGAACAGTCAACAATAATAACAGTAAGAGGTGAAACACAAGGACCTCTCTCTCTCTCTCTCAGCTATGGTAGTCTCCTTCTCACAACAAAACTCCAAGTAATCCATCTATTTCACCCATCCTCGTTGGTCCACACACCCCAACATCACCCATCAACAACACGTCCGTCCGTCCGTCCGCCAACCATCAGAGGACGCCATGCTATCCTCTCATGTCCACACACCACACGACGTCATGCTGTCCTCTCATGCACGCACACCTCCACTTGCTAAATGTTCACCCACTGACATTACCTGTCACATAAATAAACGTTCCAGCAACACCAGAAAAAAATATATATGTATATAAACATGGAGGAAAAATGTACAGTAGAGAGATGATATTCTTCACCATAACACACATTCTCCCTCCCTCCCTCCCTCCCTGTTTCTTACGTCAGGTGTCTCTTCAGGTGAATGGTCAGGCTTGTGTTGTGTTTTTCTCGTGTAGATAACCTGGAACTTTTATTACCGTAGGAGTGCGGTGTATTGTGTGTTTCCTGTCACTAGTTCTTTTATCTTTTGATATGTTGGAAATACTGTTCATATATGTACTGTAGGTGTGTGTGTATATGTGTTTGGGTATGTATGTATATGTTTGTGTTTGTCTGTGTGTTTATGCATGTGTGTATATGGGTCACAGTTGTCGTCGTGTTTCTTACCCCTGTCATTTACAACAGTAGGGGAAGGAAAAGTTTTGAGATGTATGTGATAGTGAGCTGTCGGGCGGGCGGACCTCCCAGGGGTGTGAGCGAGACTTGGGGACGAATATTTTGATGGTATTGCTTGTTATGTCACCCGTGTGTGTGTACCTCTAACATTACCGGGGATTGTGTGTGTGTGTGTGTTGGGGGGGGGGGGTTGCATTAGTGTACGTATTACTGCCTGTTTGTGTGTGAAGGTGGATGCATTAGTGTGGGTGTGTTGTATATTTGTAATGGTGAGAACATTATTGTTGTTTATTGTTTACAAAGCTACAGCCGCCATTGTTTTCCGCACCGTTAATACCAATGAATATTTTCCGTAATAAAAATATGTAGTGTCAAATGTTGGTTTTCTTTAACATAGTGATAATATAAGCGTCATGATGCTTGTCTTTCAATAGACGTATAATTTAACTCTTAATCATAATACAAAGTAGAAATTTATATCTAACTTAGTGTAATAGAATGTAAGCGTTCATATATTATGGTGTGTACTTATAATTTAAGTAACGGTGTGAATTTGTGTTTACCTACCATAGAAGTCTGTCTGTCTGTCTGTTTATGTATTGTGTTGATGTCCGTTTTCTACACATGTTACCGTATAACTGTTGACGTCTGTGTTTTTTTTTTTTACAGGACAAGGAAAGTTACGACTATGAACCCAACTGTACCTTCAAGGTGGATGAGTACGGCTTCTTTGTCTTCTGGAAGAGTGACGGTAGAGTGAGTATAAACCTCGTTCATTTCTCTTAAGGGTTCATATCACAGGGTTCAAATCTTGTTCATATCTTTCAGGGATTCATATTTTGTTCATGTCTTTCAAGGGCTCATATATTGTTCATTTATCTTAAAGGTTAATGTCAAGGGTTCAAATCAGGTTCATTTCTCTTAAAGGTTCATATCAAGGGTTCAAACCTTGTTCATTTCTCTTGAGGATTCAAATCTTCATTTATCTTAAGGGTTCGTGTCAAAGGTTCAAATCTTGTTTACTTCTCTGTAAGAATCATATAAGGGGTTCAAATATGGACTGTTACTATTTTTGGAGTGTTTGTGTGCGTGTGTAACTGTATGTATGTGTATGTAGAGTACGTGTCAATGAATGTGTATGTATGTATCTATGTATGTATGTATCTATGTATGTATCCCCCAAATCAGTATCATGCCAACTTTGTATACCCTTTGATCTGATAAATACTGTATATCTCTAACTAACAGTATATGTCTCTTAATTATATCTCTCTAAGCCTGTGTCTGTCACTTCGTCACTCACATTTTTTTTTCTCCCAGGAAGGAAACGTGGCTGAATTGTCTCAGGTTTCTGACATCCGTAGAGGAACATTACCCAGGGTCAGTACACGCTGCTTTGCTTACCTTCCTGTTGTTCATCGGGTACCTGGGATCCGATAGGTACTCTATTTGGTTCACCTGATGATTAACCTCCCCAGCTTATTTCATCTTTAGATTAACCTCCCAGCTTTTTTCATCTTTAGATTAACCTCCCAGCTTTTTTCATCTTTAGATTAACCTCCCAGCTTTTTTCATCTTTAGATTAACCCCCCCCAGCTTATTTCACCTTTAGATTAACCTTCCAGCTTATTTCATCTTTAGATTAACCTCCCCAGCTTATTACACCTGTAGATTAACCTCTCCAGCTTATTTCCCATTAAGATTAACCACATTGGTCCAAAAGTTCGGTTTAGACCTTCAGATCAATAAACCTTTGGGAACATAAGAGCTGTATAAGCAATCAACTCACATGGATCCCTCACCTGTGATGTCTCATTACCTTCATTAAACACTTGACGCCACTTCCGTGTTAATATTACTAAGTTGCTTTCCATATTTATTCATCCCTGAGGCCTGAGCCCGTACTGAGGAGAGGGAAGTGAACTTGTGGCTACAGTCAGAATGTCAGCCATGCTCTGATTGGCGTTTGGCTCTGGCGATTGATGTAGTCTTCGTTCAATCTCACCTTATTGATGTACGCGTTAATATAAGCTACTTGTACGATCAGATAAGTTTTATTTACAGTTTCTTTTACGCGTGTTTTGTATTAAATATTAAACACACGTAAATGAAAATGTAAACTTTGTAATTACTAAAGTATATAATCGGTTATTAAAAGGAAACACTAACAAATAAGGTTGTGATGTTTAAATGTTCGTTGGTGTATGTCTATAGTGAGGAGACACATAAACAATACATGATTAATAGGTGATAAAAGAAGGTAAACTCTATTACTGTAGTGTACGTACTTTAAAATTACGGTAAATTTTTACTTTAGGACATGAGTCCCTAGGGGTTGACCAATATGTTTTTCCAGTGTATTTTGGTGTGTTTTAAACGAATCTGACTTTAATTTTTGGCGGAAATTGCTAGTTTTTGCCCCCCCCCCCCCCCCAACAATAATGGGGGAGAGCCTCGGAAATCAGGGTTTTTGGGTGGGGTAGAAAACAAAAACTAGTCATCTAACCTAACAAAACCCAACCCCTAGCTTGACCCGAGTAGGCCTAGCTTAAACTAACCCAAATGTTTCAGTAGTTAAAAACTTTGGGGCGCGCCATGTACGAAAATACAATACCTTAGTTAGAAGTGGAAGGACCAGGGATACGTAAGAATTGGATAAGAATGATCGTCTTTCTCATAAAACTCTGCAATAAATTAAAAATAATCATAGGAGCACAAATGACAACCAACCTCCACCACTGCTATTGTGAGACTGGTCAATGAAATTACTGTATTCAAATTACCCTGGCGCTGCATCCTTTGAAAAAAATCAAATGGGATTGGTAAAAAGAAATTCGCATGATATCAATACATCATTAGTCACGACTGGATGACGTCAGTCAATATTGTGCATGCGTGATGCGCCAATAACATTACCTCACAGCCGAAGACTAAAAACTACGTAAAATCAATTAAATTCAATTGTGTCGCAATTATCCATTTCTGCCATGTATACCCCTGTACAGTATATGGGGCTCAAAATGCTCAGAATAGCGAGATCTAAATGTTTCAGTAGTTTAAAACTATCGGGCGCACCATGTCCTTAAGTAAAATAATACCAAAATGGCTTGCATGCGTGGTGTTTGATCATTGACAGTTTTGTGTTATAGGTAGAGAAAGTAAAGAATTAGAACCTAACCTAAACTAACCCACCCTGGGCTATTAGGTTCCTGACATTGTAATTTCAGTCCCATGTTAACTTAGTCTTCCTCAGAGGTTGAATTGGATTCATTGTAAACTTAAAGTAATTTTTCTTGTACTGTATTACCACCGTACCACCCAAACACACCTTGCCAAGCCAAATTTACCCCAAATCCTAAGATTAGGTTTGGCTTGTTTTTATGTCAGCTTTCACTAATGGCTGTCACATTTTTTCCTTTATCCACCACCGGATTTACATTATTTGCTGTGAAACAATATAAAGTGTCCAAACAATTTAATGTACAGTACTGTGTTGTAATTCTTATATTTTACAGGTAGTTCAGTAACATGTCAACGGTGTTATTAAATATACTGTATCAGTGTAATTACATCCAACAGGTGTAGAAGAAAGGCTTATTATAATTCATAGGCATAGACATTAATGGATTTTCATTGTACAATTATTTAAATTTAAAAATATATAATAAATCATGATTGTTTATTGAGTTATCACTTAGTAATAAACATTGGCTCCTTCCTTTGATTTACAAATACCTCAATGACTTCCTTTCCCCCCAGGATGGCAAGCTGTTGGATAAGTTATTAAACAAATTTGGCCAAGATGTGGAGGACAAGATGCTGGCCATTTGTTCGGGGCTGGATTATGTCAGCATCAACTATATCAACATTGTCTGCAAAACAAAAGATGAGGCAGATGTAAGTTTTCATTGTCTGGTTCATATTTAGAATTGTGAGGAATTATATGTATCTATGAACTTGCTTTGAAATACTGTATATGTCTTCGTGATTAATATAAAGTCAGTTAATTTCTTTGATTGGTAGTATTAAGATCAGTCACAGTGCACTCATGTCTGCCAACTCAGGAGACAAGGGATTGGGCAAGGCTGATGGGATATTACACCTTTTCACATGTCCGTTGAGACATTGTTACATAACTATTTGACAAATTTCATAACTGAATGACAGAACACATATCGAATGACAATCTAAAATAACTGTTGGTGGTATGTCATTCTCCAATTGTTACATTCTCAAACTACCGGGTATATGTAGACTGTCGGTTTATTGTTCACGTCTGTCAACTTCATAACTTATGTCAGTCATTTCCGTTAGCATGAACGAACAGTTATTTTAGATTGTCATTCGATATGTGTTCTGTCATTCGGTTATGAAATTTGTCAAATAGTTATGTAACAATGTCTCAACAGATATGTGAAAAGGTGTACAGTATTTGTGGTGTAATGCTGAGCTGGCCACTCGTCACATCAGCACCTCAGACTAAGCTAACCCTCTTGGAGGATTTATTGCACATTGCATATGATTTGCCCCTCTTGGCTAGAAGGACGAACTGTATTGTACAATCCAAGGTTCAAGAAAAGTCAGGCGAGTGGACATGTGTTCGTTCAAGTCAGTAGTTTCTTAATGACTACAGCATGTTAGTAATAATTTTTTTTAATTATTTATTTTCTAATGACAACACAAAGTGATGGGTTTGTTTGTTATCTACAATTACTACAGTAGCATGTAGGTAAGAAGGACAAACATATTACTGTCTTGAGGTTGTTGGAAGGCAGACAAGCAGTCGAGCCAATCAGGTGAACAAAGGGCTATGGACACAGGAAACAACTGGGTAAAAGTAGAGGCCATGTTTACAGTCATGGTATAAATGACTATGATGTGAATATAGAAATAATATTGTTATTCAATGAATAACATAGAAGATATTGAGCTCTGTATTATTAATAGAGTTCTTAAAATATTCGGTAAAACTGCAGATTACAGCAACCAAAGAATCTGATAAAAAATATGTTTATCGATTGAGTGTAGTAAATTTCCGGAATTCTGTGGTTGCTGTTAACTGCAATATTACCAAATATTCTTGTGCTCTAGTGAGGGTATTTCATTGTTGGAATATTTTGGTATTTACAGCTAAGAGGTACACTTTTGAGGCCACACAATCAGGTGAAATATTAATATATACAGTATGTATATGGGGAAGAATATTGACCTCAATATACTTCCATGTAGCATAATACAGTACAGGTACTATTCAAGCTAATCTGAGAAATAATCTCTCATTGTTTTTTAACTCATCACCTTATGGGCTTTCCTCAGCAGTCATCCAATAGATTTGTTTTGTCTTATAGCAATTATAATCACCCATCAACGAGTGTTATTGGTTTTTATTTGCAACTTGTGTTAATTGTTTGTTCAGGTGTTCATTTTACTCATTATCACTGATAAACACATACAGTAATGGGACTTGTTAAAATAGATACAATACTGAGAGACCAGTTGTGTTTATAACTGACCAGTACAGTATTGTGAATAATTGTGATTATAAGCATCAATTACTTGGGGACAAGTTACTTCATGACAAGACATACACTCTTGCAGTTTAGGGACAACTAGAACTCCAAATGATCTATTTCCACAAAATCATTCATATATTTGAAGATTTAAAGATGGCCTGTGCTGGACATTCACTTGTCCTCAGTCTTTGTACCAAGTTAGATCATGGTAGTCAAGGGTCTGACTAGTTAGTCCAGGTCCCAAGCCAGTTCAGGGTGTAAGGTAGCCCTAGGCCCAAACTGTCATCGAGACTAAACCTATCCAGGAACTGAACTAGTTGAGCTAGTGTAGCGTTGTTGATTCAGGGGTTGAAGTGATCTTTTATCAGGTGCTGGAATAAGTGACTTAGGGCTTTTGGATACCTGTAATACACTTAACTGATAATGAGTACAGTACTACTCATGGACTAATGTGAGAGTAAGTTACTTAAGCTGTTGGTCAGCCTTAGCAACAATAACATTAATATCATACCTTTACCTAATATTAATAATCTCCTTATCCACAGGCATGGTTAGAAGGTCTTCGAAATATATTTCACAACATCAGGGCTAATAACATATGTCCAATGATGTGCTTAAAAAAGCAGTAAGTCCCCTCCTCATAGCAAATTTTAACTGGTGCATGACATTAATTTTTAATCTAAAGCATTCTCTTGCAGGTGCAGCATATTTATGCATGATCTGCATTAGGTATGCTTTTGACACATGTTATAAATGCATTTTATCAGAGATACAAAAGTGGACTTGACATATTGTTAATTGATTCAGTGTAATTATTGGTGCCTGATATGTGTACTGACTCTCATTATAATGTGTTAAATGTTTGGGGACAGTATATTTGTGATTAGCATTTTAATTAATTAATTAATTATGTGGCAATTACTGCATGCAACTTGTGGCTAAAACAGTGTACACATAGATACTGGTACTTGTTCAGGGCACATAAATCATTCCGTTTTGTGTGAAACAAGCTGATGCACATTAACCAATTTATGCTTCAGCACATTAACTGCTGCTTGGTTGTGAACATTTTAATGGCTTAAGTGTGATATGCATGTGCTGGCAAAGGTTTTTATTGACATTGCTTTAATTGGCTTGATATTCAGCTGACAAGGAATACTTTTTATAGTGAATGTATGAGGATAAATTTATTTTGCCACAGTGAATTGGTTAAATTAATGAAAGAATTATGGTGAGGGTAATCAGGCATTAAGACTAATACATGTACAATTAATGCAAGTAATATAAAGGTGACATTAGACCCATCATTGATTACTTCTTTAAAGGTCTTGAGAATAATTTAGGGTTGGTTTGAAACAGTGCTCTATCGTACAGTACCTCTTTCTTCATTATTATGCCATTAAAATATTCCAATATGCAGGATTACTTAAGTAGTTAATGTATTAATACAAGAATAATGAAGAAGACTTTTCAAATGCTGTACAGTACCAACCAGTACTGTTGATTGTATATTGTGGAAGACCTACTCATAAATATTATTATTTGGTTCTTTCATGGGATGGTCAGTATTCTCTTCAAATTGCCTAAGAAGCTTTATTTGATGTAATACTATGTCTCTATTTTTTTTTTTTTATTATTAACTTTAATGCTGGAGAATATGTAGCATACATTTCCCCCATGGTATTGTGAGAACATTATTAATAACACGTTACACATGATGTAAAACAAACCTTGAAGTGGTAAAGTAGGTGGAGTTCAGTTTGTGTGAACTAATTTTTGTTGTCGTTGTTTATAATTTTTAGCAAGTTTTGTCAAAGGAACATTTTTACCCATAAATCATTAGTTTTCTTCAATTCTTCCTTTTGCTGGATTCTCATATATAGATGTGGCAACTAGGTCTGCGGAGAGTTACTAATAACAACAAACTCAACAACGTGTGCCCCAAAACCAACTTGATGAAGCAGTAAGATATCGTGGATGGTGACTGTAGTAGACCAGCTACTGCTACTGTAGTTGTACTCTTAGACTCCCCAGAAAAAGCTGCAGTACAGTACTGTACAATGAAATATTATATGGTTGAATTTTCAATTACTTTATTGTGTTACCACAGTTGCTATTTTTATCTTAAATAATATCTATATCCTCTGTTAGGCTTAGTTTACATTGTCTTCATATTGCATTCCAAAATACAGTAGTATCTATATCTATTGGTATATATTGTAGCTGTGTACCTTTTTCACACCAAAAACTGTTAATATTATTGAAGTGCAGTATACTTCATGTGAACAGAATCTGATACTGTAATGTAGTACTTGAGTATTATCTTAAAGCATAAACTCTTATCTGTTTTCTTAGCAAGATACATAGGTGTTGAAAATAACAAAATAATTGTTAACAAATCTGGGTTGAAGACAGTGGTGTAAGTTCTTTAAGGTGTTGTGTATAGCTATATGTTAATTATTTTTCTATAAGTTCACATCTTTTCTTGAACAGTGTTAGGAATTTACTTTTAGAAAGATGTTTAAGCCCTCCACACTGTATGTTCAGATAGCTAATTAATATGTAGTATTAACATCATATATTCACTTGCTAGCTAGGCCATATGTTGAGGTTAACTACAATACATACAGTACAGTACTATGATTCATTAGTACAGCTGCTCATGTTATGTACTAAACCACAGCATATTTAAAAAAAGAAATGGTGATCCTAATTATACTTATAATCAAGCTTTGATGTTGCGTTCTCAACAAATAAACTGAATCACATGACGTGTTTTGGGTCAACTTGTCAGTAAACCTGTTGATTATACAGTTCCTGAATTACATTTCAGAGCTGAAAGTGAGGTTCAAATTAGAAAATAATTAGATTGGCAAAACTCATTAACAGTAAACAAGTGCGATGATACCAGCATCACTCAACAATAAAAATGAGGATTTTACCAACATTACTTCTCCAGATAAATTTATAAACCATTTTTACCAAGCCTTCCCATGAGATACAGTTCATGTGGCTTCCCCATATGTGTGCATGTGCTTTTATGCTGCTGCTGTCTGTCCATCCAAACATCTTGTGAACATGATAACTTTTAACTACTAGAAATGGATATCATTGAAAGTTGGAATGTGGATACTGTATAACCCAACAAGATCTCGGATGAATTCAGTAATCAACATTTTCCCTTCTTAGGTTGGGGAGTTGTGGGTATAAATAAATATAATGTGCACATTAGTGTACAGTATTATTATATCAGATTCATCGTAAAAGTAATTTCTATTAAAAATCTAACTTTCTTAACCTTGTATTTAGACTCCACTTTGTAATTTGCTTACGTCATACTTGTGTCCTGCTTTCTTGTAATACTTTTCCTGTCTTTAGTCTGTTGCATGTCTTTATTGCTTGCCTATTTATATGTTTTCTAAGCTAAATTTATTGTATACTGTAGTTACATTATGTATTACTGCAGTGTACTATATGATTCAAGTGTATAGTTTTCCTTGACAATATTATGAATATAACACTGCGACTCTTGACCAGTTCAGGTATTTCAATCCCAGTAAAAGTGTTGGACAAGTTACTCAAGTAACCACAATACATGCACAGGAATTGCTCCATCAATTAATATTGAATGGGATAAAGTTAATTAAAATCTCCACAATTTTTAATTATTGCACCAATAATTTATAATTAAGGTGTTCTTTGCCACATTTCCTCCTCAACTGTACAGGGTCTCTGGCCCCTCTCGGAGTGTACTCCACAAGTTTATTCCTAGATCATAGTAGTTCATTTTCTGATTTGAATCATTGATAATATATACTAAGTACAATCCACTTATATTAGAACTTGCTTCCTTTACTAGTAATAAAAGTATATGCATGTTTAGATACAAATAGATGTGTCTATTAACCCTTGTGTTTTCCCTTTACCATGAAATAACAGTTGGATGCGCCTTGGGATGATGGTGGACAGTGGTGGTAAGATCCCTGTAAAACACATTGTCCGAACCTTTGCCTCCGGCAAGACAGAAAAGATGGTCTATTCATGCCTAGAAGAAATGGGTCTGCCTTCTGGAAAGGTAAGACATGTCTTACACCCAGTATTTGTAGGTACTATTTCCTGTAGTACTGTTTTCAATTGAAATGCTGTCTATAGATACGACTTTACAGATACTGTACTGTACTGGCCATATTGACACACTTGGGCTGTGCCATTTCATTACAGCCTGTAAATATTTAAACATTATATAATATACTGTACTGTGTTGAATGTAAAAGTAGGGCTATAAAGGATTTCTCACATGATGAGAAACAACTCTTTAATTCTTTCTCAACAATAAGAAACATAATGTAACCTTGTGTCACACTTCTGTCATCTTGTATTACAACACCAAGTAAAACTCTGTTATCTTTTGACATTGTGTTACATAAGAAATGCTTAAGATTATTTTTCCCATAAATTTGCATTATTGACTCATAGGATCATGGAGAAGTATGTTGTCATATTCCATTACTTTTGAAGAAAAAAAAGCCGAAAAGATGGCTTTGAAGATGCTTTTGTTTTATATTGGGTTTCTCTCATAACAGGGTGACAGCATAGAAAAAGATGCCTTCACTTTCGAGAAGTTCTACAAACTTTACCATACTATCTGTCCTAGGACTGATATTGATGAACTCTATACAAGCGTGTAAGTTGTACATTTACTTACCTTACTATACTGCATCCTCTTTAGTCCTTGTCACCTTACTACCCTGTCTTATAAGTCTTCTTCATGCTTTAATGTCTTTGTGCGGCTGGTTGGACTGTTTTTCACTCCTCAGATTTTCACCTGCAGTAGAGTTAATTTAGGATCATAATTTTTTTGATATTTGATTGGAAGTCTTGTTAAGTCGCCATAAGTTATTTATGTGACTTGATATAAAAAATGCTACACAGTGATGAAATTTGAAGACCAATATCCTTATGTAAGATTATACAGTTGTGTGTGGGTTAAAGTTTGAATATTTTAGCCATACAATATATGTTATTTGCTTGAATTATCTCTGTCATTATTGAATTTGAACTCCAATATGTCTATGCCTTCTTATGAAATCACAAAACTAGAGTACAGAATTCTTCAATACATACTATACTGTAAATAATGGTGTAGATTTCTCTGATATTTTGTGTGTGGAAATGTCTAGTGGTTAAGGTGTTCTGGGGTTAAAATTTTCATGTTACAATTCTTATATCCTTTAGGAAATTGAGCATCAAGAATATCAGTACATTGTAGATGCAATATAGAAAGAAATATTTACTTATGGATACACACTGTATGTGGTTACAGAGGAGATGTTTTACTTTCTCTTATCTTTCCATTCACTTACAACTTATAAATTTTTATGTAGACATCACCCACCTTTCCTAATCAGTGTACAATGCAAATTTATTTGAAATGTTGGTAATTTCTTAGTTATAACTCTCTTCAGAGGACACACCATCATGTGTACCTTGCCTAGTTTATCATGAAGTAGAAAAATGGAAAATTAAGTTTTTGACTGACTAAACCTAAATTGACTCTTACCCTGACAGCTGCACTCATGTATCAAGAGGATTTTCTAACTGCTTGCAGTAGACCTTATATTTTTTTATGTCACCTCCCCTGTCACCTCACTGATGTACATCTTCCTCTGGCAGCACAAAAGGGGAACACGTCAGTCTAGCACAGTTGGTCAACTTTATGAATGAGAAACAGCGAGACCCGAGCCTCAATGAAATTTTGTATCCATTATATGATGAGAAGCGGTGCATGCAGATCATCAAAGCCCATGAGCCTAACGAGGAGAACATTGAAAATAGTATGTAGAAGTCTAAATTTTGTTTTATAGACACTCTAAAATAATATCCAAAGCATGAATAATGTCTTATACTGTATAATGTACATCATTTACCGGTAGTTTTATTTATTTATTTTATTTTATTTTTTTTATAGAGAGATTTAGCAAAGACGGTTTGTTGGCATACCTCATGTCTGATGAGAACGCACCTGTGTTTCTGGATCGTCTGGACATCTACCAAGATATGGACCAACCACTCTCCCATTACTACATCAACTCCTCTCACAATACCTACCTCTCTGGAAGACAATTTGGTGGCAAGTCCACAGCAGAAATGTACAGACAGACCCTTCTTGCTGGCTGCAGGTGAGATCACTTGTATTCTAACATATACAGTAGCTGAAACAACTATCTGTGCATACTTTGTGGGAAACAATATGAGACCATGGACGATAAATTTTGGTATATGAGGGCTGTCACTAGTCACACGTAAAATTTCGGAGCATATTGACCCCCACCTTCATAGATAGTTGTTTTAATTACTGTACATACAATACTCCGTGATACTTTTACCTTTTGTGTTACCATGTTGCTGCTCCGTGACTCTTGAATTGGTCTTCTCCCACAGGTGTGTGGAACTTGACTGTTGGGATGGTAAGGGTGAAGACGAGGAGCCTATCATCACTCACGGAAAGGCTATGTGCACTGATATCCTCTTCAAAGAAGCCATCATTGCTATTCGAGACTGCGCCTTTGTTACCTCTGACTATCCAGTTATTCTGTCCTTTGAAAATCACTGTTGCAAGAAACAGCAGTACAAGTTGGCCAAATACTGTGATGAGTATTTTGGAGATCTGCTTTCAAAGGAGGCCCTCCCAGACAGCCCTGTAAGATCTTTCTTAGTGTTTGTATTTAATTTTTCATATATTTCCTATACCTGTAGTGTATGTCCATAAAGCAAAGTGTGTAATGGTAAGACACTATCTATCTTTCTATCTATCTATCTATCTATCTGTCTATCTATCTGTCTATCTATCTATCTATCTATCTGTCAGCTTTTGGTTTCCAAACCTTAACTCCAGTTTTCTCACATTATATTGTGTAGGGAACTTACCCCTAAATGTGTGATTGCTCTCAGTTCTGCCCACGAGACGTGACCGATCGCCCAAGTGGCTAACGAGCCAATCAGTGGTGAAGAGGATAAATAAAAAAGAAAAGATGACCCAACTTTATAGCCTTAGAAGAGTTGGTAGAGTGGAAAAAGTGAATCTTTTCTCTGGTTGAAGAAAGGTTTTTATTTGTTTTGGTATTCCATACATCACAAGTCAAGTTCACCATCAGCTTTTGAAGGCAGCCGTTGATTATTGTATTAGTCTTTGGTGGCCTTGATTAAACAGTCCAAGTTCTCTGCATCTCTTTGGGCATTTTGTGTGCTGTTTTTTAATACTATACTACTGTTGATGTTTGTAGTTTCAGTTTTATAACCTTTAAGAATATATGTACTGTACAGTACTAAGGAAACAGTACAGTTACAAATTTATTCCATACATGATGTACAGTATGTACCCAGCATTGTACTTCCTTAATGCAGTAACTTCTTGTTAAGGACTAAAAGTAATTTTATTGAATTTGACGTCATGTACAGTTCATTTTTAATTTAGTGTATTGTGTAGTTTGTTTTAGATTAATACATTGTAAAGTTCACTTTCATTAGTAAGTTATGTTTTAATTTTCTGTTTGATAGTGTTTGTTCACTTTGAACCTGGAATGTTTTGGTTTAATCAGCAATACTGACTTGGTAATCGTAAAGCAGCTCATATAACAAAAAGTGGTAGTTTGCAGTTGTCAGTTTTTCGTGCAAAAGTTTCCAAAGAGCACTCAACAACTACAGTACGTAGTATGAGATATTAAAAAGTTGCATTTAGACATCTACCAGTATTCCTGAATTACTGTGGACATGCAGTATATTCAAGAACAATGCTGTAGTATGATCAGTGTTTGGTTAAGAAGAACTTCAGGCACATATTAAATTCCATTAGAAAATAGATGAATGTCTTAAGAAAATATACCGTAAGTCATTTCCAAGTTGAGTCAGTACACACTCAAAGTTATTTGTAATCACAACTTATGAAGTCTTGGTTTAATTTTTCCACAGTTGGTTCCTGGTCATCACCTTCCATCACCTAATCAATTAAAGAGGAAAATTCTCATTAAGAACAAACGCTTGAAGCCAGAAGTGGAGAAACAAGAGTTAGAATTGTTCTTGAAGGGTCAATTAGATCTTGTGGATGATGATGATGCAAGGGAGGATGCTTCTCAAGCCAACCCACAACCAAAGGAACCCAAGGTGAGGCGAGTCATCATAGATGAGTGAAGTGAGGAATGTATTGGAGGCCTTTGGAAGAACTTAAGTATACAGAAACTTGTCATATTACAGTTGGTCCACCTGAATGCATATTTAACATGTGAAGATAAATTTCAAGTCATCAAGAATTTGAATTAAAAGGAATTAATGATTAGTATTTTAATACTAGGAAATAGTAGAACTGAACAGGCTTGGAATTTCACAACAGCTTAGCCTTATAACACCCACTTTTTGGCCTCACTGTTCTTGACTTATTCTATTTTGAGTGCAGTGTCCCTTATGAATTTCCAGGCCTGTGATGTTAAAAATTTTTAGTCGTTACTTTATGTACCATATATACAGAGTATATACATATACAGTATATATATGCTGATAACCACATAGGAAGCAAGAAAACACGAAGTTCTCAAGCGCTTTCGTGTAATTCACATCTTCAGGGGTGAGTACAGACTAAGGAGTAATATTGGACAAGGCTAATATATACAGTAAAGGAGTGAGATCAAGTCCCTAGGGACAGCAGGTGTCCACCATAATCAGGTCATAAGGTAGGGTGACCCAACTCTTTCACCTGGTTATAAATCTTCTTTATCACAAAATTATCCAGTTTATACATACCATTACTCAAATTCATGTTGACAGATTCTGGATGTTTAATGAGACTGGATTCTATAATGTTCCTGCTGACAATTGAATTACAAGGTATTATTGAGGAGGCATTATCCCAGTCAATGCAATGCTTATTATCTCTCATATGAATGAACAGAGCATTGGATTCCTGGCCTGTCCTAACACTATATTTATGCTGTAAGTCTAGTTATAAGATCTTTACCCGTCTG
The DNA here is from genome assembly GCA_958450375.1 of Homarus gammarus. Classification (NCBI taxonomy): domain Eukaryota; kingdom Metazoa; phylum Arthropoda; class Malacostraca; order Decapoda; family Nephropidae; genus Homarus; species Homarus gammarus. Next base: position 57,433 of record CAUDMG010000910.1, read on the forward strand.
TCCTAAGTAGAACATATTACATTCCTTGCAAGGAACCTTGTAAATGCAGCTGCCTGCATTGTTGGGGGAGTTCTTAATTAACATTGTTTTACAGTGCATGAGTTACTAAATGTTGCATTTATGCCCCAGGTTTTCAGTTGTAGAGGAATTTAAGAGAAATTTTTGTTAAAAGGTTTAAAGATTCTTATTGTCATGGGGAGGCTTAGGATCAGTTCTATAAAAAGATTTTTTTGCGATGTTAAAGCATTTGTCTATAAAATACCTTGGGTATTTTAAGTTCAAACCAGTATTATTGATATATTATATTCCTCATCAATGAATTCCGGACTGCTTCTTCGTAGAAAACGTAAAATCGTTAATGAGAATACTGACTGTTTGACTCTATTATGGTGGGTTTAGAATAATAATGAATGTATGAACACACATTAGTAGGTTTCCTATAAATACTGAACTTAAAGGTGTTACCTATTCTGTGGATCAGACAGTCTAGCCTTGTCAAGTATTTCTCCTTAGTCTGTACTCACCCCTGAAGATGTGAATTACACGAAAGCGCTTGAGAACTTCGTGTTTTCTTGTTTCCTATGTGGTTATCAGCATATATATGGATCGTGCACACCTTCAATAATTTATTTGAATATATATATAAGATGATGAATTTATGTTTTTTTTATAGAAGAAAAAAGTGTTTCTGGATGATTTCAGAGATTTCATGATTTTGATTACATCAGTGAGTAAAATACTGTAGTGTAACAAGATGGCACAGCTCAGGTGTATTGTACAGTAAATATGAGTGTGAGAAGCAAGGAATACTGTACATGTGAGATATTTATATGTGCATTGGCTCAGTGTGTGTGTTTAAGGGTGAGAGGGCTGAGAATTTGTAATGGGAGGGAGTGTGATGGATAAGGAGTTGTATAATGTGTATACATGTATAATGTGAATGCACACTGTATGCCAACTGTATATCTTATCATGAATAGTACAGTGGGGTATTGTAAAAAAAGATAACAATTTCAGTTTTGAATTAATAATCTTCAATCATGAATTAGTAAATATGAGTTCAGTTTAACATATGCCAATTAATAGTAATGTATAACACCCTTAACAGCTCAAGGCAATAACAACGAGACGACAGGAAATTTAGTTTATGAATAACAGTTTTATAATGAAAAATTACTTAGACAAAATAATAGAGCATTGATTTGAGTAGTACAATGCTAACTAGTGAACTGTAGTAAATTATGAGCATTTGTTTAGTTTCACCTACCAAGTTCCAGTTAGTGGAAAATCTTGAAATAACAATGAATTTGATTTGATATCCTTCTATATTTTTTCAAATTCTAATTGAACTTTGATCTATACTCTTCTGACTAATTAACTGACTAATCCTCCTGAGTCTGTCACTTTGCTTTTTATTCTTCAGTTTCCTTTGAAATTCTTGTTTAAAACCTAATCCCCGCAATTTTATAAATAATATTTTGCGTGAATGATTGCCCTCATTTAAATCCTAAAGTAATCTGTTATCTAGTGCCAATAAATAAGTCTGCCCCTCGCTAATCATAAGATACCACTGGTGATGGTCTCGCCTCCATCCAGTACAGTTTGGCCAGAATGACTGCTTGGATACATGCATTTTATGGTTGTAAGTTGCATACAAGTAATCACAGTCGCTTTGATTTGATACTTGAATGTTCATATTTATAATTTTAGTTGTTCATACTATCCTACGTACAATGATTATTTTTATGGTTTTTATCCTTTATAACTTACCCAACATATATGCACACTTGGGGTATGCACAAGTTGTGTAAACAGATCTCTAATGGCCAAGCAAAATTTAGTATGGTTTCTGATCATATTGCACTTTTCAGCCTGTAGATGTTGTCTGTCTCCCATCCCCTGCCCCTTAATGACCAGACAGTACATATTCATTGTCAGCCATCATCCAATTCAATTTTTATTATACAGCATGATATTTGGTAATACTGTACTGTACTTGATGTCCCTCTTGCTGAAGAGAAGTTACATTGTTCTTACACTATTTATGCTGCCTGTAATTGTACTTGCCCCCCCCACCCTCCCACATTACCCCACAATACTGTGTAGTATGAAGGCATCCTTTTCCCTCCCTCATCAAGGCTAGAAAGACAAAAGCCATTCCAGCACTGAGTTCTTCACCCTTGCTACTAGCTCGTCTCGCCTCACCTCTCCAGCCTCCGTCTCCTTCTCTGTCCCTCGTAGAGTAACTCGTGCACTACCATCACCACCCCTGTGTCGCAGCCCTCGCTAGAAGATGATAAGCCCCTGACGGCCGAAGAGCGAGCCTTCCTCTACTACCAGTATACAGGCGCCACCACCCACGTCCACCCTGTCCTCTCCTCCTACGTCAACTACTGCCAGCCGGTCAAGTTCCAGGGTTTTGATGTGGCAGAAGGTAACCTTGCTTGCTACTTTCAAGCCTGTCTGCATGGGTTCTGTGCTTGCAATTTTATGTTTGATGGGTTATAATGTTATGAGTTACATCAATGTGTGATTGTAATTTTCATATGGAATTTTTTGTTGTACAGTATAGTATATTCTTTCTTCTTCACACACACACACACACACACATATGCTTTTTCTAACAAGGGTATGTATTACTGTGTCACCATTTCCTAAATAAAGGTATTTTTTATAATACAGTATTTGTGCATTATAGGCACACATTATACAGTATTTTGTAAATTGTTAGTGTGTTAAACTTCATTACTTCGCTGTAGAAGTAAATTGAAGCAGAGTAATATAACAATGCCAGCAAGGGAAGATATAAAAGACCTACTGAGAAAATGGAAACTTGAACAAAATTATACAATACAGTACAGTATTGGAGATCTCAAAATGTGAATATTGTTTTAAAAAATGAACCAACGTTAGGTGAAAGGAGAACAAGGTATTTTTATTGCCACAAGAACACGAAAGACATTATAACATAACTTTCTGAGTATTTTACTAACTGACAAATGCAAGTCTCAGATTTAAAGTTGATTTTCATGAAAAGAGAAAATGTATTACCGTCACAAGTACAGTATTGATATACTGTAAAGCCAAGAGCAAGAGTACTTTTGTGTGTTTCATAATGGGTGCTAGTATTTTTCATCTGTGATTAATATTCCTGTGTATATAATGTGTAAATAGATACAGTATTAAAATTCACCTCAGATGCAAGTTGAATGTGTGTGGCCCAGGCAAAAATTTATCTAAAATAACTCCTTGGGTATGGAACTATTCCTTGTGTGATAGATCCATTGGTGTTATAATAGCCTTGAGATAACCTGGATGACTTGTTAGGCATTGTCAAATTGGGAAGCATGGAAAGGTTGTGAAGGAAATATGAATAAAAAAGAAAGTTGAGAATTGACATTTAATATAGTACAGTACGTATATATTGTAAAGTGAGAATCATTTCTATACTGTAATTCCAGTGGATGATTAGTGAGGAGAAAGTATATACACTGTACGTACATTTGAGAAGATTACCTATGTGAAAGAATAAATTTGGATCTTCTTTGCTAAATATACTGAGATATTTACATGATCAAAAAATGCTGGCTGTAAGGTAATTGGTAAAATTATTTTATTTATTTATTTATTTTTTCACCCCCCAGGCTCTGGTGTGGGTCATTGACCTGTGCCCTGGTGGGCTAATCCCCTAATTAAAAAAATAAGTAAATAAATTTGATGATCTGAAGTACTGCATATACAGTAGAGTATAAATGTAATGAAAGATGACATTCTAGTAAGTGAAAATAAATACTGTTTGTAATGTGATAGACCAGTATGCGGGGATGTACAATGATGTGTGTTTAGAAATTTGGTTGATAAAAGATCATTTTCAGTACAGGAAACTTAATGAGGGGCAGAATTATTATACAATATTGAAAAATATCATTGTACAAAATAAAAGAAAGTGCCATCACTTTTATTTTTAAATGGTGTTTAATGGCATAACCCAAATACCGTACTGTACAGTATTGTATATTTCTATATTTTTCAGTTCATTTTGTTAACTAACTATTATTTTCTTTCTCTACATTCTATAATATTAAATTTCATATATTCTCATGGTGTCACTGAATTTTCTCCTGACTTACTGTTCTGTCATTACGTTTACCTGCCCACAAAGTGATGTTTCATCAGGCATGTACACAACTTATTCTCCTATTTTGCCTATGATATACAATGATATTTTCTCTACCTGCATGTCTGGCATTCAATTTGTGATACTGTTCATTGCACGGCCCTCTTGCATGTTACTTGTGTGTGTAGCCTGAAGAGAAAAGTGCTGAAGGAGCACCAGAGCCTCCAAAGTACTCTGGCACCTCCTTAACCAACATCCATCCGTGGCTGTCATCCATGGTTAACTATGCATGGCCTGTGCATTTCAATGGTTTTCAAGCTGCAGAAGGTATTGAAGCTTTCACCATATGTACTGGCCATAGAGTACTGCCCCATTTGTGGATGTTCCTTACTTAGACCCCATGCTCAGTAGACTCACACAGTATACATTACTCAGAATGAATTGATATCAGCTTAGTTTCCATTGTTTCTATAGCTTTCAGTATTTTAATTTAGTGGATTAATTATTAAGTATATCCAGGATGTGTTCTGGGTTTCTTGAAGTACAGTACGTAGCTAGTTTTGTACAGCATTGCTTATTATTAGTTGAGGTAATTAGACAGATACAATACAGTACAGTACTTTACAGTGTATGTCTTAGAGAGTTGCTGGAATTATACTGTACAGTACTCTAGAATGCAGTCTTTTAGTTCCATAGATTATTCAGTAGAGTAGTTTATATTTGTAAGCTTTATATTATAAAATGTTTCTGCATTTGTTCATAAGATGGTGAAACTACTGCTGTAAATAAAAATTTTGATCAATTTCCAAAGGATAATAAAAATATGCACATATCTTTACAGGGTTTTGGGAGGAACCAACCACCAGCTAAATTGACATATTCTGCTGCTCTCTTGTCCAATTCAAATCGTTCACAGTACAGTACGATACAGTACAACAATTATTTTCACCCTGAGTTACTGTTATGTGTTCTGTTTGGTTAATGATTCAAACTCTATGATGTATAATTCTTCACAGTATCTGAATAAAATTAATTTTCAATGTCAGTACTGTATTATAAATTCTTTTTATTTAGTTGTATTATATGATCAGTTCATTTATTTTACATTATCTGATTAATATTTCATTCACTTACTGTATATTCAGTGTTCAGCTTCTGTTTGCTAGTTAGTGTCATTATTTTTAACCAATGTTTCTACAAAGCCTCAGGTAGCCATGGAAACACTACAGCAGAAGAAGCCCATGGGTGGTCAAGCGGGATAACCTCCCATTAACCCCCCTTTCTCCCACTGACAAATTATTTATTCTTGATTTATCCAATCATTTTCACAAGTTCACCAATATTCTTCACATCTATTATATTCCACGTTACTTTCTCTCCCCACTCATCTCATGCTATCTGGACCCAAACCTTACATAACATATAAATCAACCCACATACTCACCTTTATTCCTCTCTTACATTCCTGTCATATGATGTCACATACAATATATGTTTATTTTCAGTGTGTTTTAGAAATCCACAACTTGTGTAGATAATGAATATTTACCACGTAATAATTTTGATAAGTGTATTATTATAAAAAAAGAACAGTTTGTAATTGTCAAGACTTGAACTCTTTATTTCTAACTTGACAGAGAAGAATGTCCACCACAATATGTCCTCCTTCTCGGAAACTATGGGGTTAGGCTACCTCAAGACTCAGGCAATTGAATTTGTCAATTACAACAAACGGCAAATGTCCAGAATCTACCCCAAGGGAGCTAGGGTCGACTCTTCCAACTATATGCCTCAGGTGTGTAATAACAACTAAACACTTTTGGTCCGAATTTTTTTTGAAATAAGAGTTTTAGTTTTACGAAGTACAGTACAGTACAGGTAATCATATTTCAAAGGGAAGTTTAATAAATCAGATTTGCTAGTTAAATTTACAAGGCATTGCTCTTCTGCCTGTGTATAGCCACTGTTTCATGTTTGTGTTGGGTAGATCAAGGGTTATTAGAAACCTCAAAGGAAGGAATGAATAATGGGGACAGTTGGACAAGACAAGTGCAGAAAACCATTACAATTAACATTTAATTTATTTTTTCTTCCATAATAGTAACAAGTATCAACTTTCCTAAACCATATTATTTTCCATTAACATACATTCCAAATCATTTTCCAGTATGGTCTAAAGATTATTTAATTTTATGAACACAGGTTGGTGACGTAGTGTTATGGACATGCATGATAGATCAGCAAAAATTCGCATCATAGAATGGTGTACTATATCTCTCATTATCTTCCATATATAGTTTCCAAGTCTTTTCCTTAACCTGTTGGTACAGTATCTCCCCTTTAATTATCTCATTTACCACTTAAATCTGTACCCTAGATGGATAAAAAGGGTCAAAAGGCCAAATTTTTTAAGTCTTAATATTGTCTGTTGTCCTCTCTCCATCCCATATGCACAGGCTGGATCAAGGGAAACAGAAATCTAAATAAGGCAGGATATCAGTGTCCAGGAGGGAAGCATGTACACAAAAGTAGAGAGTTATAAGGAAGGTGTACAGAACCTCAGTAAAGGGCTAAAATGGTCAGTAGGAACACACCGCACACAGTTCATAACATCAGTAAATTCTCCCACTTGTTACCAACCTCCCAGACACCATCACTTTTCATACATACATTAACTTCATCATAAAGTTTCTTGACATTGAACAGACTTCTATGTACCCCATGTTGAATCTCTGTAGGAACTAATATATATATATATATATATATATATATATATATATATATATATATATATATATATATATATATATATATATATATATATATATATATATATATATATTTCATGTAAATCCACAATGAAAACGTGGATAAGATAAATCTTGATAAAATCACACGGGAGAATGGAAACAAAGGAGTACCTTAGCTTTCGTCTTTATTCAAGACATCTTCAGAGGCAACTGGATTACATGGACAGAGAGAGGCTTAAATATACAGGGTGACCTAAAAACATGAGGTCAGGTCAAAATGATGACATCCACTAATCCCCACACCAACACAAACGTAGAGGAGCTTAAGAGAAGGGTGGTGACGTGACTAGTTAAGTCAGGTCAGAAAAAAGGGGACCCACAAAATAACTATCATACATCTAGATCAAAGGTTTTTAAAGCATTTTTAACCTTGGGCCACTGACAAATAAATTTATGTAACATATTATCAGTTTTGAACTGACCATCACTAAGGTTTATTGATTTTAATTCCTTAATCAAACTAGCTTCAACAAGAAGTCTTTCTGTGACACAAGATGATTTGAAAACTTCTAAGCTTTTTTCCCAAGCAATGGGGTGATTATTTTTCCTAACATGAACGAACAAGGCACCTTTGATCTAGATGTATGATAGTTATTTTGTGGGTCCCCTTTTTTCTGACCTGACTTGACTAGTCACGTCACCACCCCTCTCTTAAGCTCCTCTACGTTTGTGTTGGTGTGGGGATTAGTGGATGTCATCATTTTGACCTGACCTCATGTTTTTAGGTCACCCTGTATATTTAAGCCTCTCTCTGTCCATGTAATCCAGTTGCCTCTGAAGATGTCTTGAATAAAGACGAAAGCTAAGGTACTCCTTTGTTTCCATTCTCCCGTGTGATTTTATCAATATATATATATATATATATATATATATATATATATATATATATATATATATATATATATCTTGATAAAATCACATGGGAAAATGGAAACAACGGAGCACCTTAGCTTTCGTCTTTATTCAAGACGTGTGTGTATCTTGATAAAATCACAGATGTCTTGAATAAAGACGAAAGCTAAGGTGCTCCGTTGTTTCCCTTTTCCCTCTGCGATTTTATCATCATTTATCTTATCCACGTTTTCATTGTGGATCTACATGATATATATATATATATATATATATATATATATATATATATATATATACACAGTATGTATGAATGATGTTGTATTCCATTGACTGCATACCTCCTACAGGTGTTTTGGAATGCAGGTTGCCAGATGGTGTCCTTAAATTTCCAAACTTCAGATCTTCCCATGCAGCTGAATCAGGGCAAGTTTGAGTACAATGGGAATTGTGGATATCTCCTCAAACCTGATTTCATGAGACGTACTGACAAGACTTTTGATCCCTTTGCTGAGTCCCCAGTGGATGGTGTGATTGCAGCACAGGTTTCTGTGTCGGTATGTAGCAACAGTAAAGGGCATTGCTCTTTATCACTCCTTTGAAACTCAGGCTTAGGCTTAGTTCTATGTACATCTGATAAAAAAACTTGCATGATATTCATTTTCCAGTTATTCAAGCGTATTATAAAAAAGTAGATAAGAAAAAATATTCTGATATTAGTGTACCTGTACTAGTTTTTTATTTTTTATTTATTTTTTAATTATTTTGGAAACTTTAATTATTATAATTTTCATAAGAAATTTCCAACCAGGATATCATGAAAATATACAGAGGACACAATGCTATATAGTTTTTCCTTCTTTATCACTATAGTAAATGCACCAGAACATCTTAAACAAAGGCAGTGCAGAAGTAATTTTGTGCAGGTTCTGGCAGAAATGTAATTACCTTCACTCACATTACATTAAGTTATATATTACTGTACCATCTTACTCATGGTCAACATCACCTTCCTAGATACATAAGCACTACTGTATATTATTTCTTGTACTAATTTGAATCCCTTAAAATTCTTCAGGTGATTGCTGGTCAGTTCTTATCAGACAAAAAGGTTGGAACTTATGTTGAAGTGGACATGTATGGCTTGCCTACTGACACCATCAGAAAAGAGTTTAGGACGCGTATGATTCCTGGAAATGGCCTTAATCCCCAGTATAATGAGGAACCCTTCCTCTTTCGTAAGGTGAGGTTTAGGCATCCAAAATGAATTTATATACAGTATATATGTACTGTATGAGTGTAATGGAATGGAAATACACATAATTAAATAACATGTAACTACTAGTATCTGGAAGGTTTTTGATGCATACAGTACAGTACTGTAATTAAGTTTTGATAACAGTAAAACATTTCTAACATGGTATCCAGGATACAGTATTTGAACAGAGTGTACTGTGCTGTATTTGCATTGGACAAAGTATCAGATTAATAGTTAAAATGTCAGAAATGTGTGTTGCCTGATAGAAATTATGAGAACCCTCTACTGATTTCACCTTAAATAAGCACATCTAGGGGTCATGTGAATTCAGAAATATTGGTTTTTGGGTTATTTGTCTGCAGTAAAGAGAAATCAACAAAGAAAAAAGTTAAAAGACAGATGGGTAAACTAAATGATGGCATGGGTCGTAACTGTGTACCTCTGGCCACAGATGGTGAGGAATAAGAAGGACCAGATTATTATCTTTCATTAATATTTAAAGGTCATGAAACAGGATGTATATTTTTAGAATTCGGTCATCATACTTGCTGCTCTTATAATAGGTTGTGTTGCCTGACTTGGCTGTCCTGCGATTTGGTGTGTTTGATGAAAATGGAAAGATGCTGGGCCAGAGAATTCTGCCTTTGGATGGTCTGCAGGCAGGCTATCGGCACATCTCTCTACGTACTGAAGGGAACTTCCCCATGTCACTACCTATGTTGTTTTGCAATATTGAATTGAAGATCTATGTTCCTGATGGTCTTGGCGGTAGGTTTACAATACAGTAACTATATATACACTCAGCCAATATTGTGCAAAAGTGTCTTGAAATTACTTTATGGAGGAATGACAATATATGAGAGTTTAAATTGATAGTGTTAATTGAAATATTCAGATATATTGCAAGATTGAGCGATGTCTTCCTTGTTATAGACATCATGTCGCAAGTGATTATTTTAGTTTCTAAAATATCTTGTCAGCTATAGAAAATTTATTTACTTTATTAGACTTGATGGATGCCCTTTCGGACCCTCGAGCCTTCTTAAGTGCCCAAGAAAAGCGTGAGGAACAGATGAAGGCCATGGGTATTGAGGCTTCAGACATTGATACCAAGGCACTCAAGGGAGGAGGAGGTAAAGCTGGAGGTGCCAAGCCAGCAGCGGGTGCCAAGGCTGGAGCAGGTGGCAAACCTGGGGCAGGTGCTGGTGGAAAGAAAGAGGAGGAAGTCGGTAAGTATTTTATATTATAGAAATGTGGATAGAATAGAGGAGGTCAGTTGGGTCAAGAGGTGCATGGGTCTGAATGTGTGGAAGGGAGGGGAGCCAGGGGTAGGCTAAGAATGGCATGGGGAGAGGTTGTAAAAAATGACCTAAGGTAGAAACCTGACTAGAGAGGTTGCATGGAGAGATTTCATGGATAATCATTGCTAACCTATGCAGGTGTAGAAAATGGTCATAAAACAGATGAAAATGATCATTATCATCATAAAGGAATCTATGAGTGACAAATGGCATGCTTGAGAGTGATATACTGTACTGTATAGGGTGAATGGGACAAAATGCAGAAATCAAATGGGTACAGTATGTGGAAGTGAAAGCCAACAAGTATCTGTTGAAGTGCTATGGACATATTGAAACAATGGGAAATATTGGTAAAATAACAAAAACATTGTATGCTTGTTATTCAGTAGTGGATGGCAGGAGGCAGGTGAAAGATTTAAGTGAAGTACAACAGGTATCTGCCGTTTGGCAATTGTTCACTTAGCAATAATTCGGTTTAGCGATTTAAAATTTCTAACACCCGTGGTTATTTAACAGTCTGCAATTGTTCAGTTTAGCGATCTTCAACTCAGTGAGGAACATATTTTCAAGGCTGATAAAAGCCCACTTGGAAAGGGAGCTGCTATATAAGATACTACCTATGAATCAACCAACCTGAATTTTAGAAATAATTTCGGAAATCATTATCAACTTTTCCATCAAAAAACATAAATTAACTTTTTGATAACCAGAGGGGGTACCTATCTAGATTTGTTATATAGAAATCGCGTATTGTAGGGATATGCTACCGGCACACCACCTACCCTGCCTTTGAACATTGCGATCTGTGTTTTACTATACTGTATTGCTCTGTATATTTTTTAACACTGTGCACCGTTCTAATTGCTCTGCATCGCAGTTATTGTTGTGACTTTGGTGTGTTATTGAGTACTGTCCGGACTGTTCATTACCCTGTACTATTGTGATATTGTGTACTAAAGTGATTGCTCCTCCCTCCCCCTCTGCTCTTGTCGACTAACAGGCAGACCAGTTAAGACCTGTTTACTGTATTCCCTTTATGTTTTTGTCTTTAAGAGGATTATTTTTTATTTTATTTTATTTTATTTATTTTTTTTGCACATTCTGTATAAACAATGTGTGTGCATGTAACAGAGTACAAGAAAATTTGTACATCTACCCAAAATTATGAGTTGAAAAATAACATATCTCACAGTTCAACCTCACCCGCTCTGAGTGCTACTGGGTGGCGAGTCGGCCAGGCAACTCTGCTACACAATTATGTGCCATATGCATGGATTTTATTCCTCGTTATCCCTTGTTTAAAATATTATTTTTGATTTTATTCACTCAGCAAGCAAATCATGTTGCGATCTATTTTCAGGAACGCATCCTGATCGCTAAACAACACTTCCCTGTACTATACTACAGGTAGAAGTGAGATCCAGAATGCAGCAGTGTACAGTACTTACAGTACATGATAATCAAGCATGGTGTCAGATGGTTTATGAGGATTTCCCACTAGAGAGAATGGATGATTTCTCTTGATTCCAGCCAACCTGCAGTATCATGTTATTAGTGTTATTGATGTCTTCGATATAGTGGCACCATCCCTCAAAAACCTGGCTGGGATGCTATCAATACCTGTGCTCTTTTAGAAGAAAGTCCTCTGTCACTGTGTGGAGTTCATACTGTCTGGAGTGACACCTTTCTTTCTGGAATGGGATGTTAAAGCTTCTGACCCCACACTGTAATTGTTTGAGGCTATCAGCAATAGTTCAGCTAAAGATTCGGCAATTCATGTATAAAGGGAATCAAAGTGGTTTGCAGCTTCAGATGCAACCAAGTTACCACTGTACCACCAATATCCTTCCTTCTGTATGATGGTCATTCTCTTCTTTTACAGTTGAATATGAACCCATCAACCTTGAAACACTTAGATCACAAAAGAATTTCCTGAAAGCAACCAAGAAGCAGCAGAAGGAACTGGAAAGTATGAGAAAAAAACACATGAAGGAGCGTTTGTCTATTCAAAAAGCACAGTGCAGTGCCATTGAGAAACTGGCAAAGGGTAAAAAGTTAGTATGTTATTGTTTGTTATCTCACTCACTCTCTTCCCCTCCTCCTCCCCAGGGTAAATTTTATATTCCCAAATCACATTTGCTCATATGGTCTTCACTGTAATAGGAAAAGAAGAATTGCCAGCCAAAAGAAGGTGTATCTTGTATTGACTGTTTTTAATACTACACTGTACCCTTGTTAATTCGACAAAAGGGGGCTCTGGGTCACCTGAATTGCCGAAAAATCTGAATTAACCGAGTTCGGAATATTTTTATATTACAGTATGCGACAATTTCTAAATTTCTATGTTCAATTATTCATTTGTTTTCTCTTCAGTTTTTGCACCTAATTCTTATAGGAGAGAGCAGAAAGCAGCATAAAAGGGCTGAAACAAATTGAAATAATTCACACATGATTCTCCAAGGACTGACTATCAAGGTTTAACCGAAATGTAGGGGAGATATTTTTACTTGAATTTCCATGCTTTGAATACAAGGTGGATACTGTACAGTATATGCTTTTTTTTCTTTAGAGATGTAATGGATGATCCAAAAATCAAGACATTAGTGTCAGAACAAATGAAACAGTGGTCTGAGATGATGGAGAAGCACCGAAAGGAGGAATGGGAAATGCTGAAAGAACATCTTAAGAGTCAGGAGGATATATTAAAGAAGCTCATGGAAGAAGAACAAGCAGGGCAAATAAAGAAGATGGAAGCAAAACATGAACAGTAAGTTATTCCAAATTTATATGTAACTGTTCACCAGACATACCATAAGTTTCCCATTCTTGCTTAGGATAGTAATTATAAAATTGAAAAAAAAATGCACCTTAAGGTTTAATCACTGAACATTATTATTTATTTATTTATTTATTTATTTTTTTACTTTGCCTATTTACTATTGACCTTGTAACTGTTTTTATCTTTATTAGTGTCTTGGTCTAAGACAGGGGTGTCAAACATGCGACCCTACGGCCCGACACCCTCTTACATGCGGCCCGCTGCTCACTGGCTGCTCCAGCTGCACCTTGAGCAGCTAAGAGCCTAAGACAGCAGCACTTGAAGTAAAAAGTTAAGATTTTGTACGTATCAGTTAATACTCTTTTAGTCTATTGACTATCTATTCTATTGAGTCTGTTTAAAGGCAAGTGCTTGTATGTAATTTGGGTAGTCGCGATATAAAAGAATCTTTATAAAAAAATATATATATGCCGAACCTACTATACCGGTATAAGATGTAATGGCTCTGCAGGACTAGTACCCATGGGCAGTCACACGGGTACTGTTCCTGCATAGTTGCTCAAAGCAGTTGGAGCATTGCAAATATCAGAAGCAGTGTCCATTGTTTTTACTTTTGAGCCCATAATCATGTTATCAAAGAAAAGAACAATTAATGACGAGCATCGGGTAGTACAGGAAGAGTGGAAAATCCTGTACTTTTTTGTTGAAGTGAATGGAAAACTGACATGTTTAATTTGAAAGCAACAGATAGCTGTTGCCAAAGATTACAACTTTTGAAGGCATTATGGCACTAATCACGCTCTGAAGTATAATAAATATAGTGGCAAGTTACGTGAAGACAAAGTTAGAGTTTAAGCAGTTATCGAAAAAGCGGCAATCAGTATTTAAGAGTATTCACCAAGTCAGTGATGCTGCAGTTAAGGCAAGTTACAGGATTGCCCATGAAATAGCTGTGTCATTGAAGCATTTCCAAACATTAGCCTCTCAAGAAATATAGTTGCAGTGAGAATTAATGAATTATCAGAGAATATTAACAGTCAACTCAAAGACAAAGTTATGTCCTTTACTGCATTTTCTGTTTCAATTGATGAAAATACCTGCTTTATTGAACCTCAGTTACCCGGAGATTAGAGCGCCTGCAACCACCTAGCCTATACAGTCAACCCTCGCTTTACGCGGTCCCACATTCCACGTTTACGCGGTACCCTGCCGAAACCGGAATGCTCACATTCCGTGGTGCGTGTACCCCTTTACGCGGAGAGCGGTTGGCGAGCCGCGCCATTTTTGGATCCAAACCTCCCGCCATCTCTCCCGCCATCCGCCATGTTGTGTAAGCGGCGCGAGCAGGGTGCGCACAAGGTCGCCCAGTCATCAAAACATTACCGAGTTCTTCACCCGCCACCCACCACAGCCGGCCCAAGTCAGTGATAGTGATAATTATAGTGAGGATATGGACTTATATGGACTGTGAGGGGTTTGACAAAGAGGCCCTGCAAGCCTCTGTGGTGGATAGTGATACAATTGATACAAGTGATACAGGTGAGGGCCAATAATCTGCCCTCTGCCTCGGAACCAACCCCTCATCCCCGTGTGCCCAGCCATCTTTTCTACTAATGTAAGTGTTAAAAAACCTAATATTATTGATATTTCTCTTAATTATTAATTGTGTGTGCATACCATCATAAAATTAAGAAGTTATTTTTACTACAACGTAGGTATTGTGTCTGAAAAAGTGGAGTTTGGGGGTCGGCCCGGTCTCTATTTCAATTACTGTAATCCCATATGTTATGTTGTTCACTTTACGTGTTTCTCACTTTCCGCGGTACCCTGTGGTTGAATTAACCGCGTAAAGTGAGGGTTCACTGTACTACAGATGGGCGAGGGGTGACATAAACGAAATGTATAACATCTCAGGAGGAACTACTCAGTCGAATGTACATACCAGGAGCTGGCAGACGTTTGCCCCACAAGGGGTCACAGCTCAAGTTAGAAGAAGCCGCATGTCCAGAAAACTGTGAGGACGAACTTTTTTGGAGTGAGAATTGTGAACTCTTGGAACAATCTGCCAGAGAGCGTTGTGACAGCACTGAGTGAGCTCATTCAAGGCCAGACTTGACCAACACTGGAGCAGGTTCCGATATATACAGGAGCCAGTGCATGCCCAATACTTGCCAACACTGCATATCAGAAACATGACCGACCGCCCAAGCGGCTAACGAACCGATCAGTGGCAAAGAGGATAAAACAAAAAATACTGTATAAATGTAACTGATGTAACACAACTTGCAGTTTTTATGTGTGGTGTGGATGAAAATATACAGTTAACAGAAGAGTTTGTGGAACTGGTACCAATGAAAGGAACAACAGGTGATGATATCTTCGTGAGTTTGGTAGGGGGCACTAGATAAATTAGGTCTTGACTGGGTACAAACTGTGAGTGTGGCTACAGATGGAGCACCACAAATGGTGTGTAGAAAAGCTGGTGTGGCAAGAAAATTAAAGGAAAAACTACTAGCTGTGAACCCAAACCATCAATTTCATAATTTGCATTGCATTATACTGTACATAGAGAAGTGTTGTGCAGTAAAACATTAAAGATGGATAATGTCATGGATATCGTTATAGAGACAGTGAACTTATACGAGCACGAGGTCTGAACCACAGACAGTTCAACTGCTTTTGGGGGAAAATGAGAACACTCACGGACTGCCATATCACACTGATGTTCATTAGTTAAGTCGTGGAGTCCTACTGAAGCAATTTAATGAATTGTGTAGTGAAATACAGATGTTTATGGAACAGAGAGGAAAAGGTGTATATGAATTGAAAAATAATGAATGGATGGATATTACTGAGCATTTAAATTACCTGAACATAAAGATGCAAGTACACAATAAATTGGTATCAGAGTTTT
The DNA here is from genome assembly GCA_958450375.1 of Homarus gammarus. Lineage (NCBI taxonomy): Eukaryota > Metazoa > Arthropoda > Malacostraca > Decapoda > Nephropidae > Homarus > Homarus gammarus. The sequence continues at coordinate 73,461 of CAUDMG010000910.1, forward strand.
ATGACTGCATTCGTGTCTTTGAGATGAAACTGCAGCTTTTTGAAAGGCAACTTGCAGAGTAATCTTTCACACTCTCCAACTTTAACGTCCCTGCAAGGCACACCTGAGCTTCATGTTCATACCAACACAGAAAAGTACTGTATCAAGATTTCCATGTTAAGGAATGAGTTCCAAGAAAGATTTGCTGACTTTAAATACCTTGAGAAATATTTTTCCATTTTCAGTACCCATTCTCTGTCAGTGTTAATGAGGTACCAGAACATCTTCAGTTAGAATTAATTGACCTCCAGTGTGATTCTGTTTTGAGGAACAAGTTTTCAAGTGTTGATGTTGGCACATTTTATCAATATGTGGGACCAAATTATCCCAGGATTAAGTGTTTTGCCTCAAAGATTATGTCCATGTTCGGAAGTACGTATGTTTATGAACAGCTCTTTTCCGTAACGAATGTTAACAAATCTCAGCTTTGTTCTCAACTTACTGATGCACACCTGAATTCAATACTGAAGGTTGCTGCAGCCCAGTCATTAGCTCCAAACTTTGATGCCAAGGTGCCAAGTATCAGGGAGCAGCAGTAGCAGGAAATACGACTAATCAAGGTAGCTATATATTATTCAACACATAGCACAAGTAGGTTTTTGTTTTTTGTTTTTTTGTTTTTTTATAGAGAGAGAGCAGCTTCGTGCTTGCCCTTTGGCAGGGAGGCTTGTCCCTCACTCTCGAGTAGACTAAAACCTCAACAAACAGCGCCTTTAATCCTGTTCCTGCATCCACCTCTCTTATTTTGCCGCACTATTCCCCGAAGGGACAATTGCAAAGTGCTCATAATTATTTTACATGGCCCTCATAGTGTGTACTAATATTAAATCTGGCCCGCCGTAGCAAAGAAGTTTGACACCCCAGGTCTAAGATGTCGACCCCGTTCTCTAAACTTACTATGTTATATTCTAATTTCTTTTCAGCTGACTTTTTGTTGTTACATAAACTTGAGGCATTCTCCAGACTAAAAGTCTTGAGTTTCAATACTGTACATAAAGAAATTAAAAGAAATACTCCCTGAAACCCATGTTCTTTTGGATTTCCTGCGAGAGATAACTCTTGGATAAATTATACAGAATTAATCATGATTTTGGGCAAAACAATTATTTCCCATAATCTCAAGCACAGGGAATTACAAGTTAACTATGTAGTGCTGGGAAGTGTTTAACTAAGTAGTGGGTAGCTATCAAATGGAGGTACTACCAGTACCACCTGGGAGAATATTGGAAGCATAATGTGTTGTCTAATGGTAGACTCTACTGCCATATGGCATCACAAAAATTGTGACCAAGTTCCAGGTTGCCGATCTGACTTTCTGCCTCATTTACACACAATTGCAGGGTTTCATTTGTTTCTCTTGCTATTGGCAACACAACATACTGTATATCGTTTCTCACTCTTGATTTATTTTTTCGTTTGTGTATTTATTTATGGTTATTATTAGTAGTATTTTGATTTTTTGGCTATAATTTTTATCTATTTTTATTAATTATTATTAAATATTATTATTACTGTATTATTATTATTATTATTATTATTACTGTATTATTACTGTATTATTATTATTATTATTATTATTATTATAATAATAATAATAATAATAATAATAATAATAATAATAATAATAATAATAATATTTTCGCCCCCCAGGCCCTGATGTGGGTCATTGACCTGTGCTCGGGTGGTCTACTCCCCGTAAAAATAAAGAAAAAATATATAATACCGGTAGTTACTAACCAGTTCTGATAACTTGCTAGCCACTTGGATGCTTTATATACTCTTATCAGATTTCCGTTATCTTCCCCAGCCTCTCACATATTTTCTAGCTTTAAGATCATTTGCATAATACTTATTAAAGTTGAGATTTATGCAGAAATTAGTTGAACAGGGTACAGTGTATATAAAATTAGTACATTAGTACAGAATTATTGTATAAAAAACAGTTATTCATCTTTCTTGACTCCTGCCTGTGCAAGGTCATTCAAACATCCATCTAGGGCTTAATCTGAAGTAGTGCTTTTCCATACTTTTTACTTTTACTTTTATCCTCTTCACCACTGATCGACTCGTTAGCTGCTTGGGCGATCTGTCCCGTCTCTGTTTCAACATGTTGGATGCGTGGGTCTTAATGTTGAATAGTGGCTGAGTACCTGTAATTCAATACTGCTGAAAAATATTAAAATTATTGTGATCCAAATAAGTGAAGGGAGTGTTAAATAGATTTGAGTGTATTTACATATCTAAACCTACAGTGCATCTTATACTCACTGAATTAATCTGCATACATGATCATGGGCATGCTAATAACCACCACTTCTCTTGTTTCTAATATGGAAGTGAGTTTAGTTACAGATTCGATTCAACAACTGATTATCATGGTGTATGTGTGTGTGTGCGTGCGTGCGTGCGTGCTAAACGGTTTATTAATAGAGTTGCAGCCGGTGGCTGAAAATATACAAACTTTCATGTGATTGTGTGTTTTTTTTTTTTTAAGGTTGAGTGTTTCTTTAGATTTCATCATATTAACTTGCAGGGACATGAAGGATATGAAGGCTCAGCAGGCTAAGGCGGCTATGGAAACAGCTAAGGATGTCAATCAAGACAAGACCCTTAAAACTAAAGCTGATCGTGATCGTCGTCTCAAGGAGAAAAATCAAAACAACACCAAGAGATTTATTGAAGAACGTAAAATTTCTGCTATGAAACAAGGAAAGCAGAAAGAGAAGCTTAAGAAGGTTCATGACCAACAGATGACAGAGCTTACCAAAGATATTCAAATGGTTTGTTACCTGATTTCCTTTTGTTCTCTAAGTTACGTGGTGGCAACGTCAGCTAAGCCTTCATATTTGCTCTTTTCCTTTTGCCAACCATGTAGAAAATACAGTACAAGTTAATTAGTTTAGTAAATTACCATGTATCTCATAATTTTTAAAATGCTGTGCAGTAAACCCTCGAAGATCCGGACCAGGGAAATCCGGATTTCGGAAAATTCAGGCCAAAAAATTAGGGGTTCTGGGCCAAGAAGCATTCCCAAACAGGGTGAAGGTAGTTTTAGGCTTAAAGTTTTTTCTCATAAAACGTCACAGACTAAAATTAGCAGAATATAACTTGCATCGGTGGAATCCTTGCAAGACAGCGAATAATTGGAATATAGATTTTGCACAAGAGATAAAAAAATTTTCCTTTAGTGTAGTACATTTAAGTACAAAATTTTCTACTCATATTTTTGGGTAGATATACGTAACTTTCTTCATTTATTTGTACTCATTTACATGCACACACCATCTTTAATACGTGTAAAAGAAATAATTGTCCTAGGGGCAAACCTGTACTGCACTCAAATGTACTAAATAATTACTAAATTTTTTATGTCTAGTGCAAACTATAGCATGTTTATATTCAAATTAATCAATATCTTACAAGAATTCCAGCAATGTAAGTTATATTCTCCCAAGTCAGTTCAGTGACATTTTATAAGTGAAAAACTTACTCTCTCTATATGACACATAAATAATACTCTCTAGGTAACCTTCGCTGCCAGCTGTCAAAACATTTCACCTCACCTCCCCCTCAGGGTGAAGGTGGTTTTAGGCTTAAAGTTTTTATCTTATAAAATGGCACAGACTAAACTTAGCAGAATATAACTTGCATTGCAGAAATCTTTGCAAGATGGCGAATAATTTGAGTATAGACATTGCATATTTTGAAAAAATATATAAAAATTTTAGTCCTTTAATGTAGTACATCGAGTACAAATGAGGACAGTAATATTTTGCTCCCTCTGCCAGCTGCTCCCAGAGTAACACTCATCTTCCATATACAATATACTCCTACACTTATTTGTTCATATTTTTATCTTTATAGTACTGTACAGTATACAGTTTTCTCTTTATTCATAAGACAAATTCTGTGGTTATTTACATAAAACACTTCACAGTACTGGTAACTGATTTTCTTTAAACAGTTCAGATAAGCAGTGTTATCACCCCCCCCGACCATATATTGGCTTTTTTAGGACTCACATTTTTTGGACTGGGGCCTGCGCTAATTAGTCTGATGTATCGAGGTTCTACTGTATATATATTATATAAAATAGAGTAAATAAGTAAGTAGAGTAAAAGTATTTACAGTACTGTACCCTATATTGCTTCCTGTTTCTCACACTCTAAGAAGGGTGTACATACTACAGTATGTGCAAATTCCTTATCTCCATGCACTTACATATCATCAAATATTCATCATTTTACTTAAAAGTTCCTCTGAATTGTTTGCATGTAAAGTGAAAACTCCTTATACAATAAGATTTTTTAGTTTGAATGAAAGGGGACAATTCTATGACAGGAAGATGGGAAGTATTACTCTGATTTGAACTCAGTTGACCAAAGGACATCACTGAAAATTAATATACTGAACAGTACTGTACCTCCATTTTGAGAATAGCCTCCTTTGGTTTTATCTTTTAATGTATGCCCATTAGTTTTCCTTTTATTTTAAATCTTATTAGTACCGGTATTTACAGTATAGAGAATTTAGTTACAAAAACTTCCACGACTTGCAGAATCAGTTGGTAGCTTCCAGTATGTGGAGAGGCACCTGACGTGCCTGCACTCCGGCACCTCAGGTACCCAAGGTACCCGAGAGGTTAAAGCGCCTGTGGTTGCCTAGCTCTTACCATAGATGGGCAAGTGGTGATTAATATAAGTTTGTAAACACCTCAGAGGACATTAGGCCAATACTCAATTGAGTATTAATACGTGGAACTAGCAGATGCCTGCCCCAATAGAGGTCACAGCCTCAGGGTAAAGAAGCCACAAGTTAAAAAATTATCAAGGCTTTTTTTTTTTTACTGAGAGTTGTGAACTCTTAGAATAACCTGCCAGAGAGTGTTGTGATGGCACCAAGTATGAGCTCATTTAAGACCAGACTTGATCTAAGCCAATCAGTGGTGAAGAGAATAAAGTTAAGTTCAGGAGAATAAAGTTGTCATAGTAAGTTTGCAGTATGATGTATGTAGCAGAAGTAGTCAAGAACAAAACAAAAATTAACTGAAGAGTGCTATTTGTTATAACCTTCCTGGAAAATATAAGTTGTTTAAGTGAAACTAGAAAGACTTCAGACATTAGGCATGAAAGTAAGAGAAAGGAATTATAAAGTGAATAAAGGATATGGATGATGAGAGACAACACTAGATATGAGTGATAGGAATTAGCTTGATTGTACTATATAAATATTATCAAGAGATTGACTGTTAGTTTTGATGACAAGACAAATTTTTTTTCTATATATTGTTATGTATCACAACTATATAGAAAATATTAGTCATGTCAAGTTTAACAATGCTCATTGTTATTTTGTAATCTGTTTTTCCAGGCCATACAGTTCTATGAGAACACTGAGGCAGAGTACAAGATGTGGAATAAGATGGAATTCTTCTGTTGAGATTTGCAACAATGCATATGGTCATTCATACCAGCCTCAGCCTCCCATCATCCCCTTCAAATATCCTCTGTTTGTGTCTTATTTCTGACATCACATTTCATTAACTTTTAAGCTTTAGTATGCAACATTTCATGTACAATAATTCTAACCATAACCAACCATAAGCCATTACATATAATTAACATTAAGATGCCATATTGATCAGGGTACTGTATTTAGTGCTCTTAATATGTGCAGCATTTGGGAATACAGTATTCATGTTGTTCACACTTATATATTATTTATTGGATCATCTTCATCACTCAACACTCGCACACGGATGCATTCACAAATACAGTGCAGTACATGTACTGTGTATGGATATACATATACAAATATACACGATATTTATCTTACCCTGATTAAGACAGAAACAAAATATTTACAATAATTACAAGTTAAAATACCAAAATAAACCTCATTTTTTGTTCTAAGTTTCTAAAAATACTAATAACAGAAGCACTTCCAATTACATTTTAGTAACCAGGAAACTGTAACTATAATAACACATCTGTAGCTTCAGTCACACTAAGCAAATACTGTACATTACTTTAATAACTAAATCAGTTCAACATAAAAGCCTTGCATAAGTGTTTTATAATAAAGTTTCAGCTTAGAGTAGTATAAATGCTCATGGGGTATTTGATGGATATTTATAGTAGTTACCCAGTAGACACAAATCAACTACCCCATCTGACTAAAAGCGGGTGTTCTTTGGGCACCGTGATCTGGTCAACAATAATAGGGCCTTTTGAAGATGACCTATAATTGATTGATGTACTATATTGGCAATAAGATATTTTGATAAGAGCATGTTAATTTTATTTGATGTTGGTAATTTTTATTCATGATGAGGTTTTTGTTCTGCAAAGTAAATTGTCCTAGATATATTTTTGCCATCAAGAGAAGGCTCGAGCTTTTGAGCATTGGTCAGTAGTGAACATTTTGTAAAGGCTTTATGGCACTCTCAGTGTCTTCATTACATAATTAGATAGTATTGCATTTTCATAATATTTTTTGACCAGGACTAGTTAAGTGTATAAAGTTTTTAAACTTTCCACTTTCATGAGCACGTTTCAGTATTTTTTAAGTCAAATCTAAATATAACATACTGGGATATGTTATATACCGGTAAGTAATTACTTCTAGGATTTCCACTGGTTAGTGTACTATGTTTTATGTTGTCTATTTAGTGAATATTTATCATTATGCATTCCTCTGTTAAGCTTTAGCGAGATTGTATGACAAGAAAATTCTGCTTAGGATGTTATGAAAATACTTTTAATATTTATTAATATAAAGTATATATATATAATTAATGTTAAATTTATTTTAAACAGTTGAGTATTGTGACTTAACAGTATGTTATTGCAAACTGATTCATTTTCTGTTTTAGATAAATTTGCATATAATGCTTTTGATTTCCTGTATGAAAGTGTATGTAACCTCTAGTCTTGTTCTAGTCAATTTGATAAGAGTTTATATTTAGATAATATTATATACATATATATACATATATATATCTATATATATTTATATATTCACTGCATATGTAAGATTGCTTCCTCTGTAGTGCCAAGTATTACTGTGAACATGAAAAATATTATTAACAGAATCAGTGAATGTGATCCAGTTGTCAGGTTTTAATAAGGTCCAAACTGCACCTGACAATACAAATATGATCAGCCTTAACAGTGTGTGCTAACAGAGGGTCAGTTCAGGTGATTGAAGTATTTTTAAAGTCCACAGTAGCTTCTTAATTTTATTTATGTTCTCCTTTTGTATAGTTCAGTATGAGTACTATTTAAATAGATAAATCCATTATTGAAGTTAATGGTTAAAATACAAAAAATCTTAATGATGCCTTTAGGGGCTGTTTCTATAAGCAAAGCCTTGCTATATAAATACAGGTATTAGTGCAATTGGCAAAAGCTATAGAGTTGCAATTTCCATTGTTTTATTTATATAAGATACATGATAGGTGGACTGAATTATTTTCACCAGCAAAGGCTATATGAGCATGAAAACAGTGGAAGAGACACTTGTATGTGTTTGTGAAAGATGAAAATTTTTTACTTATGGAATCCTATTCTTACTATAGATGAATTACACAAGTTGAAAGTTTTCATCTTGAGACATACACAAGAGGATGTCGTATCTTGATGTATTTTGAACAGTATTTACCCATAGGCGATTTTGCCAATGTGCCAAAGAATCAAAGTTTCCATCCTCATGGCATAATGCCCCTGGGCCGCAGAGTCAGCCAGTATTTTTCTACCTTTGGATAATAATGAGGGTATTTTTATCATCGGTGTTTAGATGGTGAATTACGTCCATTAATGGTATAGTAGATATTTGTTTTGAGTTACTGTATGTAGAAGAATGGCACACTTTAAACCATGGCAGAGTTTAGGCATGAAATAGGAATTATTTTATGAAAAGAAGATGGAATAATTGTGTTCTTTGCTTCTCGGAGTTAATATATGACGCTGGTGTTGATGCAGGTGCTCGCCAGTGTGTACAGGGGTGCAGGAATCATGGTGAGACCATTTACATTCAATAACGTGCCTATATCAACTTGCCATCTGTCAGACCCTGTACCATTCATGTTCACATGCTGCACCTTACTTGTTCCATCAAAATAATTATACAGTACTGCACATTATCAGTCTTAATGATCATAGAAAGCAAACATTACAAAACAATTATGTGATGGTAATTTTGTGCTATTGTTCTTTCATTGTCGGATATAACAGTCAGTACACCTGATCATTTTTTTTCACGAATTTTCAACACAAGTATTTATTTTTTCACAAAAAGATAAATCAAAATAACAAATCAAATAAATTTGAGAATTGCTATTAAATATTTTTCATTTTATTTTCACTAAGTTTATATGTTCTTCATTTTTCAATGTTGTTGGCAACAGCCTAGTTTGTCTTGATCAACTGTGGAGGTTACGCAGTGTGAGAAATTACCAGCTTTCCCTTTCACCCATTATAAATTGTTTTGTCACATTCGTATTAAAGTGCCACTAACAAGCATTCAGAAACTCCACTTCTTTTAGATATTAACTCTGTCTTAATTGTTCACCTTTAAACAATTCTCCAAGCTACTGATGCCTTCCTTTTTTAAGGTGTTCTTCTTGATTCCATCTTCATAACTATTGTACTTGCTGAAGCAACTAACAATCTTTCCGTATTTTTTTTCCTAGTGCGAACAAGTGGTGCCTGCTTGATATATTATCTGAAGCAAATTTAAATTCTTCAGTAGGCACTATGAGCGTTAGTGTTGGGTTTTAAAAATGAGGAAGTGTGAACACCACCAATAGCCTAATTGTTGAGGGAGGGGAAATTTTTTTTACATACCACCCACTGTGACTAGAAAATTGATAGATAACAAATCTTGTGTACAAATAATAAAAAACAAAATCCACGGGTTGAGGCAGACATGAGCTCTGGTGGGAGAGCAGGTAACTTAGACTGATGCCTTTAATCTCTTAAGCAACTATGGCTTAACAGCTTTGTAGTAGGAACTAAGTTTGTCTTAATATATATATTTTGGCCCTTGTTGAGTATCAGTGAATCTGTCATAGTAAAAACAATATTTTCCTCACTGTGTGTAAGTTCAGTATGATCAATGAAAACACCATTTTTGGCTACAACTTTGCAAATGGGGAACCTGATTTATTGTGGAGATATTCCCTTAAGGTCTGGTCAAGAAAACTGGATTAACAGAATTTATAATTAACTAATTTCCATGGATGAAATATTTGTGAAAATTTTTCCTCTAACCTTACCTTCAGGTTAGAAAAATTAAAGTAAAATGTTAAGCAAAGATGTGCCATCATGGATGTGGGGAGTGTTGCCCATATTGAAAATAAAAAGTTATCAAATTATTGAGAAAACTATCATCAAATACTAAAGTGACCAGCTAATTTACGTTGTACATGTAAGTCATATGAAATTAATTATCTTGCCTTTATTGTGAGCAAGAATATCACTAAGAGGTGATGATTTTGCCCTGACTCTGTGCAGTACAGGACCAAGCCATAATACTGGGTCTTGGTTGTCCATCTGTCCAGTCCTATAATAAAGTGCAGGCAACTCATGATCACCAGAATGATTCCTGTATATTGTTACTTATTTGTGTATTCTATCCCTATGTACACAACTTTTATGTATCATAAATGCTGGATGGTATAAGTTTAAGGAAAAAATAACCAGGTTGGGTGTTACATGGGTGACTTTTGATGTTCTGTGGATTACAGTAATTATGATTTATTTTAGCACTTCAGAATTTATGAACAGCAAAGACTACTGTAGTATCGAACTGATTAATTAACATCATATGAAGATGCAACTGCTATAAAATTTGCCAATATTAATTAATAACCTTAAGAATGACCTCAACCTTAAGAAATCTCAGACACTATTTTCACTCTTTAAAGCCTTTTCACTCTATATTCCAGTTAACTGGAACCAAAAGATTAATTTGATGGTACAGTACTGTAATCAATCACTCATATTCGTATATCGGACACTTTCTGCTGTGGTATTTTCCTTCACCAATAAAGTCCAAGGATATTAATTTAGTTTATTGCTGCTGATACATTCATCCCAAAAATCATTTAATGCCATAATGAACATTAATTTTCACTGGTACTTCATTCCTTTCACCTCTAGTGTGTCTTATATCTGTTCTGTCATTTTAGTGCCTCCATTTCTCATTCTGTCTCTCATTTCGGAAGTACACCGTACACACTATATTTTTCCAATGTACAGTATCTCGTATCTTATTCTCTCTACTTGTTTTCTGTTTGATACATCCTTCATTTCTACCTCTATTCATTTCTGTATTTCTTATTCTCTCTAACCTATTTACCAAACTTGCTCCCCTCTACATTATCCTTACTACCCTTCTCATGAAAATATTGAACAACCATGGTGACATTACACATCTTTGACTTTTACTAAGAAACAGTTTTCCTCTTCCCAACATATACTAATGCATGTTTCACTCCATATGAAATCAGGAATGCATCTCAATAACGTTCCACTTGTGCATTTTCATTACAGTACTTCCCACCTTATTTTTCTACCAACTCAATATTCATGAAACACAAATCAGGAAATAATTTGAAAAGTAAATTTGTCCTGAGGTACTGAGTGTACAGTTGCGCAAATGTATTCCTTCACCCCCAGTTGTAACCTGTCTCCAAGCGGCAATGTCGCAGTTGTAGTATCACTATTTATGAATGAATGGGTATTATTAGTGTAATGACGGATGTGATTGGTGGATAGGTTTGCTATAGGTCATATAGGTTGGCGGTTTGGAGACGCAGGTTACCACAGGGGCGTAGGAACACATTTATTCTGCAACTGTACACAACTTACCTTAGTAAGCAAGGTAAGTATTAAGGTCCAAAAGAAGTTAAAGAGGTCTGGTGTTTTCCCACTTGGACGATTGTCTGTTTATGTGATTTTTATCATCTTAGTTAAATGGTCAGGTGAGATTAGATTATGTTATGTTACGTTACATTAAACTGTATAAAACAAATGATCATTCAGATTGGAATCACCCAAGTGGGTTATAATCTGAGGTTTTATGAGATTTGACCCTACTTGTTCCTGAGTGAGATGTACTGGCCTCTAAAAAATTTGGGTTGTACGTGAGTGATGTTACATAAGACATAATGTGAAGAAATTGTTACTTATCAAAAGCTCAGATCAATGAAAAAATTAACTTATTCAATAAAGCTACATGTAAAAATAACACCACCTGAAAAAAAGTAAAAAAATCTCCTTAAACCAAAGAGATGGGTGTATTGCTGATTGTGAGAACTTTTTCTTGGACATGTGTTCAAATTATAATAATGAAATTACCAAAAACTAAAGAAGTACCAACATATCTTCATGATAAAGGGGGAAAATTATATCATATACTCGAGCACCAAAAGTATCGCTGCAGTAAAATGTACACATCACTACTCAAAAACGAAAAAAACATGGAATATAGAAATGCATATATTCCTGTACCAAGCACACAGTTACATAAGGATGTACCTTACATAAGGTGTAAATTGCATAAAGTATAAACATTTTACTTGTGTACCGTAATTAACAGGGTTACATAAGAGTGTACAATAGGGGAAAAAAATCCAAGCACTGAGTGCCATGTCACTACAAGGTAAGTCTTTCAAGCATTTAGAAGAAGAGTGAAACAAAAATAATTCAGTGCAGAAAGATTGCATGAATATAAAAGAATTAAAACATCAAAATAACCAAACTGTACTCTGGACTAGCTTGGGATTGGCAAAGGAGCCTGCCCGCCAGGCCTATTTGCCCTCCAGGAACAGAAATGATGTACAGTTATGTAAGAAGAAAAATAAACCCAGAATCACAATAAAATACAGTAAACTGAATGGTGTACAGGGGGTATTAATTTAGTAAGATGGTGACATTTTCTGGCAATGGAGCATTAGTAATTCTGAGTGACTCATCTGAATGTTATATGATGCTGAAAACTGTAATTGATAATACAGTATTACATTATATTATTTTATTAATTCACTCTACGTTTTGGAAATATTTCATAAATAGGTAGTAGGTAGTAGGCAGCTATCAAACAGGGAGGTACTACCGCCTGGGAAGATATTGGAAGCATAATGTGTTGTCTAATGGTAGACCCTGCTGCCATATGGCATCACAAAAATTGTGGCCAAGTCCCAGGTTGCTGATCTGACTTTCTGCCTCATTTACACACAATTGCAGGGTCTCAATTGTTTCTCTTACTATTGACAACACAACATATATACAGTGGCTTAGCAGTATACTGCCGAACACGGAATGCTCACTTTCCGCGGTATGTGTACCCTTTTACGCGGAGAGCGGTGCGAGCAGGGTGCACACAAGGTCGCGGAGTTATCAAAACATTACCGAGTTCTTCACCTGCCACCCACCACAGCCGGCCCAAGTCAGTGATAGTGAGGATATGGACTTATATGGACTTTGAGGGGTTTAACAAAGAGGCCCTGCAAGCCTCTGTGGTGGATAGTGATACAATTGATACAAGTGATACAGGTGAGGGCCAATAATCTGCCCTCTGCCTCGGAACTAACCCCCCATCCCCGTGTGCCCAGCCATCTTTTCTACTAATGTAAGTGTTAAAAAACCTAATATTATTGATATTTCTCTTAATTATTAATTGTGTGTGCATACCATCATAAAATTAAGAAGTTATTTTTACTACAACGTAGGTATTGTGTCTGAAAAAGTGGAGTTTGGGGGTCGGCCCGGTCTCTATTTCAATTAATCCCATATGTTATGTTGTTCACTTTACGCGGGCCGCCGTGGGTTCAATTGACCGCGTAAAGTGAGGGTTCACTGTATATATACACACACACACACACACATACTTGATTCATGACTCGAGTGAATTGCGGTTTGTGGTGGTAAACACGGAGTGCAGCAATTACGTTTCAGCATTGCGCCTTCCTCAGAGACTCAGTTTATTGAAAATGTAGTTACTCAGAGAGATTAGATCGCTTGCAATCCCATAGCTTATACTACAGACGGACAAGGGGTGACTTAATTGAAGCTTACAAACATCTCTGATGACACTACCCAGTCGGGGGCGGCCCATATCGTCAACAACCCACTTCGTCACCATTATTTTTAACTCATTTCGTAACCACTGCTTTACCCCTTTCGTCACGCTTGTAACCACGCTGCCACTTCCCAGCACCAAGCTGCATTGTACATCCAATACAACATGTATACAGAGAGCACATTGTGAGTTTCCTTTCTCCATCCCATCCTGAGTGTGAACCAATATCTCGTACCCCACAGCCACAGGGTCACAGATCAAGATTGAAGAAGCCGGAAGTTCAGAAAACTGTGAGGGCAAACTTTTTCGGAGTGAGAATTGTGAACTCTTGGAACAATCTACCAGAGAGTGTTGTGACGGCACCGAGTGTGAGCTCTTTCAAGACAAGACTTGGCCAACACTGGAGTAGGTTCAGGTACATTCAGGAGCCGGTGCATGCCCAGTACTTGCCAACAGTGCGTGACAGAGACGTGACCGATCGCACAAGCGGCTAACGAGCCGATCAGTGGTGAAGAGGATAAAAGTAAAAGTATAGATCAGTACACGTACAATACATATTAGTATAGATGAGTACACTTACAGTACATATTAGTATAGATCAGTACACGTAAAGTACAGTACACGTACAATAGCTGTAACTCCTTTAATATTGTTCTAATTAATTATAAACAAATTAACCTTGACGAAAGAAAGTTTTTTTTTTTGCCGCATCTAATGAGCGCAATCAGTACGAGATTCCATGGCTGGTTTAGATTTAGAATTTGACGAAAAAAGCAAATTTCGAAAGCGTCAGATTCAAGCTATCTCTCTATTCTATATCTATTACTAATCAGCGGTAACCACCTATTAAGGTTCGGTAACTACTATCATTGTAGTTGGTGAAGTAATTCGTCTATATTTTTCCACGTAAGGCTTTCCGAGTAAAAGGTTTAATTATTTTGAAATGTTTTATATTAATCTTAGTAATTAGTATTATATTATTTTTGGTAAAATAAAATAAAAATATAATATAATTGAGTAAATCAGTAATGTTGGCAGCCCTGATTGGTGAACACAAGGCTGTTTCCGAAGCTGGAGAATTTGGATTATAGCATCGTATTCGCCTTTCTAATTTTTTTCCGTAAAGTTTTCATTGTTGTTTTTCTATATTACGATATAAATTAATTTACACTAAAATTTGTTTGAAAAATTTTATATACATACAAATACCCTTCTTGCACCCTCAGAGCTAATGCTCTCTTCTCTCCGGATCACCGACCGACAAAGAGCAGTGCTCATCGAGAGACAGTAGGGCAAGGTGCTGCTGGTTGTCTCTCTCACCTGACGGACGCTGTTCTGAGGAATCCACTGCAAATGTACCATACAAGTTTTTATTTCGTTGGTTAAATTCATACTTGTGTAAACGTAGATCTGTTAAGGTTATTTATTTGTTGATTTTGTACTAATGGGATTTATTTTAAAAGTACTGAAACATATTGTAGATACTCGAGCATAGGTTAATTGGCCGTTAACGCTGTTATGACACTTACTAGTTACTATAGAGAATACTTTACTATTTTTGGCTTTTATTAAAATTAATATGGTTTAGTTTTGGTCACCGTAAAGACTCTACAAATATTTAAGTAACCTATTTAATTTGCGATCATACTTGTCATACAGTACATAATTTATTTAATATTAAAAGTATTTGTTACTCGAGCTCTTTTCATTCACAGATGATGGATCAATTGGTTGTTACTGCTGTTAAAGGCCGGTTTACTGCATCAGTGGTCGCCAGCGTGGGTAATACAGCACCTTATTTATTGGGGTGAGTAAGTATGCTGTATACGTAAAGTCTGCTTTACTTAACTTTGCCACTAGGGTCTCGAGGCGGTCGATCGCATCTGGACATTGTTGGCAAGTACTGGGCGTGTACTGGCTAGGTTACGCACTGGTGGCAAGTACTGGGAATGTGCTGGCTGTGTTACTGTTGACAAGTACTGTACATGTACTGGCACCGTTACTGTTGAAAAGTACTGTACATGTACTGGCTGTTACTGTTGGCAAGTACTGTAGTCACTGAACAGCTCACACTCGGTGCCATCACAACAGATTGTTCCAACAGTTCTCAACTCGCTAAAAAAAAATGCATTAAAAAGTTTTCTGGACTTGTGGCATCAACCACAAGCTGTGGCCTCTAGTGGGGCGGGCGTCTGTTGGTTACGAACACTAGACTAAGTAATGCCTTATTACATGTTTATAAACTTGTATTGAGTCGCCCCTTGCCTGCCTATAAGCTGGACTATGGCTTAAACAAATTGGTTTTCCTTTACACAATATGGCAATCACTCGGTACGGTTATTATTCATACGTCCTTTGTTTCAATATAGGACTTGTATGTCATTTTCCAGTCATTGGGGAACGTTTTGCTTGTTTATGCATCTGTACAAGACGATTTAATGAGGTCAGGGAGCTCATTGCACTATTCAACACCTGAAGCTCCCCATGGGCTCTTATTTACATTTATGGTATTGTAGTAGTTTGGACCAATATACGGCACTGTTTTAACCATCAACATTTACATCTCCTTATTTGGAGTATTTATATCGATTCCAACCTGGGGGCAAAGAATGTTAGAAATGAATGAGTTTTCCATACTTTTGGGGGATAACTCACTGTTACTTCCCCCCAGAATTAAAGGTCAAATTAGGTTAAATCACGCCGAAATACACAGGATAAACGGTCATTTTTAGTCGTGCACCGGTCTTTTGATCTGTTATTAATGTATTTCTTAATGTTTAGATAATTATCTTCTTTTTCTTCTATATTTCAGCCGGATATTAAGGATAACCTATCTAATTTTTCAATATTAGATTTCCTCAAGACACAAGTGTTGCCAGGATTTGTTTACATCTAGCACCGATCTTTCTTTTGATATTATACATATTTTTCATATGGTATTTTACAAAATTCGAACGAATTTTGTATTCATTTCCGCCGGAAATCACTAGTTCCCCCCCCCCCCCCCAATCTAAACGGAATTAGTTAAATTTTTTTCATTAAATCCCAAATGAAATACCAACCAACAAAACCAACCCAACTCCCCTTTGTTCATGCCCTCCCCCCTCATATTTTGGAAAAAAACTATTGACCAATAAGAAGTCTCTTATCCCTATAACCACCCACTTGTGACTGAGGAAATCTAATAATATTGAAAAATTAATATCTTGGTTATCCTTCTTTTCCGGCAGAAATTTCATAGAAGAAAAAGGTCTTGGAATTGTCTAAACATTACTAAATGCTTAATAAAAACAGCGAGAGACCAGTGTAAGAATAAAATTATACCGGATATACTGCTAGGCCATATTGGCCGAAAATGCAATTTTACCAACTTCAGTTTTGATAATTTTTTAATGCTTGACTGATAACATGTCAGTGTTGTCACTCCTCAAGCACATGGAGGTTTGCATCCTCTTGTGAACACTATTTAACGTCTGTCTTGCCCTGATCTAAGTGTGTAACTATAATCTTAGTCTTTGGTCTGATGTGCCCACACGTAGAAAGCTTTTGAGGCTTTGACTTGACTTCATTTGGAATCAGACTGGCTATCTTGCAGGTTCTTTCTACAATCTGAATGGTCTTTGTATTCCTAGAGTCAGTGGGTTTGAACTGGAGTATACAGTATATTGTATCAAACTGTTTACTGGCCATGATATTCAGCATAGTGTCTGCATTACTGTTTGTGTAATTTCATTCCTCCAGTCAGTCGCCAGTTACCGTACCCATAATGCTGTGTTGTGTATTAATGCCTGTAAACTGGCTTGGCTTAATAAACTGCAGTTCTGTGATCTATAAATACATCCAACGAGGATTAAGTCTCTTGCCTTTATTTAAATTTTCCACTATTTATATCCAATCCTTCTTCCCCCAAGTACCTTCACCTGGCTGGCTCTAAGGTCCTATCCAGCAGAAGTACAGTAAATGGATCCCTCTTTAGTTAAACAAATAACTTGTCAACCTTGGCATTATTAACTTGCCTGCATCTATAGTTCTCAATTTGTCCAATACGTTATTCCCAGTACAGGTAACTACAAACACTTGTTTTCTACATAAACTATACCTTGTGAAGAATGTGGTTTAACTGTTATAAATGGTGGAATTTAAACGTTTTTAAATATTAAACTTTACAAGGAACTTTATATTCAGAATTTCATATGTTTTGGGTTGATGGCCTGTTGATGTTTGTAGCCATTGGATTAATCTGACTCATAATTGTAAATGATAGTTTCTTAAAATTTTAACCGTTTTGATTAATTTGTCACTTGTTTATTTATGTTGCGGCATTCTCAAGAAATTGATGGAGAAAAGTGTTACTATGCTATACTCTTACTAACTACTCTTGAATGTAATAAAACATTTTCTTTCACTAACGGCTACCTTGCATGATGTTCATCAATAATCAAGTACATGTACTATAAAACATTGGGGGGGGGGGGGGGCAGTTTACCAGTATAATCTGGGGATGACTACATAATGCTTGTAATACTGTATCCAAGGTTTCCAGTGATCTCATACAGTAATGGTTAGAGCTACGGTAAAAGTAAGGTTGCATAACATTGCATTTCTCCACTTCTATCATGTTAAGTTATGCTGTGTAATGCTTCGTTTATTCAGTAAACTAGTTAACAGGTGTCCCTTAATATACAACCGTTTTATTCCTGGTAAGGTGTTCATTAAGTGGAAGTAATTTATATATTGGGGGTAATGTTCCTGTGAGGGAAAATCTTTACATTTATATACAGATAAAAGTGTTAACAAAATGGGATTTGTTCGTTGTTTGCTAATGTGTAGTGTAGACATTTGTTGAAACTATTGTTATCAGGCATATGTATTGTATATTGGGGGATACCTGCATTAATGTACTGTACTGTATAATAGTACAGTGTACTGTAGGTATACTATTTGTTTATTGGTACAGTTGTAACAATTATTCATTCCAGGATGATGAATTAAAGATGGTGGCTCCAACAAATGACCTACGAGTTTTCTGGTGAACGGACTTGCTGCACTGCTCCAGTCCAGGGCAACTCATTATGGTTTCTTCACTAAACTCGACAAAGTACTGTACTGTAATTGTAACCCATGGACTGCCTTGTCTAGTTAACTCTTTTAAGTACATGTATCAATCGAGTATTAGTACTGTACAATATTAGGGATGCACCAATTAATTGATAAGTTACAAATATCCATATTTTGTGGAATAATCTGTATTGGTAAACAAAGTATTGGCTGATGTTATTTTGTGGTCTGTTTTGGGTTGAGAAATTAATCGGTAACATTTTTATTACCAGCAAAATACAGTAATTATGGAAACCAGTTAATAGTCTGTTCACTTATTATGGTAATGTCACTCTCGGATGCCGATCATTGTCTTGTAGTTGTGATGGATAACCTGGCAGTGTGCTCTGTGCAGGTCTGTTTGCAGCACTTCATTATACAGTAATGAATATATTATCATGCCAGACAAAGTAGCTCTAATTTATTCTGAAGAGAAAAATAATCGGGTAAAGACTGTCGCTGACGAGGAAGTTTGTTTTATATATTGTAGCCTTGTTAAAGTACATTACTTATTTTATTTGCCAATATACTATACTACAGTAGACTTAAACACAGCAAAAATTATGAAATATAAAACCCAGCTGTTCTTAATATTGCAGCTTCAAGAATTCTGTAAGACTATTACTAAAGTTGATGTATTTGAGGACGGGTTTCTTTACCACCAGAGTAAATAGTTTTATTTAAATACTGTATTTGGCCGATACTTTGTTTATAGTCTGGCTTTGGTGGTGAGACTATATAGAGACTTAACTGTTTTACCTGCATGATAAAATTGACCTAAATTATAGCATTAACTCTAAATCTGGCAGCAGATTATTGGGAGAGTTTTGAATCTGGTTATTAATGGTGCATCACTAATGTATTTAATTGTTCTTCAATTACTGTACTACATTAAGTGGATTAATGTGGTACTTCCATAGAGGATAAAACCTTCAGTTTAGGGTCATGTTATACAATACTGTATTAGGATAAATTAGTACTGCATTGTGAAAATATTTTACTTGAAACCTTTTATAGGTAATAACTTGACTTTACTTCCAGTAGGTTCTGGACCTTGTCAAAGAGGTGTGCACCCTGCTGTACCACACATCTTGCCTCACTTGTACTGCTGTACCAGGCTTCTCTCCTCCAATATCAGGATGGCAAGCGATTCACAACACAACTAAAGGAAGCAGGTGCCAAGATACAGCCCAGACCCAGCCTTCCACCCCTCCTCTCTACCTCAGGTAAAGAATATAACGAGTTCAGTTGATGTAAAAATATACAAAAAACAAGATATTACATATAAAATAGCCTCGGAATGATCACTTACAGGGGAGTAAAGTTAACTTTATCGGCCTGTGTCAAAATGTACTTTTCCAACACTCGCATTGGAATTTCTCTGCCAGATTATCCTTAAAACCAAAGACAAACAAATTGCTCTGGGATATTCAATGACCATACTAGATTTCTTGGTGCTATAAATTTCAAGACTAAACAAAAAGTAATGGAGAAATTATACTTAAATTTATATAGAAGAGAAAATATGTAAAGGGTTGAGAATATTGAAAGGGGATTATGGGGCTAGAATTGATGTACAGTCTTGGTCAAAAGTGTTGAACACTTGACAGTATTTGGCATGTAAGTTCCCGAAGATCTTGGGTATTAAGTAGAGTTTAAGCCTATTTTGTGGTTCAGGCATAATATGATTATTGTTATTAGTATATCCCAATAATATAACTCGCAAGTAGATGATAGATATTGCTAAGTGTTCAACGCTTTTAACCCAGACTGTACCTATGATCCTTGATTGATGACAGGAATATCATAATTGACCAAAGTTAAAAGCCCCAAAACTGGACTCTGGCGGTAACTACTTGCAACTTCTCGAATAATCGTTTAATACATCAAATTTATAACACAATAATTCTTGGGCACGTTTGTGCTTGACTTAAATTAAGTTATGTACATAAAGTTACCTACAAGATGTGTACACTTGGTAAATAATAAAGTACTCTTAGCAACATTCACTTGTAATACTGTACCCAGTTGTAGAATAATGATTATAGAATGACCTGTGACTGACCCACTCGTGGAATTCATTGACGTAAAGTAAGTGGAAAGTAAAAATATTCACCATAAATCAATCATTTTTGGTTCAAAGTCATTGAAAGAAAACATTTAAAGTATATTCACAAAACTATGAACCAAAGATACAGGATATATTGTAGTTTAGCATCTATAACTATTAAGGTTAAACTAAACTCACTTGTGGGAAAGTTTTGTGATGAAAGGTTTTTGGTTTTTATAGTTTAGTTAACATGAATCATAAGTTGTAGTTCGGTTAAGTTGCTGTACAGTTACTGATAATATTATGAACCATAAGTTGTACAGTTAGGTAAAGTTTGCTGTTCAGTTACTGATAATATTCCCTAGACACTTGTTCTCAAGGATCATTTGGTGAAAAATTCAAATTGACCAAAATTCTTATTTTTTCTATTATGGAGTTTATAAATTTGGTCCTGTCAAGTGTTAAGGAATTTTGTCAAACAGTACATTTTGTCAAAACTATATTTAAAACATTTTTATGGTTAAAACAATTTGAATATTAATTTTACATTTTATTTTGCACAGAAATGTTCTGAACACTGGAGTGCAGTGCTGCCCTAGACTGTGTTTACTGGTCACTGCTCTGTGCTGGCTGCTGGCGTGGACGGCTCTGCTCTGTGCTGGCTACTGCCCTGGACGGCTCTGCTCTGTGCTGGCTACTGCTCTGGACGGCTCTGCTCTGTGCTGGCTACTGCCCTGGACGGCTCTGCTGTGTGTGTGCGCCCCGCTGCCCTGGACGGCTCTGCTGTGTGTGTGCGCCCCCGCTGCCCTGGACGGCTCTGCTCTGTGTGTGAGAGAGCAGCTGCCCTGGACGGCTCTGCTCGTGTGTGCCGCTGCCCTGGACGGCTCTGTGCTTGCTGGCTGCTGCCCTGGACGGCTCTCCTGTGTGTGTGCCGCTCCACTGGACTGCTCTGCTCTGTGCGCGCGCGGCTCCCCTGGACTACTCTTGTGTGTGTGCCACTCCCCTGGTCTGCGCTGTTCTGTGCTTGGTGCCCTGGCCTGTAAATTTATAATCATTGAGTTTCCATTAATAAATGTCTAAATGTCATAACGTCTTTATTAACTTTTTCCAGCATTTACAATATTTTTAACTTTTACAGAAAATTGACTAAGTTCAGCTGAAGATTTTGAAGCAAAATAATTTAATTAAATATCTAATTCATTATATACAAATATAATATACAAATTAAGAATATATATAAACTTGAAAAATAAACATATATATATATATAATATAAATACAAGTATAAAATTAATAATATATATATATTATATATAAATAAATAAAATATATATATATATATATATATATACAAATAATTAAAATAACCTAGAACATGAAAAAACAGCTACAAATATGAAAAAAAATGGCACTTTTTATGAAAAAATGGCTAAAAATAGCGAAATTTGAGGAAAAAATGGCCAAAAATTTGCCTTATTTTTACCCTTAAGTGTTTTTTGAGTTTGCCATTGCCAGGGATAACGTTGAAAAAATTTGGTAAAGGATAATCGGAAGAGTCTCCGGAGCAAAGCCTTCAAATTATCATTCACCAATAATATAAAAAAAAATACAAGCATAACGGACTACCTGGACGTGGGAAGAATAACTCAGTAGGGGCCCAGTGAGTTACTCTCCCAACGTCCAGGTAGTCTGTTATGCCTTATAATGCACGGATGCCAAGCTGGAGCTCTTAAGAATGGCACAAATGTTTTACCTCTAAAACCACACAAAAATTTATCCAGGAATAATATTGGCCATTTTTGGACTTAGAATATTTTGAAAGATGAATTTTTGGACATAGAATATTTTAAACGATGAATTTTTGGACTTATAAATATTACTGTTAAGCACATCTAGACCTTAATAGATAAATACAAAAATATTTGGCATATTCAGATTTAATACATCAAAATAATTCTGACATTTCGTTGCTACTATAATATGCAGTCTACTGGGGTATTTACACTGTACCCCCGTTAAATAGGATCGTTGTAATTCGGATTTCGGTTTAATTCGTACGTTTCTCAAAAATTTAATTAAACGATTTGAATTTGGAATGCATATGAAATAAGTGAGTGGTTCAAAAAGTTGCCTTGGCTGTCATATACAATATTATATTTATAATTATTGTGCAAATATAAATAGTTTTAAAATGTACATACTGTACTGTACAATAAAGTAAATAATACAGTAATATATAATGTGAGGTGAGATTGTGGATGATACTCCATAAGTGTAATGGCCACACTGGTAAATGAAGTAAACACCCTCATTGGAGAAATAAGAGATGAAAATTTGGAGCTGGTTTAGCTATAGTGCATTTTTTATCAGCTGAGAAGAGATGCCCCGCCCCCTCCTCAAGAGTTACAGCTGATTGGCTGCTTCAAATCTGTCCGATTTCGTCCTGAAGTAATGATGTATTTCTAAATGATAAATTCATAATGACCGTTTCTGACGAGAAAGATATTTAGCTAAATTATATAAAGATACATACATTATTTATTTCAAACTTAAACACGTAGGAAGTTTATCAGAAATATTATACTGTACAAGAATTAACTGTTAAACTCTGGTGGCAAATTGACGCTTTCGGAGGACGCATTTAATATATACTTATTTTTACCCACAATAAGACACAAATTATGTATCTCTTCTCAGCTGGGATAAAACACACTATAGGTCCCTCTTCTGCCAACTAACACAACAAAACAAGGGAGAAACAAATAGAACAAAGGAACAGTCTCCTGAGTTAGGTAGGTTGGGGATTAATCTTCTTGATGAAAGCAGTGGACCCCAGACCTGATCCTCAATACTATTACACTTTCTAAATATCATCTACATATTAGCAGTTCACCTCACAGTAAGTCTTACATTTATTTATTACTGTATTATTAACTTTATTATTACTGTTTGTACACTTAAAAAATATTTGTTTGTACAGTAATTATAAGTAGAGTAATTTATGTGGCAGTCAAGGCTTGGTAATTGAGTATGGTTGTTGGATGGTATAATGAGGAACAATCTGAACAAATTGAACAGAAAACAAATGAATAATTGAACACAAAATGAGAAATTGTCAAATAATGTCAAAATATTCATAACTCAGTTAGTTTGTATTTTCAGTAGTTCGGTGGACCACAAACTAGACTATACCCTCATTCAGTTGACAAAAAGAGACTCTGGGTCACCCAAATTATGGAGAATAAAAATCAACCAAGTTTTGAATATTTTGACATTATTTGACAATTTCTCAATTTTTTGTGTTCAATTATTCATTTGTTTTCTGTTCAGTTTGTTCAGATTGTTCCAACCAACAAACATACTCAGTTACTATAGCAGCACCAACATTTCTTTACAACCTGTCCTCATGTTATTCTTTGCCTAACTCCTGTATCTCTTGACACAGTTAGTTTCCTCCTTTCTTTCCTGAACCATCTCAGTTTAGCCTCCAGGTACTGTACTTCTCTCTGTTGCCAACCATCTTCCACTTCTCACACGATCTTTTTTTCTCTTTTTATCTCTCTCTCTCTCCACTTCATCATTCCCGCCATCAACCACACTCAACAGAACATCTTCTATTATGGCCCAGCGTCTTGGTACACTGCCCCTCACTGGCTGTTTCCTATTCTCTCAACTCACAAGAAAATGTTTCCTTTACATTCAGTTCCTTCACAATTCCCACACTCTCCTTCTTGGAACATCCACCTTCTTCCTCTCCCTCCATCTTTAAGTAACACACACACACACACACACAAAAGCAACCTGTTCTAGTTTCCTGACCAAAATGTAGCCAATCTGGGTTTCTGTGTCACCTGCCTTAGGCCTACATGGTCAGCCTACTTGCCCTATTCTTAAACACATGTTACATACCATCCCCAAACTCAAGTGTTCTTTCACCTTCAGTATTCCTTATTCCAAAGCCTCTCCCACCATGCACACCTTCCTTACCCAGCGCGACAAATTTGGACAATAAAAATGGTTTGTTTTAATGTCACTACATTATAAACTGTATCTCCTAAAACAACATTAACTGACATGACTATAACAGAATAATGGCCGCTTAAGTCACTCAACAGATTTTACAGCAACATTAAATGACGCCGAACTAATGAGATAGAATTCCTTATTGAACAATAAAATGTATTTACGGTTTAGTTTAACATAAATGGTAAATATATGTGAAGTACCTGAACGGTTCAACAGTCTCACTAAATCATATCACTTCTAAAGTCCTTAAAAAACAAAAAGGAAATAATTTTGTTCTTTAATTTCAAATCATATTGTGATGGCATTCTAAGTCCAGGTAAGTTTAAAAGATAAGTTTAGCCAAATTATACCTCGATAAACAGTGAGAAATAAAAGAGTTCTGGTTTATAATTAAAATAAGACAAATTGTCAATCTTCCAGAGCCACAGCTAAACACCTCAGTTTAATATTGACCTCCACCTCACACTGGCTCACACTACAACAGAGTAACACCTGTGATGAAACAACATTATCAGGGAAAAGATCAAAATATTTACATACACGAGACCACTTTAGATAGATAGATGTAGTATATTTATTATGTAAACTTATCATATAAGTTTACAATTGGTTCAACCTGCATATAGACAATGTAGGTATACAGTTCAGCATGTATATAGCCAATGCAGGTATACAATTCACCATGTATATAGACAATGCAGGTATACAATTCAGTATATTGTATTAGTCTCTGTCACATTAATATTATATAAATATGAGCTAAGGACATATAATCATTATATACATTCTATCGCCCAGACTATTGAGCATACAGCTACATAAGCATTTGTTCTGTCACACCTCCTAGGGTGGACAGCCCATAAACATGTGTTCTGTCACACCTCCTTGGGTGTACAGCCCAAAAACATGTGTTCTGTCACACCTCTTAGGGTGTACAGCCCATAAACATGTGTTCTGTCACACCTCCTAGGGTGTACAGCCCATAAACATTTGTTCTGTCACACCTCCTAGGGTGTACAGCCCATAAACATGTGTTCTGTCACACCTCTTAGGGTGTACAGCCCATAAACATGTTCTGTCACACCTCCTAGGGTGTACAGCCCATAAACATTTGCACTGTCACACCTCTTAGGGTGTACAGTCCATAAACATGTGTTCTGTCACACCTCCTAGGGTGTACAGCCCATAAACATTTACACTGTCACACCTCTTAGGGTGTACAGCCCATAAACATGTGTTCTGTCACACCTCCTTGGGTGTACAGCCCAAAAACATTTGTTCTTTAACACCTCCTAGGGTGTACAGCCCATAAACATTTGTTCTGTCACACCTCCTAGGGTGTACAGCCCATAAACATGAGTTCTGTCACACCTCCTAGGGTGTAAAGCCCATAAACATGTGTTCTGTCACACCTCCTAGGGTGTACAGCCCATAAACATTTGTTCTGTCACACCTCCTAGGGTGTACAGCCCATAAACATGTGTTCTGTCACACCTCTTAGGGTGTACAGCCCATAAACATGTTCTGTCACACCTCCTAGGGTGTACAGCCCATAAACATTTGCACTGTCACACCTCTTAGGGTGTACAGTCCATAAACATGTGTTCTGTCACACCTCCTAGGGTGTACAGCCCATAAACATGAGTTCTGTCACACCTCCTAGGGTGTAAAGCCCATAAACATTTGTTCCGTCACACCTCCTAGAGTGTACAGCCCATAAGCATTTGTTCTGTCACACCTCCTTGGGTGTACAGCCCATAAACATGTGTTCTGTCACACCTCCTAGGGTGTACAGCCCATAAACATTTGTTCTGTCACACTTCCTAGGGTGTACAGCCCATAAACATATGTTCCGTCACACCTCCTAGAGTGTACAGCCCATTAAACTACAGACTCAACCCTCAGTGTGTGGTAGGCTATTTAGTTAATGACCTGTTGAGGTGTGGTTACCCTCCAACCACCAGTCACCAGACTCAAGAGAGTTCAGCCCAGTTCACAGCCCGACACAATGCCCTAAAGTTGTGTCGTGAGACCAGCTCTCCGGGCTGTACCTCTCTCTAAATATATCAGCTAATTACAAGCTAATAGCTAATGCTCATTAGTCTGTCAATACCAAATAATTGTACAGACATTACTACCCAATATAACTCTTAAATCAGCACGTGTGTTTACATTAAACCAAGGAACAACGAGTGAAGAGAACATTACCTGTGTGTCTTGTTTAACTTACAAGCTAAGATAACTACAAGTACAACCCAGGAACAGCTGTGACGATTTAAACTATCTACGACTGTATCAAAGGTGACATGACGTGAGATGACCTGATATCTCACTCACCTGTACCAAAGGTGACATGTATATAGACAACACAGGTATACAGTTCCCCATGTATATAGACAAACAGGTTTACAGTTCAGCATGTATATAGACAATGTAGGTATACAGTTCAGCACATATTGTGGAAAATGTATAATTCCATGTAATAAATGTGAATTGTAAATAAAATCTGGTAACAACCTGCCCCGTGGAGCCTTGAAGCAACTATCCTCATTTACTCAGTGAGCATTATAGAGGAACAGTCCTTTGTGTTCCTGACCTGCATCTGATAATGGCTGAACCACCTCATCAAGGTCAAAAGTAAGTAATAAAAAATGGCTCTGTTATTAACCATCAAGTGCAGTTAAGGACGTCTGTGTTGTGACCTTCTGAATACTGCCAAGTTAAACCTTTTAAGGAAGGTCTTCACTCCCTGCAGTAGTTTGTAACAGGTGGGTCAGACCTGCACAGTACAAAACTCACACCACCAACTAAACACCAAAATATTTATTATTGTCATCTCAGAGATCCACTATATCCTCACACAATAATAATTCTTGGCTTTTCCACAATAAAGGCCAGAGGGAAGATGGAGTGGCAAGAGAAGGCTACCTTATAGTTGTGTGTGATCAAGACTCATTCATCAGTGGCATAAATGTTAACGCTCACTATGGCCGAGTCAACATTAAATTTAATTTAACGTAGCAACGTCGTAATTACCAGTAATGAGCCGTTTGGGCAGTTGGTCGTTAAAATTGTACAGTATGGGAGAAAACTGTAGTATTGTACCTGGAGAAAACCTGCCATGTTTGTTAGTGAGGGTAACATCTGTCCCAGGTTGGGGAATGAACCTAGGAAACAGTGATGCACCACTAAAGATATACAACTCCTGATATATCTGAGAGACAATTGCCAGTGTTTTGGTATAAAAACAATAAACAATATCTTCTTGGTTCTATATCACTAAAGTGGTCTAGTTGCTGAATATTTTGGACATTTTCCTGTAAATATTTGTATTCCAGGTATTAATCACATGCATTGTCAACTGTCTATCATGGTTAGTACAGTAGTTCTGTCTACAGTACATATAAGACAGATATACTGTAGACAGATGGACAGAAAGATGTAGAGATATACCATATTTCCCACCATATAAGACATATTTTTAACCTAACAAATGTCTCCATAATTCACCCTACATAATATATAACTGTATACAACATATACACCAGGCCAAGCTGTGTTTTTGTTATTTTTCAACTCGTACTTTTGGGTAGATATACGTAGTTTTATTCACTTTTTTAGCAGTTACATGCACACACAAGCTTTCTTAGACTTAGTCAAAAAATTAGTATCAAAAGGTAAAAAAACACACAATAAACTTTTATTACGTCGGCAGGAGTCAGCCCATGAGGGAGGAGCACACCCATGTCTCCCACATCTTTAGTGAAACAGTTGTCAAATGGCATGCAGTATTTTTTCCTTCCTCTTATTTATTATTATTATTATTTTTATTCGTTCCTCACATTGGCAAGGGTCAACTGTACTGTACAGGTTATGGAACACATTGCAATTTTTCTCATTTAAATATTTGTTCCTTTTATGAAAGTTTAGTTTAGGTGAACTTTCTTGAGACTATAAACCTTTTATGCTATATCTGTGGTTGCCTTTAATATGGTGAGAAATACAGTACAGTAGTATAGTTAGATAGATAGATAGCCTGAAAGTTAGACAGAAAGATAGAACAAAATCATCATCACCATCCAAATCATACAGCCATTTTCCCACGCCATCTCTTGCAGTCTGTCTTGTCAGGTTCTAAGATCATTTCTTACAATCTCACCCCATATCATTCTTGGCCACCTACCACTAACTCTCCTCCTCACCACATTTAGACTCATACACCACTTAACCCAGCTGGTCTCATCCAATCTCCCCACACTCCCGATCTCGGTCTACTGTACTTATTGTAAATCTTGGCCGATACTCCCAATACCCAGCCGTCCTCTTAGCTCTGGACGGTGATTCTTATCTTTCAGCGTCACAGTACACATCCACCTCACCATTCTCATTTCAGCTCACTCAAGACTGCATATGTCATCCTTTTTAACTGCTCATGTTTCACGGATATATAACACCACACTTCTCACACCAGTTGTATACATTCTTCCTTTCATGTGATGGGAAAGTCCTCGTGCTGACAATAAAGACAACAGTTCCCTAAACTTCCTCCAGCCATTTATGACTCTTGAAAATGAACAGCACCCCCATCCAGCACTGATCATGTCACCCAGGCAGCAGAACTCATCCATGACTCACAACACAGCAGCCTTCAGCACCCCCTCCAGCACTGACCATGTCACCCAGGCAGCAGAACTCATCCATGACTCACAACACAGCAGCCTTCAGCACCCCCTCCAGCACTGACCATGTCACCCAGGCAGCAGAACTCATCCATGACTCACAACACAGCAGCCTTCAGCACCCCCTCCAGCACTGACCATGTCACCCAGGCAGCAGAACTCATCCATGACTCACAACACAGCAGCCTTCAGCACCCCCTCCAGCACTGGCCATGTCACCCAGGCAGCAGAACTCATCCATGACTCACAACACAGCAGCCTTCAGCACCCCCTCCAGCACTGACCATGTCACCCAGGCAGCAGAACTCATCCATGACTCACAACACAGCAGCCTTCAGCACCCCCTCCAGCACTGACCATGTCACCCAGGCAGCAGAACTCATCCATGACTCACAATACAGCAGCCTTCAGCACCCCCTCCAGCACTGATCATGTCACCCAGGCAGCAGAACTCATCCATGACTCACAACACAGCAACCTTCAGCACCCCCTCCAGCACTGGCCATGTCACCCAGGCAGCAGAACTCATCCATGACTCACAACACAGCAGCCTTCAGCACCCCCTCCAGCACTGGCCATGTCACCCAGGCAGCAGAACTCATCCATGACTCACAACACAGCAGCCTTCAGCACCCCCTCCAGCACTGGCCATGTCACCCAGGCAGCAGAACTCATCCATGACTCACAACACAGCAGCCTTCAGCACCCCCTCCAGCACTGATCATGTCACCCAGGCAGCAGAACTCATCCATGACTCACAACACAGCAGCCTTCAGCACCCCCTCCAGCACTGGCCATGTCACCCAGGCAGCAGAACTCATCCATGACTCACAACACAGCAGCCTTCAGCACCCCCTCCAGCACTGGCCATGTCACCCAGGCAGCAGAACTCATTCGCACAGTCCAGGGATGATCTTCAGTTTTGTCTTGCCGTGGACACATACATACCTGCACATACACATCACTTACAGTCAGCAACATCCTGCAGTCTTCCATCCACTCCACTGCACCTCTTGTGTACCCACCTTCCTCACTCACTGAACCTCTTGTGTACCCACCTTCCTCACTCACTGTACCTCTTGTGTACCTACCTTCCTCACTCACTATACCTCTTGCGTACCCACGTTCCTCACTCACTGTACCTCTTGTGTACCCACCTTTCTCACTCACTGTCGTGTACCCACCTTCCTCACTCACTTTCAATATCTTTCTTACTGATAGCATAGAAAAAGTTAAGACAGATACTTGTATAATGACAGTTTGACAGATGATATAAATACCAAGCAGACAGACAGACAGAAATGCAGGTATTGAAAGGCTGATAGAAATATAGATACAGATAGACAGTTAGACAAACATAAAGACATACCTGTAACAGCAGTGTTTCCATGCTCCAGTTGTAAATTTCACAAGGTTTAGTTGTTAACTCATCTGTAACAAACAAACAAAAACATTTAATATACACAACAGTCTATGATAAAAATATGTCCATAAATTAATAGTCAATCAGGACAGAAGTTGTTTGCTTTATGTGAACTTTCTTGGGACTGTAAACCTTGCATACTTGTCCTTTTTGCCTTAATATTCCCAGCTAAATTAGTGGCACATTAATATAGTGCTTTAGACAGACAGACAGATAGATATAGATAGATTGGGTGATAGACAGACAAAGAGAGATGAAAATATAAAAATAGATACTGACAGATAGATAAATATACTGTACTGTACTGCACTGCACTATACTGTACTGTACAGCACTATACTGTACTGCACAGCACTATACTGTACTGTATTATACTGTACTGTACAGCACTATACTGTACAGCACTATACTGTACTGTACAGCACTATACTGTACTATACTGCACTATACTTTACAATATATAGATTGATAAACTAACAAATACTTTGGTAAATTTACATTTTCAACCAATATGGCTCTCGAGTTGAGCAATGTGTTTTTCCGATGGCTTAGACATTTTTAAGACACTTTTCTTCTATGACATTTCCCTCACAAATGAACTAAAATTATCTAACCTAACCCCCTAACTGGGAGGTTCACCCACCTGGATCCCCCGGTATATTTAAGCCCTTTGTGAGGGAAACGTCCCAAGAGAGGTCGCTTTAAACCGAATTCACACTAAATTGAAGTGTTGTTTCAATGGAATAATTTAGTTTGGTACTTGAGAGAAACACAAAATACTAAAAAGACTGAGAGTCTACCCAGATGCACCTCAGCCCATCTTCTAGAATCTAGAATAAGCAAAACATTGTTTTTTGTAGAATAATGTTAAAACAAACACTCATAAAACAACACAGCTAAAATTAAGGGATGCGAAATGGTCTGTTTACTGGATGGGAAGATGGGGGGGAGGGAGGTGAGGTGATATGTTTGACAGTTGATGCCAAGGTGTAGTGCTTATTAATTTATCTGTCCTTAAGAGTGACTTTAAGTTTTTCTCTTATAAAATGTCATTGAACTGACATGGGCGAATATAATTAACATTGCTGGAATTCTTTTTATCGACATTTTCCAATATATAGCGATATATTTACTTATTTCGCAAGGGAAATCGAGCAGGAAATTTTTCAAATTTAATACCATGGCAAACAAATGCGCTATTTGCTCACCCACTCGTTCACACTCGCCCGCACAGTCTTTCCGAGTGAGTGACGAGTAAGCAGCCGACTCTGCGCTGCAGACTCAGACTTCTAAGGTGAGTGTAAATGGGTTCCTAGTGACGTGAAAAGTGAAGTGAGGATAATGGAAAAGATTTAATACTGCAAGTAATATTTTTGGTTTCTTCGTTTATGTAGGTGTGGGATTGTCAAGTGAAGGTGGCAGTGTGGCGTCTGCTGCCGAGTCTTGTGTTCCTTGATAATGATATTGAAACAGTCTGTTGTTCCCGAGTCTAATGTTCATTGGTGCTTTAGTTAGTAAGAAAATGAACTCATTAAGTCAAGTTTAGTCACCTTTATTGGACTCTAGAACCTAACCCTATTTTCCCCATTGATTAATGTAATTGGAAACACAGAAAAAAAGCGTTTAGTTGAAGAGAGTCTCAAGCAAGATGCTACCTCCACTGAAAACAGAGAGAGACTGACGCCTGTCTGGTATATTAACAGGCTGGATGGCATGCCAGAAACTAGTTTCTTTACCTTCAATTATGTTCAATAATTGTTAAAATGACTAAAAACAGTTAATATTAAACTTTTAAAATTATTGAATAGTATAAACTTCTTGATATTTACTAAAATAGTAAGGAATTTAAGCCCTAAAACCGATTACTGTATTGGCGGACTAATACTACAGCTGGTGGACCGCCAAACGCAAGCGAAAACATGTTGAAGTCGGCTCGTAAAAAACTTGTTAATCGAGGGATTGCTCGTTAACCGAAGTTAAGAATCTTATGGAAGGTAAATCGTTAACCGAAATCTCGTTCACCGAGGCGCTCGTTAACCGAGGGACCACTGTAGTTGCAAGAAAACAAGCTTTTGATTGGCCGCGTGACGTGTACGGGAACGCATGCGCGTGATGATTTATGAAGGAGACACGCAGTGTGGGAGGTGAGGTAGGCGATAATTGCACAAGATTAATGGAAGAAAATAGAGAACATTTTGGATACGCTTTCTCCATTATTATACATTTCCACCGGTAATGTGATAGATGAAAATTATCTTATGATTAGACATCCTATTCGAATATCATAATAGATTTGATTTTGATTTTGCCACTTACAGCAGCTACTTTATTGTGCACCCCACACTCATCCTGTGAGCGGTAGCGCAAAAGGATTACAGAGTAGAGTTTACAACGGGTCATAATAATTAACCCCCGTTGTCAGGATATTATGGCACTGAATGTTACACAGTATTTAAATTACATTACAGGTACTCGTCGACTTACGATGGGGTTAGGGACTGACATCCAGGTCGAAAGTCGAAAATGCTTAACTAACACATAGAAAATCGAAAATTTGGGTCTCTTTTTCTTCTCAGCACCACAAAACACTCACTTTTAAGCTTGCCAGCCATTTTAAAGTGAATTTCAGATGAAAATTTTGTCTGTGTACTGACTTTTGGACTCAAAGATACATAATTTGACCACATTTTCGAACGACTGAGGCGGTCGCAAGTGCGGGTGGACGTAAGTCGAGTCGGTCGTAAGTCGGGGACTACCTGTATTTGTTTAGTTCTATACATAAAGGGTAACTCATTCACAAATGCGTGAGTACAGGCATGTGAGGCAGTATGTGTGGCCACACACTTTGTTATTCACATTTGCGTGAGAAGTATTCAAGCACATTGTGTATTTGGCTCTATACATGAGAACTGATATACAGTGGTCCCTCGGTGAACGAACGCCCCGGTTAACGAATTATCTTCCATAATATTCATTTTGGTTAACGAAAAAAAATTCGGTTAAAGAAATTCTTACGAAAATGTTTCGACATGCTTTGGCTTGCTCACCAGCTGGAAGATTAGTCCGCCAATACAGAAATCGGTTCTAGGGCTTACATTCGTTAAAATTGGAGTAAATATCAAGAAGGTTGTACTATTCAATAATTTTTCAAGTTATATATTAAAATTTTTAGTCATTTTAACACTTATTTAACATAATTGCAGTACAGGGAACTAGTTTTTGGTGCGCCCATCAGCCACTTCATTCACCCACAAAGGCCTCAGTTTGTATCTCTGTTCGGTGGAGAAACATCTTGCTTGTGGGTCTCTTAAACACAGAGTATTCTTATGTTTTTACAATACAATTATTGGTCATTCTGAAATTTATTTAACATATTGACAATATATAGTGCAGTGCAGTGTTGCTTTAAAGAAAATAATCTTGAATTACACCTAGTGAACTTAAAATTTTATGGGTGAAATGACGGCATCAAGCAAGGGGTGATTTCTCTTCCACCCCCACTTCCTTCTCTTCTCCCTTCTCCACCACCCCCACTTCTAATTCCCATCATCATCATCATCATCAACCAGGAGCCTTCTACATACACACCTCAAAGTAAGTGTACTTTACTGCATTTTTTTTACTTTGTATGTAATTTTCGGTGAGCTGGAATCAATTACCCAAAATCCCATTGAAACAATGGTTTCGGTTAACGAATGACGTTCTGGAACGAATTGTGTTCGTTAACCGAGGGACCACTGTAGTTACTCAGTGCAGAAAAGTGGATACAATCTTAATATGTCAGCTATCTTGCCATTAGAGATGAAGTGTTGTGCCATTTCGCACACAGTGTGCTTGGACCTGTCCTTAAAAGGTTCTATCTTCACACAGTCAAGGACGTAGTGTTCAAGTGTGTGGACATATGTCTGGCCACACACTTTACATTTAGTCTTGTTTACATCTGCACTTTCCTGGGGCCCAGACAAAAGCCCCTCAGTAAAAGTGCAAAATAGGACAGAAGCCCCCCGTTTTTATGTTAAGGAGAGGGTCATTAGAAATATTAAAAATATATAGATTTAAATAATAAATTATTACAACTTAAATAATTAGAATATTATAACTCCTTCAATTTTGATATAGAACATATTAAACAGATAGAAAAGAAAAAAGACGACATATTTTACCTTCATGTTCATTCTGTATTTACTGAGGTGACCCTAGGGCCCAGTGAGGTCACTGAATGTCAGGAGAGTAATTACCCCAGTTGACAAAACATAAGTCATTGCAAATTTAATAAACATCCCTTGTAAACTTCTTAATAACTATAACAGAATACCCGAAGGTTAGGTTAGGTTAGAGAAGTGTTCATAAGCTGTAAAAAAATTTAATAATTATTTAAAAAATTCTTATTATTTCTCCTGGGGGCTGTTGTCCTAGGGGGCTTTTGTCCTACACTCGCACTTTCCTACAAGATTTACATAATTAAAAAAATACACAAGACGACCACGTTAATTGTACTGTGTCTTAGTTATTACCTTAATACGGCTATGCATGCATGCATGCATACATACAGGAGGCTAGATAGATTCATGGATGATTGAGTGGTACCGGTAGTAACTCTCGACAGGAGCTGCCTTGCACAGGCCAACTAGCTTATTGCAGACTCCTTATTTTCTTATGTTCTTATACATAATGTTAACTTACCACGAGAGAGGGAGGAAGGCCCACAAATTAACATTCTCACAAAAATAAACAAGACGACCACGTTTGTCCTTTGTTGTTGTTGACCTGCTACACCTTGTCCGATTCTCTTTCTTATATTTCAGTAATTACAAGTTTTCAGTATTATTATTATTTTATTACTATCATTAAAGTATTTTATTAATAAATAATATATAACATAAATAAATTATACTTTAATTATAATGTTTAATTATTGATTAAATCCCCCCTAATAGTAATATATTAGTATTTAAATAAACTTAAGTTCAGTGCTCGGAGAACCGAATAAATTGACAGCATTTACAAATTCACTAAAATATATTTAAACAATACTATTTTGTGTTTAACTATTTCAAGTCTATTTATCAATATTTTATTAATATATGAAAGTATATATAAGCTTATAACACCATAAAAAACTCGCTATTTTAACTATTCATAATAACATTATTATGAATAGTTAAAATAGCGAGTTTTTTATGGTGTTATAAGCTTATATATACTTTCATATATTAATAAAATATTGATAAATAGACTTGAAATAGTTAAACACAAAATAGTATTGTTTAAATATATTTTAGTGAATTTGTAAATGCTGTCAATTTATTCGGTTCTCCGAGCACTGAACTTAAGTTTATTTAAATACTAATATATTACTATTAGGGGGGATTTAATCAATAATTTAACATTATAATTAAAGTATAATTTAATTTTACTATGCAATACTTATTAATAAAATACTTTTATCATAGTATTAATAATGAAAACTTGTAATTACTGAAAGATAAGAGAGAATCGGACAAGGTGTAGCAGGTCGATAACCAACTGAAGTGGTCTTGTTTATTTTTGTTAATTTTGTGAGTAAATGTTAATTTGTGGGCCTTCCTCCCTCCCTCGTGTTAAGTTAACATTATGTATGTATGGCTGTGTTAACTAGACACAGTACAGTAAGTAAGTAAAGTGGATGTGTGTACTGCCAGCAAGGCCGTGGGCTGGTAACGGGTCCCAGACAAAAGCCTGTGGGGTAAGAGATGTTTGGTTCACACTCAGGATGGGATGGAGTAAGGAAACTCACAATGTGCTCTCTGTATACATGTTGTATAGGGTGTACAGTGCAGCTTGGTGCTGGGAAGGCAGCGTGGTTACAAGCGTGATGTAGAGAGAGCTGGTTGGTGAGGGTGCTCAGAGGACTAGCTTGTGGGTCGCCATGGTAGCTGGCGGGAGCGGAGGAGGTGGTGTTACTTGAAGACTGGCTGTAGGTAGAAAGAGAGTTAGGTCACCACGAGGTCAGGTCTTATATAGCGGAGGTAGGCGTGGCTTAATAGTTGACCTCCGTCATGTAAGGAGGCGCTGGTTGACCTAGACCACGAGGCATGCACTGGGGAATTCGCGGGGTCGGCTACTCAGCGACAAGCGTTTGTAGGGGAGGAACCCGTAGGACAAAAGCCCCTCGGTGAAAAAGCCAAATAGGACAGAAGCCCCCTGTTTTTATGTTAAAGAGAGGGTCATTAGAAACATTAAAAAATATATAGATTTAAATATTAAGTTAATACAACTTAAATAATTAGAAGATTATAACTCTTTCAGTTTTGATATAGAACATATTAAATAAATAGAAAGGAAAAATAAGACATATTTTACCTTCATGTTCATTCTGTATTTACTGAGGTGACCCTAGGGCCCAGTGAGGTCACTGAATGTCAGGGGAGTAACTACCCCAGTTGACAAAACATACGTCATTGCAGATTTAATAAACATTCCTTGTATACTTCTTAATAACTATAACAGAATTCCCGAAGGTTAGGTTAGAGAAGTGTTCATAAACT
Organism: Homarus gammarus; assembly: GCA_958450375.1. Taxonomy (NCBI): domain Eukaryota; kingdom Metazoa; phylum Arthropoda; class Malacostraca; order Decapoda; family Nephropidae; genus Homarus; species Homarus gammarus. Next base: position 110,388 of record CAUDMG010000910.1, read on the forward strand.
GTAAAAAAATATAATAATTATTTTTATTTTTTTTATTTTTTCTCCTGGGGTACTTCTGTCCTAGGGGGCTTTTGTCCTACACTCGCTGGTAACACTCGTCTTGTCCACAGTTTCTCTGTGGATGTCGGTCACGCTAGTTGCACTCCAACTAGGCCCATCGCCAACTCGGCCCAACTTGGCCCATTGCCAACTCGGACCAGGGCTGCCGCTCATCCGACTGTCTTAGATATTTTTAGCACTATGAACACGACCAATAAAAGGCCAAGGGAAAACACAATGTTTGAATTAATGTTCAATGAACATAAAAAATATAAATACACATATGCAGTACCTGTTACATACGTATGTACATCAATACCTTATTTTTTAATTACATCAATCAGTTGTTGTACATCCTCGATATTGATATTCATACAACCTCCTTTACAGCTTAGCATATTCTTCCATAGTGATTGATGGATAGTGACACGTCATTAATCACAGCCCTGACTTGGACCACTTAGGTAAAGCAACTCGGACTGAAAATTAAAAGTAAAAGTTTACACATTTTTGTGTGAATGATAAAAGTACAATGATAAAAAGCAGCATACCAACATTATTGATAAACAGGCACGCGGTGTGAAACGGCTCGTAGCAAATTTCTAGCAGATTTTCATCCACTACCGAATTCGTCCCACAGTTTGATGAGCTGACTTCGGTGTTGTACAGTAGCTAAAACAACTATCTGTGCACACTTTGGGAAACAATATGAGACCATGGACGATAAATATTGGTATACTGTACTGTATATGAGGGCTGTCACTAGTCACACGTAAAATTTTGGAGCATATTGACCCCCACCTGCACAGATAGTTGTTTTAGCTGCTGTACGTACGTGGCCCATTGTTTTCGTAGCACTTTACCGTGGGACAAGAGCCGCACCTGGAGTGTCACCAGTTTTGCTTCATCATGGAGTAATTTGATTAACAGATATTAGTTAAGTTGTCCTTTTCTTACTTTCAAAAGTTAAGGCAATGATGCCACCCTTCACAGTCATTATTTGTGCGGACACTCCTTTTAAAATACATTCCAAACAGATGGGGTCCAGATGTCTGAATTTATCCATGTATTTTTAATGTACTATTCCATTAGAGTGATATGCGGTTCTGTCGCTGCATCACGGTAGAGGCGTAGAAATAGTTCTTTGATATGCTCAGCTGGGACACAAGGGAGAGCAAGCACCTTTCTTATATAAGTCAACAGCAGAACTTCCAAGCTACAGAGCGGCATCCCTTTGATCATCCAACTTCACGTCGTTCGATAGTCATGTATCAGTCGGCAACTTTGTGACTTGACAAGCACTGGGTGTTGTTGTCAGGTCTTCAGGTAGAGTGAGGTCGCTCTCTGTGGGTACATTGTGTTAGGTCACCTCATGTGAGGTCGTGTAACGCGACACCCCTTCTCAACGACCAGGCTGTTGTATCATCTCAAATCATCAAAGAATCGACTCTATCTGTGTTCTTCTGGCCAAATAAACTGCTTCAATATCAATACCAGGAAATGAGTTTACAAGAACCTCCAGACAAGGCTGAAGACCCTCGGCCAGGACCATCAAGCTGGTCTCAAGTCACTCCAATGTGACATTCTTTATTCTGTAATTCATCTATGTACGAATTTTCACTAACATACGGTAGAATGTTTGAGTTAAAGGCAAGGTAATAAATGTTTTATGTTATGAAGCTGATTTAAACATACGGTAAAATGTTTGAGTTAAAGGTTGGTTATCCGAGCTGGGCCGAGTTGGAAGTGTACCGGTCACACTATAATAACCCGTTATAGTACAAACCCTCTTTACTCACACAGCCAAACTGTGTCTGTGTGGATGTTGGTCACACTAGAATAACCTGTTATAGTACATCCTTCTTTACTCACACAGCCAAACTGTGTGTGTGTGGATGTCGGTCACACTATAATAACCCGTTATAGTACATCCTTCTTTCCTCACACAGCTAAACTGTTGAATGCTCTGCCTTCTTCTGTGTTTCCATACTCATACAATCTGTCTCACTTCAAAATGCTGGTTTTCCGACATCTTCGTGGTTTAGATTAATATAACCTTTTTATTTTCAAATTTTAATTTATTTTTATTCTTATTTTACCAAAGTTGATTTAGTTACTTGTACAGGGTAGTTTTCATTTATAAATTGTACTTTTATAAGAATATCATCTCAGGCAAAATATTTTGTTTCAGATACTGTGATGTCACATCTCAAGACCAAGTGTAACTAAGTAGAAGTTCACAATGTCAAGCAGAGATAAAAAGTTCTCCTGTGAGGAATGTGGCAAACAATTTGGCTGCAAGTCTACTCTTCAGGAACATTCACTTGGACACAGTGGTGTGAAGGAGTTTGAATGTGAGGAATGTGGGAAACATTTGTCATCTAACTGTAATCTCAAGAAACACATGCTTGTACACAATGGTATAAAGGAGTTTGAATGTGAGGAATGTGGGAAATGTTTCTCCCAGAAGAGTTCTCTCAAGAATCACATTCGTGTACACAATGGTGTGAAGGAGTTTAAATGTGAGGAATGTGGGAAATGTTTCTCCCAGAAGGGTCATCTCAAATCACATCTTCTTGTACACAATGGTGTGAAGGAGTTTGAATGTGAGGAATGTGGGAAACATTTTGCACTAAAGAGCACTCTCAAGACACACGTTTTTGGACACAGTGGTGTGAAGGAGTTTGAATGTGAGGAATGTGGGAAACATTTTGCACTAAAGAGTACTCTCAAGACACACATTCTTGGACACAGAGGCATAAAGGAGTTTGAATGTGAGGAATGTGGGAAACATTTTGCACTAAAGAGTACTCTCAAGACACACATTCGTGGACACAGTGGTATAAAGGAGTTTGAATGTGAGGAATGTGGGAAATGTTTCTCCCAGAAGGCTCATCTCAAGGCACACATTCTTTTACACAATGGTGTGAAGGAGTTTGAATGTGAGGAATGTGGGAAATGTTTCTCCCGGAAGAGTGCTCTCAAGACACACATTCTTGTACATCGTGGTATAAAGGAGTTTGAATGTGAGGAATGTGGGAAGCACTTTACACTAAAGTCTACTCTCAAGAAACACATTCTTGTACACAATGGTGTGAAGGAGTTTAAATGTGAGGAATGTGGGAAACATTTCGCATCTACCAGTAATCTCAAGAAACACATTCTTGTACACAATGGTATAAAGGAGTTTAAGTGCGAGGAGTGTGGGAAGTGTTTCACCCAGAAGAGTACTCTAAAGACACACATTCTTGTACACAATGGTATAAAGGAGTTTGAATGTAAGGAATGTGGCAAATATTTCTCCCAGAAGAGTACTCTTAAGACACACATTCTTGGACACAGTGGTTTAAAGAAATTTGAATGTGAGGAATGTGGGAAATGTTTCTCCCAGAAGGGTAATCTCAAGACACACATTCTTGGACACAGTGGTGTGAAGGAGTTTGAATGTGAGGAATGTGGGAAATATTTTGCACTAAAGAGTACTCTCAAGAAACACATTCTTGTACACCGTGGTTATAAAGGAGTTTAAATGTGAGGAATATGGGAAATGTTTCTCCCGGAAGAGTACTCTCAAGAAACACATTCTTGTACACTGTGGTTTAAAGGAGTTTGAATGTTAGGAATGTAGAAAATGCTTCTCCCAGAGTGGGTCATCTCAAACGTCATAAACTTGTGCATGAAAAAACAAAAAACAGAATCCAATAAATGTTTGAATGACTTTAACAGAAGGTAAATGTGACACACAAACTTGAATCCAGTGATATACATCAATATAAAACCACTTGAACAAACTCTATGAATGTAGCAGAAAAAAAGACAAGTGACAAATGTCACTTTTATAGATATTAAACACAAGTTATAATTATCTGCTCTTAAGATGTAAATTTCTTCTACCATGGCCTTAGTGTAGACATTTGTTGTTGGTTAAATATCACTCATAATAATACTCCATTTTGTTTCATCAGCCTTTTTAATAATGTTATTTACAGTACAATAGTAAACAATGGTTAAACTTATCGTCTATGTGCTTAAAATTTCATCTTTACTAGATAAGTTGTGTTCAATATTGATGAACTCTCATTTACTATAATTTATGCATCAATAGTTGTGTCAACTGAGTACGTCTGTCTTTATTTACACGTGATGTAAGTCTTATCATAAGTACGTACATTAACATAGGTAGGAAATCATCTTGGTAAAGTAGTACAGTGGTGGTAGACCATTTGTCATAGTCAAGGTGTTGTCATTATCTCACGGAAACTCTTCAATCTCTGTTGAAATTGTACTTAAATATTTGATAAATTTTTCTCAACTCTGATGAGATATTTTGATATTTTATCTTGACAAAAATGGTTGGTAGTTTTGATTCATGTTCAAGTTTTAAATATATTCTTTCATCACTTACAGATATATGGTACCATTGTCAGGTAAATAATGGTTAGGGTTCATATGTAGTACCTGGTGTTATGGGGCAGATGAACTTTAACACTTCCTAACAGTATATAATATCAGAAAACTGTTAAGAGAGCGGGTTTGGTCGTGTTGCGTCTCTGTAACAAAGCGTGTTCGGTACTCGGGCCTTCGTTATTGAGCAGCAGAAATTGGACAGTGATTACATAAGATCGTCAAGATCGTCTTAGTGATGAGAAAGTGTAAATTGATGTAGAATTTTTAATGCGAGAAGCGGTTGCATTTTTGAAAACTCAATCTCCACCGAGTTGGAGGTACAGCCCAGGTCAGGAGGCCTACAACCACAAAATCATTGCCATATGACAAAGCTTTTATTTTATATTTTACAAAGTTGTGGTCACAGCTGTGATAAAGGCTAACCAGGGAGTGTAGTTTTGTGCCTTTAGTAAAATCAGTTCATAGTGTCATCAGTGACTGCGTAAGAGGTTGTAAATAACTTAAGAAGAATACAAATTGGCAATCAAGCTGGTAAGACACCACTGCCAGCAGAAACCAAGTTGTGTTATAGGTGCCACAGAGACTTTAAATTTTATTTTGTTTGTGTGCTTTCTCATGAACTGAAACAGGGATATACAGTGTACACAGTGATAGCACAAAGCGATATAGTCATTGATGAGAACGGGAAAAGAAAGTTTAAGGGAATACTGCACTAGTTAAAATAAAAAAAAGGTAAAAATCAAAAAGCTTGGCTATCCTTATATGCATTCTATTACTGCCCCAAAGAAAGTTTTATTTTATTTTTCTGTGTTTGTAAAGGACTGAGTGGGTGTATAAAAGCCGTTATTCATAGCAAAATGCAGTGTACACAGAGATAGCATATAAATAACGACAAATTGCCGCAGCCAACTGGGAAAAAAAAAAACATTAGACAACGGGGGGGGGGGGGGGGGGGGGGGGGTTAAAACCAGCAGAGGGTAGCTAAGTACTGTTCTTTTTTTTCTCTCTCCCTTTCCTTTATTTTAAAATAGGTGTAGATCTATACACAGTCTGCACCCCCCTCCCCCCCCCCCCCCACAACAACAACCAAGAGTATGATATGTGATTACTGTGGTGGTATGACGGTTATGGATGATACAGGCCTGACTAATGCAACGTGTAGGAAGATGCTAACTGCCGTAAAGCATGAAGGCTGTTGCTGCTATTGCCCTGACTGCATAGTCAAGGTGAAAAGGGTGATTGCAAGCCATAGGGGAACGAACGAGTTCCCTAGGGACGAAAGTGGATGAAGATGGAGCCTTGCTGGTTGCCAAACTAGAACAAGTTGAGAAAGAGAACCTTGCGAAGACTGAGGAAGTAGCTGACAGAATGGAGGTGGTTGCTAGAGGAGTTATGCTGAGGTATTAGCAGGGCCACTGGAGGTGGCGGAGAGTAGTGCAGGATCAAAACAGGTTCTACAGCAGCTAGGGACTCTGAAGAAGTGTGTCGAAGAAATGAAAATTAACGGACCTTCGCTTCACTCACCACCCCACCCTCTTGGGTAGTTATAATGAGGGGGCCTCCACAAAGAGGCTGCCCATGGACCTCCACAGGTCTAAATCCGGCACTGTTGTGAAAGTCCAATTGATACGGACTTGTGTAATATAAGGATAAGTGTAGATCATGTTTGAAGGTCATAATATTTACGTCAGTGAACGATTAGTGGCATAACTACTGCAGTTAGCAGATGAAAATATAAAAGATCAATGATTTGGAAAAAGGATAAATGTATCAGACCTATGTGAAGTGTTGGAAGTGATCCAGAGACTATGCTTCAAAGAAAATATCTTGTATACCCACGCCATGAAAATACGACGCTAGGCTTTGTTCGGGTTGGCACCTAGGCCGCCCCGGGCTACAGTTTTGAGTTAATGATACTGCCCAATTAATTTCCCCAGGAACTGTCAAACCAGACCCTTACTTTAGTATGTAATTTAGGATTAAGATACATAATTATAAGGCATAAGGTCACAATAGAAAGGAAAATGGAGATGTGAGAACCATAAGAATTCAAAGTGAAAATTAAAAATTGGAAACTCTAGGCCTACCTCAGGGGGAAGAGCATGGCGTCAGGCCTCATTCGTGCCTTGCTCTTCAACCAAACAGGTCAGTGAACTCCATCGTGCTCCAACCAGCCCTAAAAAGACTTATTTATCAGTATTTTACATTTTAAAACCTTACCTGATGTTATAAAGTGAAGTAGTAGTGTATTAGTGTGTGGTGATAAAAGCCCATCAGGCATTTTGCTCATTCGTGTCTCGCTCTTCAACCAAACAGTTACCACGTGTTCTGAGCGTCGGCCATTACCACACTGTGAGGGTCGCACCATGTGAGGTGACTGTTTACACCGTTAGGCCCCTCCACTGTGAACCTGTGGATCCCCTACAGATCACCACCCAGGAGTAGGAGAACATAGTAGTATGTTTGTGAAGATTTGCAGTCGTCACGTGGAGCGACCTACAATATCAGGCGTAGAAAAGGTACTGGTATGGTTACTTGGGAAGTAACTCCCCTCTACTCATCAAGAGTAGTGTGTGAACGAGGTACCTGGTATGTGTACCTAAGAATACCGAGGAGTTCCATACTTGTAGGTGTGGAGTATACCCGGAATGTGGTGCTATGATGTAACATGTGGTACTGTAATGTAACATATGTTGTTATACTCTAACGGGTGGTGCAGGCAGATGTGTGAGATGTTATGGTAAGAAGGAATGACCGAGGTAAGGAGGTCAGTGATTGTTACGAAAAATGAAGATGTTAATGTTAACTATTTGATGTAAGATGTATATTGAGGTAAATTGTAATGAAAATAATAGTTGTTCTTCTGAGGAAGGCCAACTCTTCATGTATTCTGACGGGATGCAATATGTTTTATAAGGAATAAATTAGTTAAGTCATGATTGATGTTTCACCCTTCTTCCCACTCTCGATTTTGTCAATGAAAAACCCAACCCAGTGCCTAGCTAACTCTGCCCGCTACATACTGTCCAGGGGTCTGGTGGCAGCGACCTTAAAATTAAGAGTTGAGTTAAGTTATCCCCTTAGAATTAATGACCCCAGAATCTGGCAGTATACAGTAAACTCGAGTAAATTCGTGAACATGAGCATCAGGAATTAACCACCACCTCTGGGGTCCAGTCAATTGACCAGCCGTTCACCTGACGCATTCACTGTCCAGCCTAATGATATCACAGGCCGAGCAAACACTGCCAGCCCCCATCATTGTTATGGATGAGTCCACTACTCAGTAGGGCTATATGGTGGCGGTGTTATCCCTCCGAGTACACCTGTATGTATTCACCTGAATTGTCTGAGTGTTTGGAGTCACCAAGAGTAGGTTGATCATCACTTTGCTAAAATTATTCATAGAATAAAACTTCATTTTAATAAACCATTTTATTTGTATGTTAGGAGTATCATTTACCTGCAGTATTTTACTGTCTTTCTTTCCTATTGCTTGATACCAGAATTACAATGTACCCATGTGTCATAACACTCGAGCCACGCTACCAAAGGTCAGAGGTTATGGAGTAACTATATGAAATGAAATAACTAGACAAAACTAATTGAAAAAAATAAATGAAGTAAGAAATTAAGAGAAAACCAAGTTGAAGAGTTTAAAAGTTAACGACCATTGTATAAATTAAGTAGAAAAGAAAAGGAGAAATGCAGCTCTTATAATACCCCCCCTGTGCTTCCCTACTACAGTAGTACCGAGATAAATTAATAAACACAATACATGTATAAAAAGTGACTTACTGTGGCTGGGATTGGGGAAGGCTTCTTAGTGGAAGAGGAAAACACTGTCTGTCCTTTGTCGATAATGTCTGGCTGTCTACTGGTTGATTGTCAGTGGTGTGTTTACAGTACTGTAGGACTATCAGTGTCTGTAATGATATTTTCGATAACTGAAATATGTTTTTATTTAACAATCATCACTTAATACTTTACAAAAAAGTGTGTGTGTGTGTGCTATACAATAAACTAACAATTCAATAAAGATTAAAATCCTGAAGTGGCTAGCCTGCTCTTCTCTTTCTGTGTCATTCCTGTTTTTCGATATTCAGTTCTTTCTTCTAGGTATAACTTTGTGCAGTAATCCTGAAAGAATAAAATAAAGTTACATTACATTCAACAGATATCTGTAGCACCTAATAAGTCATTTACCAACTAAACAAGGAGGAGTCATACTGCAGAACAAAAGTTATCAAGTTGACACCACACATAAACCTTGCATCTTCTATGAGTCACAATCACCATCACCTCTGGCCATTTATCCCCAGAAAATCAGACTCCCTATCTAAGTCTTATTATTATATGATGCTAAGGCAGACAAATAATACCACTACCTTTATCATGTTCACTACTGCAAAAAAATTAATGTTATGGCTATGATACCAAAATTCTAGATTTATTAAGAGTATCCTGAACCTCTGACAGTAACATGCTCATTAATACTGTACATGGAAACTCAGGTTATACTATACAGTATACCTGTTTTATAATAAAAATGCTAGTTTAAGTACCAGTAACAGTGACTTTAACATGACCTCATTATCGATAGTGAGCTTACTGGCACATTCTTTTTCAGAGGAACTTTAAGTTGAAGGAAGTTTATTTTACAGTTCAGAACATTTCCTTTCAGATTGAAAATAGCTCAAATTTTTCAGACTGGCCTTCTCCCCCAGTTAGTCAGCAAGTGCTAAGATTTTCTATATTTTTGTGATTTTATTTTTTATTTTTTATTCTCAAGTCCTTGATTTTGCAGTGTTTTGAGCTCCAGTGAATTCTTTAGAAGAACTGGTGCTTTTGACAAAAAAAAAATATTACAGTACAGTACTGTATTATATTTGTAAGGGGTGCAGGGACTGAGTGGATACATCACTTGCCTCCTATCTTAATGGGTCTCTGGTTCACTCCCACTCCTCCCAGGTGCAAATGGGTACAGGAAAGCCTACAATAACGACCGTTCTAATAACGACGACTCATATTTAAGACCCTGGTTAATTTAGGACCCAATTCAATTTACAGTACACCATTATTTTCCTTGTATTTATGACAAAAATATAATAAAATTAAATTTTCACATACGTAAGTAAATCCCGATATGTATTATACAAAAACACAAAAAAAAAACACGCCTTGCGCATGGAGGCTGCCGGGCTTGTGAGTGGTAACGCCAGCAGCACTAGTATAAATGGTTACAGCTTGGTGGGCCTTTTGCTTTCACAAATCTGAACAAGAAAAGGAGAAAACTCTCAGGTTTCTTAGGGCATTTTTGCATCCATATTCAACATGAGCAAGACATGGTAGTGCTGGTTCAAAAGCTAAAAGAAAGTGTATAAGCTTAGCCAAGAAACTAGATGTGTAAAAATGATGTGAAAAGGGTGAGAGGTCTGTGGATATTATATGGAGAAAACAATGAACATATTTTCTGAAGTGGATTTTCTGTTTTGAATTTGGTGGTGCAAATTCTTGCAACGAGAGGGCTCTGCGCACTGTCCCTGACTCATTCCCACCATCTTTGTTCTTGTTTATACTTACCATGTTTCTCTGACTTCATGGTTTTTTTTTTATTTCCAACTTTGTGTGTTATGCAATCATGCCTAAATGCCCCAGTGATAGTTCCTCTTGTATTGCCCCTCTTAGAGACAGCTTGATGTCATGTGATGTGATAAGGCGTAATAAGAAAGGTGATGGACCAGCAAAGAATGATAGAGACTTGAACTTGCCACCCTAGAACGTCTCTACCATTCTCAACACAAGTAAATAACAGTCTCAATATATGCTTTACATTGCTTATTTAAGGCTTATTATGCTTGCACTATACTTGTATGTCGACTTTATTTTCTTACTTGACCGTATGCAGCACAGTAAAGAGATATACCAAGGGTAGATGTGAGTTTTTGGAGGGTGGCTGGTCCCTAACCCCCTGAATTTATGTTCTTATGGAAGTTATTGCTTCGATAACTGTTAATTCACTAATCAATGACTTTTCCCTGTCCCTATATGTGTCGAATATTGGGGTACACCTGTATACTGACTGGGCGGGCACATTTTCTAATTAGATCTCCTGCCCCTATACGACAATGATGCATTCGATCTCCCTCATTATAACCAATGGTATGATGGAGAGAGAAGGGTAGTTGTAAGTTCAGTTACCACCTGCTAAAAGGAGTAAGGCCTGAAGGACCCATCCCTCATTCCAGGCATATACTGTAAAGTTGCTCAGCTACCAGCTTTGCTACAGTTATTTGAATTTCTGTCATAAAAAATTCTGACACAACACAGACACACACATGGACACTGGCCTATTTTATATCTCCCTTCTGCAGGAGAGACAAGGGGATATAAAATAACACCCCTAAAAATAATAGTGATATACCTTAAAATCTTTATCATGGTACCACTTGGTGAGGCAGTCCCAGAGGGCAGTGTTTTGTGGGCGACATTTGACCACCATGGCGTAGCTGGAATCCTTACAGCACTTTGTAAATTCTGTGGGGGATAAAAGTAATTAAAGTAAAGGAAAGATATGTTTTAAAAAAATTACTTTTTGATTAGCCCAAGTGTTTCCTACTAAGATGAAAGGAGGCTGGAATCAGGAGCATATAGAAACTCATTTCCATTTACAGTCATCCACTCCCTCCTAACTGCTGTGATATCTCTGTGTTCCAAGCTCTCCTTTCATTCACACACACACTGCTGTTAGCTGGATGTCAATCCCCCTCCCTTCTAGTCCTGCATTGTATTTCCTTCACTTCATTCTTCCATCCTCCTGGTCTCCTCCAATAGCCCTAAAATTGACAGACTACCTTATACCTTATGATACACTTCAGTGACATTCTTACCTTCCACCTCCTTTGGACACTTCTCCCTTCGGGCTATATCACGCATCCTCTTTGGTATACACACCTCAATTTCAACTCTCCGTAAAGACTTGTCATCAGGATCACCTGTTGAAATAAACCAGTGTGCACAGATAATAATAATAATTATACTGTACAGTAAATGATATCATAATTTTGGACAACACTATTCTGCCTTTTTGTTATTTAAGTCTCAGTGAATTTAAACCTGCTGCAATAGGAGTCCAGACTTTTTAAACTTGCAAAACAGGAATGTTTGCCACTTGATATATGTCCCATGAATATGCAACATTTGATGTGCAGTAGCCTCTTCCACCCTCTTGCAATGATGTATCGATATCACGTGAATTTTTTTCGACCAATCACATTTTAATTTTTTCAAAGGAAGCAGCTTGGGTACGGATTTTAATTTCATTGACAGTCTGACCCTGACCGTGGTGGAGGTTGGTTGTCATTTGTCCTCCTACGATTAATTTAAGTTTATTGCTGAGTTTTAAGAGAAAGAATATCTTCTATCCCCTTCTAACATAGGTATTGTACTTTCGGACATGGCGAGCCCCAAAGTACTGAAACATTTAGGTTAGGTTAGTTTAAGCGAGGCCTGCCAGGGGTTAGGTTAGGTTAGGCGACTCTTTTTCGTTCCCCCCCCCCCCCCAAAAAAAAAACTCCTGATTTACCAGGGTCTACTCCATTATTGTTGGGGGGCAAAAACGAAAATTTCCCTCCAAAATGCAGGTCAGATTCGTTTAAAACACATCAAAATATACTGGAAAAAGATATTGGTCAACCCATAGGGACTCTATGTCCGAAAGTAAAAATTTACCCTCATACCAATTGGGGAAATTGGGATAAAACATTTTTTTTACAGAAACCCCTTCAGCCTAAAGGTTTAATTTCTGCAACCGTCACTCCTTGTTGATAGTGGCTGTTCCAGGGCCATTACTCTGTGTGTTAGTTGTCACCAGAGCGTGTGCCCCCACATACCGGCTAGGTTAAGGTGATAATAGTATAAATTATATTTTCAATATAAAAAAAATCAGCCAAAATTTATATTGTACAATACCATAATCAACTTACCTAAGCCATGGGGTCCTCCTTTATTAGTAAAACTCTCCTCAGCAGGCATGTTGTTAACTGACACTGTTGTTGTGGTGGTCAGCTGGAAGCAGTGTTACTGACGGCAGCGCCAGGGAGCAGTGAACAGCGCTATACTAACTTGGTTTTGTAACGACTCATTTGATTTAAAAAAATAGCCAAATTTTGCAAACAGACAAAAATCAAGAGAAAAGAGATAATGTCTTTCAAGTTATTCTGAATGTATTAAACAAGTAATTTTTAATAAAACAATATATTAAAAAACTAAACGTAGCAGGGAATAAATTATAAATATAGATTATGAAAGTTGAGATGTCCAAAGGAGGACTTCCAAACTGGCAGAGGATATATTTTCAGGATTTTTAAACTGACTATTTCACATAAATACGCATATTATACAACCGGAAGGTTTATCATGTAACACCGGCCCCTAAGATCAAGGCTCACCCGACGACTGTATATCATAACATATTGCAAATCAGGATTTCTAGTAAAACTTTCCGCCATATAACACTAAGTAACATTACGGAATCATTAAATCGCTAAGCAAAAATTTTCGATAGTCGTGACACTGATAATTTATAAAAGTGGAAGAGGTCATCACAAACTTGCTACATTTATTATGATTTCCGCTAACTTAGCATCCAGGAGTGGGCAGCCCAAGGGCCTCCACATATTACAATATTTTATTTATTTGTTTATTCATTTGGATTATTTTTATTTTTCATTCTTTAAAATTCATGTTTATCTATTCCATGCATTCTTGGACAGAACCATTATTTGAGTAGAGGTTTATCTGATTAATAATGCAAGGAATCATCTCTCTGTAATAACTAATAATATATTCTTTTCTGTGAAGTCTCTTGAAAATTTTTGACATGTGCGGTAGTAGCTATATCAGGGCTGGTCGACATGAAACCACATGAATGACTCCAGTCATGTCTCACTTTTGTGTGTGTGTGTGTGTGTTAGGAATTTGTACACTATTGTAGTGGATTTCTCCCCTACAATCGCTGTTTGTCGCTGAGTAGCCGACCCCACGAATTCCCCAGTGTATGCCTCATGGTCTGGGTCAACCAGCGCCACCCACAGAGCGGGGGTCAACTATCTACCCACGCCTACCTCGGCTATAAAAGACCTGACCTCGTGGTGACCTACCTCTCTCTTTCTACCTACACCAACCAGCAAGCAACACCTCCTCCTCCGCCGCTGCCTGGCGGTCCTCGCTCCCGCCGGCGAGCATGGCGACCCACAAGCTGGTCCTCTGAGCATCCTCACCAACCAGCTCTCTACATCACGCTTGTAACCACGCTGCCTTCCCAGCACCAAGCTGCACTGTGCATCCAATACAACATGTATACAGAGAGCACATTGTGAGTTTCCTTTCTCCATCCCATCCTGAGTGTGAACCCAAACATCCCATACCCCACACTATCAATAAATATACAGTTAATTAAAAATATCTCAATGTTCTAATTTCCTCAATATAACTGCATATGGCTTCAAAATTCTCCAAAGAAGTGTTCAAATTTCAAAATTTTCCTGGGGAGGCTTACAGCGCCCCCCAGAACTCCCAGATGTTTAGGCTCGCTTCACTCGCCACCCCACCCTCCTGGGTAGTTATAATGGAGGGGGCCTCCACAGGTCTAAATCCGGCACAGTTAGCATCAATGGTAGAGTCTTGGGACGTGTGAGCGTCAGAAAAGACGAATGATTGCGTCGTGGAGAACGTCCTGGCATAAAACCGCGTTGGCAAACTTGTCAGTGTCATTCCGGTTAATATTCGTTTTTATCCCAATAGCTATTTCGGATTTTTTACCATTATCAATAGGATTCTTTCTTAGTTATAAAATCGATTTTCTTCTATGGCATTTCCTGTGCAAATTTATAGTTCATTCATGATTGATATATATTATTGATGGATAAGTTAGATCTATGTTTTCAAAGCAAAAATTCGCTATCAATGAATTTATAACATTCAATTCAATATCTTCATTAAAATGCTCAGTATATCATGATGCACAATATAACACGACAGCTGCTACCTCTCATGTGCTATAAAGGTCATTAAAGGGAGGATGCGTAATACAATAAAAATTGTATACAGTGTAAAATGCTTTTAATTTTAATATTAAATTTAATTTTAAAGCTCACAGGGTAGAGTCCTGATATCCGGTGTGTCTACTGTACTTGCTAAGTTTATGTACTTGGGGAATGACTGCCTGCTTCCCTTGATTATAGAAAACTTTTTTTTTTAATTATGGTGACTGACTAGGCAATCATTACCACTGTCATAATGTAATAAAATAGGTATTGGAGAAAAAAAAAATATATATATATACAGTATATTGTATATATATGATTAAAAATTTAAAATAAAAAGATTATGTTAATCTACACCACAAAGATGTTGGAAAACTAGCTATTTAAAGTGAGACAAAGTCTGAGTATGGAAAGACAGAAGGAGGCAGAGCATTCCACAGTTTGGCTGTGTAAGGAAAGAAGGATGTAATATAATGGGTTATTCTAGTGTGACCAACAGCCACAGAGAAACTGTGGGCACCATGGGCAAGACGAGTATTACGACCCCACGGCCTTGACGGCGGTACACAGGCTACCAAATCCACCGAACAATGCCCTGTTGAAGTACTTGTAAAAGAGAGAGTGAAGCAAAATTACAGTGAAGAGAAAGGGAAGAAAGATTATCAACTAAAGGAGGAGAGTCAATAAGATGAAATGCCTTTGATTCCACCCTATCTAACAGTTGGACAGAAGAAGAGCCACCCCAGATATGAGAGCAGTACTCCAAATTCGGACGAATGAATCCCTTATAAACTTGAAGCAACTGCTCAGGAGGGAAATAGCTACGGCATCTGTACAGCATTCTCAGCTTTCGGGAGGCAGCTTTAGCAATGTTGTGGACGTGTGGCTTCCATGACATATTAGAGGAAATGGCGAGGCCTAGCATATCTATTTTAGAACTGGCACAATGATTGCATCCTGAAATGCGATTGGTGGGAGATCATCTAATTTTGAAAGTGTAATTGGTAAATACTACCGAGTTTTATTACTACAGTACTACTGGGTTTAAAATCTATTGAATAACTTCTCCCTGTCCTAGAAGAATTTGAAGTTTAAGAAAACAAATAAAAGCATCAGTTAATTGTAGTTTTATTAATGGTAAGAATAAAAGTTGTAAAACAAATCAGTTATTATATTTGAATTATTATTAGATATTTATTAAAATGTAATAATTTTTTTTTTTTGTCCTTTAGTGAGGTACATTTGAGTGTAAAGTGTGTACAGTAATATGTTGTTCAAAATTATGGCTTTTTCACATTTAATTTACATTTCATATTTGTTTAATTTAAGTTTCTAGCAGTCCATAGTGCTTCAGAGACACGGGAGGTGTTTAATTAGTGGGTCAGAGGTGTATCGTTGAATTATTATTACCTGACCTCGGTTGGTCCGGCAAGGCTTTGGAAACAAGGGTGCCAGAAAATCGGTGGTGTACCTGTATCTAAGTTTCTGTGCTTAATTTTTGTTGTGTGTATTTTAGATTGAATTATGATGACCCCGCAAGAAGAGGCAAAATGTGTGTTATGAATGACTTGAACTGAAGTCACCTACCCTGGTTTAACGATGTTTCTGTATAAAGTTTGGAAAGAAACCATCACCCCGAAGAGACCTGTACACATGGATGAAGCAATTTGAAGAGACTGGCAGTGTTCTTTTACTTTTTACTTTACTTTTATCCTCTTCACCACTGATCAGCTCGATAGCTGCTTGGGCGATCGGTCACGTCTCTGTTATGCACTGTTGGCAGGTATTGGGCATGGTAGAGAAAAGCTCAGAATATCGGAGGAGGATGTCTAATGCATACATGCTACCTTCCACAGAAGCCCAGAGATATCCTCCATAAAGGTGCACCTGAAATAGCGCATCACAGTGACGGTGGCATCCATAACCTCAGATGTTATACAATGTGTGGAGGGAAATTGAGTACCGTTGTGACTTAATCCATGCTACGAATGGTGAACGTGTTGAATGTCTACCCTAACATATCCGAATGATATATACCCATACACCAAATGAATCTCAAGCATACTGACTATGAATTGTGTGAATGTTCCTCTGTTTGCATCATTCAGTAAAAATTTATAAGATTTCAAAGTTGATTAATTTCAATGTGGACGCCCTGTATATTACAATACATTTATGGTGGGTTGTATCTCTACACCATTATAGACCTCACAGATAGGCCAAGAGTGTTAAAGCACCATTATCATATCCCTGGCTGGCAGCGCTGTGTTGTACTTGTATTCAAAAATAGATATAATGTCCCAGCCAATGATATCTTTGGTAGTCATCCAAGTGGTGCTTAATACCCTTGCCTATCTGTGAGGACTATGAGGACAAGACTCTTCACTCTCTCCTATCCCTGAGTACCAATAACTTGTGCTCCCTAAGTAGATCTCACCCAAAACAAACATGCACAACTTTCCTTTGTTAAATATTTCTACTCAATAATTACGATAAATCATCAACATGAGGCACTTCAACACTATGCTAACACCCACTGCAGTAATTTACAGATAGAGTTAAGTCAAATTAAAAAAAAAATTAAGGAAAGACTTGAATTCCATTGTCAGTACACAGCAAATTGACAAGGAGTTGACACAGTGAGGAAATATGAAGTGTGAGGGAAAGAATTAAGAACAATACTAATACTGTGTTGTTTCAGAGATTATGAAACAATGACCAAAGAAAATAGGATGATATCAGAGCACTGAGTTCATCCACACTCAAATAACTGAGTGAAAGCTGCAACACTATACAACACAGGTAGAACAATCACTGTACAGTACAAGCAGTATGGGTGAGACCTGGATCTAGATAAGAAGTTGTAGAATTTGAAGTAACTGTCAAATGCTATATTCAAACTTGGGCATAAAGTAACCAAGACAATTTCAATGAAATTACATTCTACAACATCCAAAAGTCATCATTCAGACACATGAACAAATGATAGCTATGTGGTAGCATCTTAATACATAATTTAATCATTAAATCTACCAATTGTAAGACTTACTAAGTGTAGTAATTGCCCCCCCCCCCCCAAAAAAAAAAATACAGAAATCTATTATAATGTTAATACAAACAACAACATTAAATATTAAAGCTGAAACACCATCACCAATATGCCATTATCCTAAATTATTCTTAATATGATTTAACACATCAGAATCCTGCCATAGTTGGGAGGGATAAAATAATTTTAATAAAATAATTTTCACTTGGAACCTACTGATAAAGGCACCATAAAAATATGAAGAATGAGACATTTCTTAATTGTAAAAACTAAACTAACCACAGCTGCTTCTTTTCATGTCTATTTTAATTTTTTTCCCATGGGGATAAAGGGCTTCACTAAAACCTATTGGCTGAATGAAAATAATATCAACTGTCAATAATGGGTCTGACGAAGGCATTATTACACATTATGTTAACAATAAACAGTATCTAAAGAACATAATCAATGGCATGAAAGAATAAAGTGGTGGTATTTCTTTTAATTTTCTTAAAGACTGTTTGACTCGACTCAAAAGTACGGCAGAATTTGTTGCACTGTCACGACCATGGTATTTTATGCCCAACCAAAAAGTAAATGCAGCACAGTACAGGTGCAGTACTATATCTATTTCAGAGAGCGTCTCAGTGTTGTCAGTCGCTGACGGACAAACTGGAGATCCTTCATTCTCTGAGGAGTGCTGATAGATGCACTAGAAGAGCTGACAGAGCAGTCAGATGAAGTGACAGGGTTTGACACATCACACATCTTTGAGAAGGATGTTGATGGTAAAGGTGGAGTTTGGTCAAAAAATGGTGTGTCACTCAAATCCACCACATTCCTAGTTTTGTTTACACCCTTGACTAAATCAGAGGTTGCAATGTTTTTCCCCAAAGAAGAAAAGGGAACTGGTGTCTGTGGATGTTGCCAGCTACTGAAGTTACTACTGAAGTTAAATATTTTACTCTTGATAGGTGTTTTTCTCTCCAAAATAGCTGTAAAATCTTTCCAAATTGCAAGATCTTGAATGCCTCCAACACTCAAATCTTTAAATTCACTGACATTCTTGTTGTCCACACCGGATTGATTTTCATCAAACACATCTGTTGTCTCTCCAGCTGTTATTTCTGGGAACTGTGGATTGAAAGATGCATTCTGTAGCCTGATGCCCCGGAGCCTGAGTGACCCATCAGTGTTTTCTTTGTTTTCAAAGTCTTCCCACTGACATTTTCGTTTCTTTCCAGATGTCGGGGTTGTAAAGGGTGTGAAATTGCTTGCCACTGATGTGAGATTCTCCAGAATACCTAAATATAAGAAAAACTATAAGGAAAAACAACAACTATATTATCACCACATTTAAATCTGTGATACCTTGTCCCCTCAGCCTCAGTGACTCGCCAGATACGATGACAAAGGGGTGAGGGGATCAAAATCAAATAACCTTATCCCACTTCAGCCCTGGATACTTAAGGTCGCCATGCGTGAAATCTTCAAAACTTTTAAATATAAGGCTGACAATACTGGAAACATTGCGTAAACAATTCTAAATTTTAGTTTGGTTATCATATACATATGTGAAAAAGATTCCACCTGCAAATGTGTGTATATTCTTTCTCAAGCCCTGTCATTATCATGTACAGTTGCCAGAAATAGGAGTAAAGACACGCTGGTAAATATTAATATGAATGTGATTTAAATTGTGAAACATGTCTAAAGTTTTAATTACAAAACTCTACAAACAAATTTAGACCTCAATGCCTTTAATGTCAAACAACCACTGAATTATATCAAGATGTTAAGAGACAACAATGTGACCCACCTGTCAGTTCTTCACCAAAGCTTTGTTGTTGTGGGGCTGAGTGAAGAGTTTTCTCTTGGGCTATTAGATCAGATACCTCTTTTAGTCTTGAGTCATAATACTGATCCTCCCCACTACTGCACCACATCCCAGGGGCATTTTGGTCACACATCTCTCCTTCTTCTGCCAATCCCTCTTTGGGTGAGTTTGAACCAGTTACTTTCATTAGCACCATTTATGGTAACTAAAACAAGATTACATATAACACAGTACTAGAACATCATATTTTTGTTTGTTCTTTCATACCCATTAACTACTTTCAGCTAACTCCTCAGCATGATATTTAAGATTTATGTTTTGTTAAGGTATTACTGTATACCTTTGATTTTCACACACACTGTAGGGAAAGTGTGCTCTAATTATTACAATAATAATTCAAACAGATGTATGTAACCTTTAATACCCTGCAAATGTCTTGTTTTGTGTCTCACTTCCAGGATGAAAAGAAGTTGAAGGAGCTTACTGAGGCAAGGCTTGAGGACAAAACTTCGATAACACTGTCATAATGAGTTTAAAGGACAAGTGGAACAAGTGTAGAGAATTTTCCCATGGGGGGGGGGGGGGGGGTTCTCAAAATGTTAAAGGCTGACATTGAGCATGTTGAATTACATGTAAAAGTAAGATTATAAATCCAAATTAAGTACTGAACTGTACTGTATTGGAGAGCTAGCTTGACATATTAGGTGAAGGTGTGTCTGGAGAATGGTGTGGCTGGGTGGTGGTGTATGGTGTGGCTGGGTGGTGGTGTATGGTGTGGTTGGGTGGTGGTGTATGGTGTGGTTTGGTGGTGGTGTATGGTGTGGTTGGGTGATGGTGTATGGTGTGGTTGGGTGATGGTGTATGGTGTGGTTGGGTTGTGGTGTATGGTGTGGTTGGGTGATGGTGTATGGTGTGGCTGGGTAGTGGTGTATGGTGTGGTTGGGTGGTGGTGTATGGTGTGGCTGGGTAGTGGTATATGGTGTGGTTGGGTGGTGGTGTATGGTGTGGTTGGGTGATGGTGTATGGTGTGGTTGGGTTGTGGTGTATGGTGTGGTTGGGTGATGGTGTATGGTGTGGCTGGGTAGTGGTGTATGGTGTGGTTGGGTGGTGGTGTATGGTGTGGCTGGGTAGTGGTATATGGTGTGGTTGGGTGGTGGTGTATGGTGTGGTTGGGTGATGGTGTATGGTGTGGTTGGGTTGTGGTGTATGGTGTGGTTGGGTGATGGTGTATGGTGTGGTTGGGTGATGGTGTATGGTGTGGTTGGGTTGTGGTGTATGGTGTGGTTGGGTGGTGGTGTATGGTGTGGTTGGGTTGTGGTGTATGGTGTGGTTGGGTGATGGTGTATGGTGTGGTTGGGTGATGGTGTATGGTGTGGTTGGGTGATGGTGTATGGTGTGGTTTGGTGGTGGTGTATGGTGTGGTTGGGTGGTGGTGTATGGTATGGTAGGGTGTATATAATAATGTGGTTGTCTACACTTACACAATTCCACTTCAAAATTCTGTCATCTCACCTGCAGCTTTTCTCTCAGTTGTAAAAGCCCTGGCATGACCTTCTGGTAAACCCATTTTGGAGTGAGTAGAATGATGTGAGGGAACGCTGTCTTTCATTACCAAGGCCCCATCCATATCTAGGTTTATCTCCTTCACCTGCACAAAAGAATATCTCTGGTTATTGCAAAATTATCTCACTATTTATACAAACATCCCTTAAACACTGTACCAGGCACCTGTACAGTATTAGTAGTGTCCAACAGAAATGCTCAAAACATCATATTCTGATTTGGACACTAAGTAAAATTTTTATCAGCTAATTGTGGTTAATGTACCAATAACCAGAGTAAGTAAGGATAAAGGTAGAGCAGACCCACAATTGAGTACAGTATATAAACAGCAACCTCTGAAGCAGTCGTCTGAGAAACTGCCTAATAAATGCATCTGTAATGTGTCTATGTTATAACAATTTGTGCTTTATTCTTTATTTATCAATTTTTTTATTCATTCATTATTACAGTATTATCATGTCTACAAAAATAAATTAATAAAATACAAAAATGTAAAGAAGCATAAACATATACTGTACAGTATATTTTTTCTTGTTATAGATGGAAAAGACACAGGAAGAAGCAAGCGAGGCCTCAGAAGGTTATCATCTCACACACAATAAATACCAATGAGGATAAAGAGAGAGAGAAAGAGGAAGACTAAACAAGGAAGTGTGTGTGTGTGTGTGTGTGTGTGTGTGTGTGTGTGTTCATCTGACATCAGCCACACTGCATCATAGTGACAAAAGCTTGAAAGTGATAAAAAAGGAGGAGTGGATGTGTTCATGTAATTTGTATCTTTTATCAGAAATGGTGCGAAAAAACCGTGGTGTTGGCTGATGTAAATGCTACAGAGAGATGGTACAGTGGTAATGTGTGTATCTTCCACTACTGTGCAATTTCCACCACAGTGGAAGATGCAGACACTAAACAACCTTCTTTCTTTCTTTTAGCCCAATGTTGTTGTTTCATGCAGTCAGTCACATGAATATGACATTACACTAGAGGTACCACTCTCAACATTATGAGGATATTGGTAATAATACAGTTATTATTGTCAAACAACAATGAAATAAATTAATCTGCTCACCTTGCAAGAGTCACTATGAGGTATAAACACCATACGGAACCCTTTATATAAGCTGACCAAGCTCCATCACTGCCACATACCCTGAGAGTGAAGTTCCTTCTGGATGCACGGGTTGAAGATGACAGTGTGTTGGTGGAATGGCTGAGGAACTTTGTGATGTCAATAGAAGTATCACAACCAAGGGTCTCGCTGGCCATGGCTTGCATTGACCGAGAATGATGACCTTCAAGATACAAGACAAAGTCAATTCTGCTACTGATTCCAATAAATTACCTTTTATTATAATTTATTACTGAATTGTAGAATTATTTAAAACATAACTAATAAACATAGGTGACAAGTAAGAAACTAACCGGACATATTAGAGCTAGCAGCCCTGACCCGCACTTCCCCAAGCCTGGATGTGGATCTGGAGGACCTTTTTAGTGACTTCTGCTGCAGATGCTCTTGGTTCCCTTGTGCTGCTGAGGGTTGCTGAGGGTTAATACTGGTTCTCTGGTGGTGCAACACTGGCACTGGTGTTGCTACATCAATAGGGATGTCCTTTATGTTTGATGTGATAAGCTGCTCCCTCTCTGTTTCTGGTGGTGGAAAACAGAAAAAGCGTTTCACCTTCATGACAACATAATTCAATTCATAAAATTTCAAACACAACACAATTCCCATGTAAGCACCTCATACACAGTAAAACCCATAAAGATCAAAATCCTAAACCCTAAGAAGTAGACATGTTTCCCTTACTTGTCAACTTGGCATGTGGCAGTTTACTCTCAGCCTTTTTCTGGTGTTGCTCTTCATCATTAACATCATCATCAGGCTGGAGATATTCCTCATTGAGAGAGTTTGCAAGACGAGAGAGAAGAGTGAGTGTAAGCTGCACCCTCTTGATCATGCTGCGGTGAAGTGACAAGTCTGTGGGTGAAGCTACCACTGCCTCCACACTCCGCTTCATCTCCTTAATTGCTGGAGAAACAAAGAGATACACAATTGTTAATTTCTTTACAATTCTGAATCTCTAAATGCCAATAAAAATTCAATGTTTTCTTGATTTAGCAGAGCATGTTAAAACACTGGTTTAAAATATTAAAGATAACGAGACAGAAATCTGTTTTATCACTACAGTACGTATAGGTAATAGGCTAGAAAGTTTAGGTTGTTTGTTAATGAGCTACTGTTGGCTATATATGATAGTGGGGTCCATTAAAATCAGTATGTATACAATACAATGACACTAAGCCTTCAGTACATAGGGAAGCAAAGTTAAGTGTCATTCACTGCTGGGTGGACTGGGGGTGCCCCAGGTGTGAACCAGCGATCCTTAAAAAAGAAGCAACCATACCACAGGAGATCTTGTGCAGCATATAATTGTACTGCATGTTACTTCATTTGTGTGCCCATTCTTTGTTTTGGGAGAAGTATTGAGGCATTAAGAGCCCCTTCTTCTAATAGTAATTTTTCTTCCACTGACAATATCCGTGAGAGGGGGGGGGGGAATATATATACACATTTGAGCCAAACAAAGATAATTGGGATACTACCTTCGCTTTAACTATTATTTAGTTCTTCTTATAATAAAGCTTCAGCAGCAAACATGAGTCAGTGAAGTTAGTACCCATCTGTTTACTGAATATACACTAGCTACATAGTACAGTATAGAGGAAATACAAACACACTGTACTGTATATGTTTGTAATATGGCCATAGTCCAGAGATATATGGGGTCAACTTACCTACTTGTAAGTCTTCAAGCTGCGAGTCTAAGAGGAAGCTGTTCTTCTCGTGTAAGGCCAGGACCCTTGATGTGAAAGTCACTACCCTCATCACCTGCTTCTCAACCCAGGCCACATCTTGGGTGTAGAGACAGTCCTTTAACTCTGCCCACAACTGATGCACTTCCTGTTTGGTTACCTGTTCCACAAGTGTAAAATATTACTTCCTATATGACTGTAGTCTTTAACAAATAAAGATCACTAAAAAATATCATATGACAACAATGATACCTCATGTGGAGTAAACAAACTAATAGAGTAGAAGCCCTGTAATCCTGTTAGTTGAAACTCACTCTTAGGATCCCCCAATAAATCCTACAATTCACAATGCTACAAGCTGACCTCGCAAATTCATCTCAGATAAACACTTATTCCACTCTATATAAACGATGTGGCTTGAAAATAAAATAAATATGATATAAAACTATAAAATAGGAAAAATGAAGAGCGTAGGTGTGTGTGTGTGTGTGTGTGGAAGTGGCAGCCAACAACTCCGTTGCTGAATCACCAGCCCAGCCGCCTTGTATATTGGGCTATAACTGTGTGGCTGTGCTACCTCCGATGTGACGTCATGGAATACACATGGCAAAGCGTGGCAGCCACACGTCTGTGTGTCAGCTGGTTGACTTCCTGGCTGAAGTGGGTCATGTCACCCAGAGGATGGTTTGAGTGTGGAAGGAGCTAATTTTTGTACATAAAAAAATGTGCTATTGTATTTTATGATATGCTAGGTACTGTATTAATTTTATTGTTTATTACAGCGATAAATAAGGCAGCTCATCCCCCATTGTGCACGGTAATCAAACTTACAATTCTAGCTGATTTTGCAGGAATTTTTATTATTATTATTTCATCTTGGTGCCAGTTAGTTAAATCTGCCAGTTACCTGGATTCCGGATAACTGGGCTTCTACTGTAAGAGCTTAATGACTGTAAAAAAAAGCAATAGGTAGATAATGGATGTGTTGCTCTTGCTCCAGGCCATCCTTAACTATATCAGTATGGGGCTTACAAGATTGAAAAGGAAATAAATATTCCTACAGTCATAAACACACACATGCATACATCGCGCTAAAATGGGCCAATCATCTGATTAGACCTGAAAATGCTACCAATAGTTTTGCCAAAATAGGGATAACTTTTTGTTTCTATTGCTACAACTGAATTAAAGTTACAGTAATTCATACACTTGTATGTCAATATTTGCTATGTTTCAGCAAGAAGTCAATTACTATCCTAATATAAACAAAGTGAACCTAAATTAAGTTAGGTAATGATAGGGTAATGATGCTATCCATGTATTGTTTGTACATATTATGATTATTTACATAATTGTTACTATATATAGATAGATAGTCATCAGTTTTAATATTTTCAGATAAAGAAATACAGCAGAGTAATTATTGCTACACTGTATACTGTACCCTCCAAAACAGAACATCTTACCAAGGCGAATGCAGCTGGGTCCATGATAAAATCTAGACAGTCCCAAAGCTGTGTAACAGCTACCATCCAGTGTCTGGCCAGCATGTGGGCATGAGCACGAGCATTAGGGTGTGGGTCAGTGTATGCAGACACTATAGATGGCACAAGGCAGCCCTCCAACCACTCCAGTGTGAGGAGACTGTCCCGGATGAGGCGCACTCCTAATGAGGGAGATGTGGTGATCAGCTAATACTTTATAATAGTCTTATCAATTTACGGTATACTGTACAATCAACACAGCTTACCATTGAGAAAATGAAATTGTCAGGCAAAAATGACCAACTAGGCCACGAACCCAATGTTAATATTCCCAACCATTTAAATGTACATATATTATGATTTTGCACATATACTGTACAGTAAATGTCAGCAAAGTACTATAAATAACAAAATGGTAAATAAAAATTTCTAGTTTCTGTAAAATTAAGAGACTCTCTTAACCTTCCCTTCACTGGATTTAGCTCTCACTTAAGGTATGGTGACAAAGATATACATACTGTACACTACACAAACACTGGGGGAATGTGAAAAAAAAAAATTGAGACCGCAACAATGTGTGGCAGGAAATTGATTGATCGTGCCAAAACAATGATGTGAGCCCAAGCGGGCGTTACCGGAAACTCCCTTCATCTAGCTAGACGGAGAAGCAAATACCGGCACGATTACGTTCAGCTAAATTGAACTTCTACTAAAAGGAATTCCGCTACAAGGAAAGATTACTTTATAATACCCAGTTCCAACTCTGTTAAAGTGAATTAGAGATGGGAAGGGGATCCTGTCATTAAACTTGCTTCTAACTTACCTAATGACAACCTGGTCACTGTGCCATCCGGTTACCACAGCTAACCCACGCAAGTGTGGAAAATGAGTGTACAATGGTGATGGTGATGGTGATGATGATGATGATGATGAGGATGATGATGGTGATGATGTTGGAGATGGTTATGCTGATGATGATAGAAATAAATCAGTAAGAATAAATTGGTGTACAGCTTCTGTTACCTCCCTTGTGTCAAGACTACCCCCCCCCCCCCCCCCAACTTAATGATATTTCTATTATAAATTTTCCCCAAGTAATTCCCTGAACACACTAAGTAAACCTCTCTTCACCCTGATCAACAATTGTAGTTCCTAACAGCTTCTATTGTACAGTAAGATCATACTTGTTTCATCAGAAGTGCAGGCTGTGGCGAATCCCCCAACCTGAAAAATGTGATCTACGTGAAGATCAAAGTCCATGATGCGAGTGTCCAGCGTCTTATGGTCTGTGGTGCCGGCAACAGACGTCACTAACTCCATCAAAGACTCAATAGGGGTCATGGGAGCTGCAAATGTCTGGAGAGAAGAGAGTGTTACAAACTTATGGAAATGATAAAGTGAGTACAAAGGACAATTTACAGAATACCTACATATTAAGGTAACTGTTGGAGAGCGCACATGGAAACGTAAATTGGACCTACAGTATATAGGAACTCCTCCACAGAATACAAGCTTCAATTATGTAGGGTCTCGTTCCCTAATTAATTGTTCTTTATCAATGTTAATTATTGTCTTTCCAGCCAAATATTATAATTTACGGCTCTTTACACACAGGGTGGCCACACACCTCTCACTACACAAGTAAAACATACAGTATATCTTCCTCTTTCTTATCCATGGTGCACTAGACAAGTCCAGCTATAATGCTCACCAGAGGACACACACTCTTGTGTACCTTAACTAGTGTAACACAACACAGTATTGGAGAGTTTTTCTTTAAAGAAATGTCTTACATCAAAATTTAACACCAAAAGAGCTCAGAGAGAAAACAGGGTGTGGGAGTTAGTCAGGATTGAGCATTAGACTGTAAATATAAATATCCAAAAAAAAAAAAAAAAATACAAAACACTGGTCTACACAAAATAAAGTTATTGAAAAGCAATCAATTAATTTTTCCTGTAACTACCTCACTTCATTACAGTCTACAGTTGGGCTTTATACTTAACAACATCTTAAGAGGTGAAACATCTTACCTGGGCTATGAGGCGTATGAGAGCAGTGTTAACCTTTTGTTCCAGTAACTCCACACAATCAGCCAAGATGTCACAAGCTATCTGCACATCTACAGCATCAGGACTACCACTTCGCTCCAGGGTCACCAAGATTTTCAACTGTTTTAGAGCCTGCACAAGATAGTGGTTGTTTAATAGTTTCCAGACCTGGATAACGATGACAAAGCTGAAAAATATGTTAGGTTCCCAAAGGATATGAAGTGAAGAACTCCACTACATGTCTGAGACGCCAATATTTTCATTGGCACTGTACCAACAAAAGGGAGGAAACAGTAACTGGGAATACAGTAGATCCACAAATTATTTGAAATCCTGAGTGCCAGAAGAAGCAGTTTGAAATATTTAGTGTGTGGATACTAGGAATCATTTTGTGTACTACATAAACAAGTTGAGGATATCAGTAAGTATGTGTGGATATCTCCATTTGTTATCTTACCATTTCCCTGTTGTTTTTTACAATTGTCTTACAAGTCTCCTGTAATACTTCCTACCTTCTTTGAGGTTTCTGTATTGTTTGATCCATTTCAAACAATAGTATGAAAGGTGTATTAATAATAATAATAATAACAATAATAATAATAATAATAATAATAATAATAATAATAATGATGATAGTGGTGATGAGTGTGTTGGTGGGTGCTACCCACAGGGTGATATGATGGGTCTAGTGTGGTAGCATTAAGCTAGTATTAAGGTGCATATTCTGCGTGCTACTCTTACGCTTTCAGCTACTGCCACCGGCTAGACCTTGTGGTAAAAAGGAAGAGCCAAGTGCCTAAGTCTCTCCCCTGCCAGTATACAGCCTCTCCATCACCAAGACCCTTCAGTGTCTCCTCATAGCAATGCACGGTAACTGGGTGTCTTGCGACCCCAGGCAAATTCTGTAAGCATCTCGGAGCAGCAGTGGGCCCCAGAGGTATGGCATACAGGCACTTCTGTGTGCGGACATGCCCTGATGCCTACCAACCACCTACCTCCCCACTGCCTTCTGGTTTAGTCTGGGAAGACATAAGGCTATGGAATGTTCACCCTACACAAAGCCATGGTTGGGTGTCTCACAACAGGCAGATTTCGACAGACTGAAACTCCTGCAATCCTAGTCACTTGAAGGTCATATGAGTCTGCTCTTACCACTGAAACTTGGTGATCAGGACCAAGCTGGTGGTGGTGGGGTCACCACACCCCTACCATCATGAAAATCATTTCACCACTCAGGCGAACTTGCTGAGTCATTGTTGACTCTGACGGATTGCCATAAGCAAGCAAGTAAGGTGGTGGTGGTGGTGGTGGTGGTGGTGGTGGTGGTGATGATGATGATGATGATGATGATGATGATGATGATGATGATGATAGATAAATAAATAAAATAAAGAGGGAAATCAGATTGACTGATTCTATGCAAAATAAGTCTGCACATATTATGCTTAAATAAACATGAGCTACAGATGCCACATACAAGACAATATTGCCAGTTGTTCATATCCATTAGAGGTGCTATCTATTTGCTCAATTTCCTTCTAAAACTCTTAATTCAGTAAAGTATAGTACTCACATTCTCACACATGGCCATAATGATATGGTTGTCATCAGGTGAGCTACAGTAAGCCACAGCTATACCATGTCTGAGTACTTCCTCCAACTGGGGCTTCACACGCAAACTATGGGGTTCTGCGCTCCTACTTGTTGGTGAGTTACTCTTATCTTGGGCTTCTAACAGTAGTTCAAGTATGTTGTCAACCTGAAAGAAAGCAATAAGGATTTTCAAATTTCGTTTTTAGTATGGTGCTGCAATTCCAAATAAATCTTTTCTTCAGAGAATACATTGCCAAATAAAGCAGTGAAATCAGATTCTCAAAAGACACGCATATCTCAAGCTTTAAATTACATGATATAATGTACGTACAATATGTATACTGTACAGGCAGTCCCCGATTTACAAGGATTCATTTTACAAAAATCCTGAGCTAATTTTGTTCTTATTAATTCTATTTTATTTTATTTTTCACAGCAAAGGAAGTTACTGAGGTGATGGAACAGTCATCTCAGGGCTTCCTGTACCAGACCTGGTCAGTTTATAAAGACAATCAAGCTAAAAGCAACATACATAGAGTACTGCACTGTAAGAAGTACATTTAGTGTTTTAGTTATCATGGCTCGCAAAATGCTACACGAAGCATAAACAAGAGACACTGTACTGTAAAGATCTACAAAAGAATTAACTTCATACTGACACAAGTAATGAAGGATCCAGCTTCACCCAGGTCATACTCAGCATCACCAAGACCTACGTGGGAGTGAAGGTCAGTCAGCAGAGTCTGCAACCGAATTGACACCAATTCACGACTTCCCTAGAAGACCAACACACAAGAGTTAGTAATTTAGAAATTACTTAATGTTCCTCTGTAATGTATGAAGATATAAGTAAACATATGATTAAGAGCTTCAGATAAGATTGTCCAGTCACTGAACCTTATATCACTTCACAATTTTAACAATCAACTGGTGGGCCACCAGATGATTGTTAAAATTGTGTAGTGATATAAAGTAATCCAATTAAGCTTACAGCAGAAATATAAACAGTTGCATATATTCACACATATTTAACTGTAAATATAAATAAGGAAAATGTATTACATAAATGAGAAGTCAAAGTATACACTGGCAGAAACAGGTTACAACTGTCACATTTAATATGTGACATGCTTGTATCATCATTTAATGTTCTATAACTGGAGGTATCATTCCCTGGTTAAGCAACATAACATACAATTTCTTCGTTACAACTCTGGCATATTTCGAATGTGACAAGTATGCATTATCATTTAATAATGTTTCTGCTTAATTGGGGCTATAATTATGTGATTAAACAACATGGCTTACAATTTTCTAAGTTGAAGTTTGATATACGGTTACAGTAATCATTTTTTATAAACCTCACAATCATAGGGTACTTCCAAATTCTACCAAAACCTTGACAGCTCAATTTTTAACCAATGAATGTCTCTTTGATATACTGTAGTAATCCAAACTTTGCTATGTGATCATAGACGTCAAAATTCACCCTTGCCTCGCTGTCAAACTGTAATTCTGTTTTTTCGAGATCAAAAGCCAGACTGTTTTACATCTGTCTTGAATGGAAACTGAACATAATCAAAAGACTCAGTAAGCAGCTCAGAGAATCAATCATTGTAATTTGCTTCCATTTTCTGTCTGCATCCGTGGGAAGTAGAGAGTGAACTGAGCTGAGAACAGTTCAAAGGTAGGAGTGTGGAAGTTCCGTTGCAAAATGTATCATCAGGGTAAGCCTAACCTGACCTGACAAAAGGAGAATAACTGCATTAATCCTTTAACCACAATTTATGGTCCCAACTTAACAAAGCAGCACCAGTCAGCCACATCCTTTAGTCCATGACATCTGACTAGAAAAAAAAAGAAAAAAAAAAGAAAAGAAAAAGAAAAGAAAGAAAAGTGACCACTGCAAGACCCATGTGACTCCAGCGACCCCATGACGTTTATGTAACCCTATGGGAGCCCAGCAACCCTATGAGCAGTACCGGAGCCCAGCAACACTATGAGCTCAATGTGACTCCATCAACCCCATGACATCTATGTGACCCTTTATGATGCTTCTAGCAACCCCATTTGGGGTCGTGACCCCATGTTTAGTTCATATGCCAAATTTTCATATACTGTACTTGGAGATGTAAGAATACATCTACGTACTGCACTGTATCTGACCGCCTCAAGTTGAAGCACATCAAGGTTATCACCAAGACCAGGGGTGGGCAAAGTATGGCCCGCCAAATTATTTCTGTGGCTCGCCACTGCATTTGTATTTACAAATACAAGGCTTTACTTTGTGTTAATATAATACATTTGCATCTACATTAAGTGTGTGGCCCGCAAAGTGTGCCACCATTCATGAAGTGACCCCTCCATCAAAAATAATTGCCCACCCCTGACCAAGACAATACCTCAACTTGATACATTCTCTTGACAACTGTAAAATTCTTGATTCATAATCCAAAAATATCCATAAAAGCCTCATGTTCCTAAAAGTTTCCCTAAGTTCAAACATTAAAATAAAGGAAGGGAATTTTTCTTATTAGTAAACTTGAGATGCCAGCCCAGGGATCCTTGACATATAATTATCAGAAATAGGTGGAGCACAACTTCCAAATTCCCTTGAGTTACAAAATGGATGCTGTGAGTTGCTTTTAACACTGAGGTAAATTACAAGTCCTACATGCTGACAGCTTACTGAAGCATTTATGGAGCAACACAAAATGCCATCACCCTTGTTAAATAAACTACCAGCAAAGCCAGATTTTTTTCTTTACTTTGTATGTGATAAAGTCACTGCACGACAAACACTTCCTTTTATATGTCATGGAAGCCACACATCCACAACATTGCTAAAGCTGCCTCATGAAAACTGGGAATGCTGTACAGATGCCATAGTTATTTCACTCCTGAGCAGTTGCTTCAAGTATATAAGGGATTCATTCGTCCTAACTTGAAGTAGTACCGCTCTCATATCTGGGGTGGCTTTTCTTCTGTCCAACTGTTAGATAGGGTGGAATCAAAGGCATTTCGTCTTATTTACTCTCCTCCTTTAGTTGATAATCTTTCTTCACTTTCTCTTCACCACAATGTTGCTTCACCTTCTCTCTCTTTTACAGGTACTTTAACGGGCAATGTTTGGTGGATTTGGCCTCCTGTGTACCGCCGGGAAGGCCGTCGGCTCGTAATACTCGTCTTGCCCGTGGTGCCCACAATTTCTCTGTGGCAGTCGGTCACACTAGAATAACCTATTATAGTACCTCCTTCTTTCCTCACACAGCAAAACTGTGGAATGCTCTGCCTTCTTCTGTGTTTCCATACTCATATAATCTGTCTCACTTTAAAAAGCTGGTTTTCCGGCATCCTCGTGGTGTAGATTAATACTGTATAATAATCTTTTTCTTTTAAATTTTTAATTTCGTTTTGCTCTTATTTTTTTCGCCCCCTAGGCCCCGTTGTGCCCGGGTGGGCTATTCCCCATAAAAAAAAAGAGACAATTTATCTCCAACATACATCTTCATAACAGGCTCTTATAACTTATCTTTGCCCTTAATAATTCCCACAGGTGTTAAATAAACATAAACGTGAAGCTACTGTACAATGAGCTGGTGCAGTCACATAAGGAGTCAGAGATTCAGGCTTTACTTCTTTCATTTAATGTGAATGTATATAGGGATAGATATGCACTGTAATGGGTGTGACCTTCATGTCCTGTCCACATAAAGTTAAGGAAAACTGCAACTGGGAGGCAAAAGACCATGGAACTGTTATGTGAGTGTTGAGAGACTGGAAGACTTACCCTAATGTGTTTGCTGAGAGGATAAGTGACAGTAGCAGCACATGTAGAGGCAAGTAGAGGAAGAGTGTGACACAGCTGCAGTGCTAACAGCCTCACTGTCTCCCGCTGTGCTCGTCGGTACAGATCCTCACACCGCACTTCCAGTAAGTTTAATAAATCCACACTTGCACATACTACAACCTGTATAAGAAACAGCAGATATAAATATTTATACAGAAAATTAGGATGAAAACAGCAACATCTGATTTATATTCAGTCATGTGTTATAAGAATAGTTGGCGTTTTATTTAAAAAATGTGTTTCTTTTTCTTGGATTATGTCAACAGTACCGCGTTGAAACACTGCTTTTTGTCTGATGAGCGAAGTTAAGCAACGTTGGGTCTGGTTAGTGGTTGGGAGGGTAACCGCCTGGCCTCAAGAACACCAGATGCTGCTGGCATTAGGACTCTACAGGAAACAAACATCTTATGGCTTTGTCAGCTGTCCTTGGTCAAAATGATTGAATATCAATAATTATTATTATTTGCAATACAATCAATGTAAACTCTTTCTTGCAGAGTAAGAACACAAATGTACGATGAGATTTATTAGACATGCTAAGACACAAGTTCTCTATATAGATGAACATCAACAATATCGAATTAGTATTAAAATAAGAAAAATGACCAGATAAGACACAACGTTGACTAGGAAATTTTTATTATTGGGTGTATCATAAAGATACACCATACTGTAGTTAAATAATATAATTAGCAAAAAATGTTTTTTGAAACCAGTATTATATAAATATAGTAAACCCTCGATAACTCGGCATTTGATAACTTGGAAATTCATATAACTCTGCATGGATATGGTCTCGGAATGTACAGTATTAGTATAACTCGGGAAATACAAGATATGTAAAATTATCTGGGAGAATCTTGACATATCTGGCCACCTGCATCACCTACCATGCCTCTGTGTTACCTACCATATCTCTGTGTCACCTACCATGCATCTGTCACCTACTATGATGCTTCATTCTTTGCCTGCAGTGCTGGTAAGTGTTACTTTTTTAATTTAGTAATTACATGTACACATATATGGGTCAATAATTTATTTTTCTTTATTTATTTATTTTTTTTTGTAGTAGAGGGAAGTGCCTCGATAAGTTGGAATTTGGGATAACTCGGCAAGGCCAGAGCCCCATATGTGCCGAGTTATCGAGGGTTTACTGTATTTTGCACAAGGAGCTCTGTGGTTCAGGTGAAGACACTATTCTTATCAGTGCTGTGTTTGCCAGAAATTGGGGGAAAATATAAACTTTATTGGTATAAGTGAAACAGATGACAAAAAGTAACAGTTCCATAAGCCACAATAGTCACAGGAACAAAAAAGAGGAAAATAGAACAATAAACCACTACTCACCCACCACAGAGGAACAGGGTAATATTGTGAAAGAACACCAAGACCACTGCATTCCAGTTAATATTTAATAAAATTGTGTTCCATCTTGAAACAATAAAGGTGAAAATAAAGCAATTTTTGTAGTTGCTAGATAACACTTTCTGATTCAAATTTCAAGAAACAGTGATCATTATTTATTTGGGTAATTGTACATAACTGTTATTATCATAGCTGGACTAAAACATTTCATTGCAGTAGAGTACAGTACTTACATTTCCGAGAGAACTTGATATCTGAATAAATATACAATCTAACTATACTTTTCCATCTTATGAAAAAATCCCATACCTGAAACTCATTGGGAAGATGGTGAACAGTGTGAGTCTGCTCCAGGCGACACAGACACTGTTGCAGGTGTGTGAGCGCTTGTGTCACTCTACGCAGCTGGGCACGGTCCCATGCCAGCAGAGCCTCCGTTAAGGTGGACAACAGCTGCTCTGTATCCTCTACGATTCCTGCCCACACCTCATCATTGTCCCTCACACCTACATCACCATGCTGAGAGATGGGTACAGTACAGTATTGTGCTTAGATACAATTGGAAATGTTACAGTGGTACAGTACACTGCCCCCTCTCTTAACGCAGGGTTGAGTTCCCAGAAAACACTGTGCACAGCTTAACAAGTTTTACACTTCTTATAGACATAAAAGGATCACCTGAAGATTAGACATTCCAGCTTACTTTATCTGATTATTAACCACTCTACCACTATCTGGGGGGAGGAAGGTTAGGTTAACATTAGGGGTGGTTAATCATCAGGTGAAATAAGCTGAGGTATCTGATCTTCAGGTATCCACATTTTCTATTATAGCACCTCTACTGTACAGTACAGTCAAAGCCGATGAATCTTAACACCATGGGACCAAGCAGTGTGCAGATTTCTGAAAATTATGTACAGGCAGTCCCCAGTTTATGAAAGTTCAGTTTACAAAAATCTAATGTTACAGAAAAAACAATTTTGCCATGATTCAATAAAAAAAATCCAGTTATGATTTTTTTGGTAATTTTCATTATATATCCCGAGTAATAATGAAAAGATGATAAATTAATGCAGCCTGTCTCCCCAAGTGCTGTCTCATCCCCTGACTCCACACTTCCTGAATTTTCAGAACTGTTTGCGTGATGTTTCCCAAGCATGGTGATAGTTATTTTTAATATTAGGTTAAAAAATAATTAATGGAGCACCAACAGTTGTTGTCACCAAGATAGAAAACGTGAATCAGAATTTTGGCAGGCTGGGAATGCTTGGGCGAGGCAGGCACCACACTGCTGTGTGTGAGATTCAGAAAGATGCTATACCAGACTTCAGCGACTTATATAAAATATTGTTCCCTAATTATTAAATGACTTTACAGGTATATCAAAATGACATTGTTTGACATGACATAAATCAGTGAATGCCTGTACTACAGTTACATGTTTATTATATATGCTGGCTTAGTGTGATATATGATAGACATATTTAAGTGGGTGAAAGGAATCAATAAAGGAGATATAGATAAAGGTCTTATAATATCCGAGCAGGATAGGACTCTTAGCAACGGATTTAAGTTGGATAAGTTTAGGTTTAGGAGGGAGATACGAAGAAACTGGTTCACAAATAGGGTGGTGGACGAGTGGAACAAGCTTAGCAACTTTGTAGTAAGTGCTGGGATGCTGGAAAAGTTTAAAAGGAGGCTAGATAGATTCATGGACGATAGAGAGTGGTTGTGACTCTCGACAGGAGCTGCCATGCACAGACTCCTTATTTTCTTATGTCCTTATGTTCTTAAATCTCATGTTTTTTTTAAGTACAGGTACAGGTTCAATATAAAATTATAGCTGTACTGTATTGTATGTACAGTCACAGAAAAGAGTTCTGTCAGTCCTCCTTCCCATCCACAAACCTGTGAATCCAAGACATCACATGACCCAGTTTGCCATCCGTGGGCCCAACAATGTGTAATATCTTAGATTCATGAGTTTCAGGTCAGAAGACTGACAGAAAATTTTTGTGATTGTGCAGTAGCTAAAACAACTATCTGTATCTCAGCTTTTACAATAGGAATATGTACTGTACAGGAGAAAATTAGTTCTGATTTAAAAAAAAGCAATTTAAAAAAAGGTTTTTCAGGACCAGAACCCTTTCATAAATTGGTTCATAAATTGGGGAATACCTTTTCTCTTGAGCAGTATGGGGTCCAGGTTGTGTTTTGGGAATACAAATACCTTTTTCAAGGTACTGTATAGGTTTTGTATGTAATAAATTTAAAAATACACAAATAAATCATTTCATGATAATAATGCTGCTGTATCTGTTGACTTAAATGATTTAACATGAAAATGAGCATTGTATCAAACTTTTAACGTAGAAAGACAAACATTAAGTGGCACACATACACACAGGTTTATAAACATTCAACTTGTTCCTCAATAAGATGTACACACATAAAAACTTATTTAGCTGAGGATAAGGTTAAATCCATCATATACCTGCAAAATAAAAATCACCGTAGTATATAAATGTGAGTCATGTAGTAAATTGTTCAGCATGAACCAAAACTTACATGAAGATCTCTTGTGGCATCAGTGAGCGAGTCTGTCACCTTATTTAGCTGGCCTTTGATCCTCTTAGCCTCTGACGAGAGCACATCATCCTTGTGGGAGAGAGCGTGCGATGCCAGGCGGGACACCAGCAGGACACACGATGTGTCTAAGGTCTGGCACTGTTTCAGTAACTTGATCACTGTTGTAGCATCACAGACAACACCTTGGCGACCCCTCAGCTCCACCACCTGTGTCATGAAGATATATACAGTATATATATAATGAACATACAGTACAGTTATCACTAGTTGTAAAGTACAGGGGGTGTATAGTAAAGTGCCAGTGGATGAGTAACTGGCGGGTAAGAATTTGATTTAATTGACATAGTGTTTTAGAGTATGAAAATTAAATGAAAGAGCTTTATTTTTTATTATTATCATTATTTCCTTTTCATTGGGTGAGCAGTCAGTGAGGTAAGCACACTCATAGAATTGTTCTCCAGGGTGTCTGCTGGTTTAGCAGACATAAATTCTCAGACGATTCCTTGTTTTTCAGGCTAATTTCATTAGAATTTCAGGTATCATATGCAAGTATTCTGTGGGCTCTGCACCTTTGGCAATGTAAAACAACCATCCTTGAGCTATGTCTAATTTTAGCAGGAATCAATGAATGATTATACAGTCACTCAGTGACTAACAGTAGTTCCCACTATCTTTGAGTACCTGGCGGACTACACCTGTCACCCGGTCCGACTAATTACCCAAATATAGCCGGAATGAAGTCAAATAATGGTCCTAGATGAATAAATAGGACTGCCAATCACTTCTCCACAAGTATTTGGTGTCAAAAAGTCACAAAAAATTGGAAAACTTACTTTAATCTGAGTTAATAGATCGCGTGCATGTACCGACGGAGCGAGGAATTAACCAAATGTGGCCGCAATGAAGTCAAATGATGGTTGTACAAGCGTAATTCGGGCTGTGAATCACTTCTCGATTATTATTTGGTGTCATAAAGTCAAAAAAAATTGGTAAACTTAATTTAATCTGAGTTGTGTTGTGTTAGGTTAGGTTAGGTACATGTACTTGATCTATTAACTCAGATTAAATTAAGTTTACCAATTTTTTGTGACTTTGTGACACCAAGTACTAGTCGAGAAGTGATTGGCAGTCCGATTTATTCATCTAGGACCATTATTTGACTTCATTCCGGCTATATTTGGGTTTAGTCGGCCCCCCCCCTGTCACCTGCCTTTATTACCCGCACACCTTACACGGTAACTCTTACTCTACATTAATGAAGCATCAACTCACCTGGTTAGCGATAGGCCCAAGAACATTTAACACGGACTTAGTCTTCGTACAGTCGCTTATGTTATCCATTTTTCTCATTAAATTAGTTAGTGAGGTGAAGAAGTCAATTTGAACACCTCCGCCCCACCTGTTGGCCGTCACCCGTAAACACACCACCTTCACTGTCTACTCTATTTATGTCTTGTTTAACCCACGAGTGTTCTATAAACTAATACATGTGCTGTAATATTGGTATGTATTAAAAACAGCATTGTAAGATGACGGGGGGGAGGGAGGATAAAAAAAATCACTTCAATTTCAATTGTTTATTCCTTGATAGAGGAGGCGGGATCCTAGTGCCATATGACATTTGTTTTTGTTCTTTTTCAAATTAATTTACGACGTTGAACGTAAAATTACCCTCCATAATAGATAAATATTAAATCTCACATTTTAACAATATAAAGTATTAAAAAGTTTTAAAACTGGGTTGAGTAGCCTTAATAAATTGGTTTTACAACTCAACGTAGTTAATTGCAAATAATTAATAAAAAAAATAAGAGGAATAATTTAATTATGGCACTATTCAGTCGAGTGACCTTACCTGGAGCTGGCGGACGCTCGCCCCACAAGGGGTCACAGCTCCCCCAAGGTTGAAGAAGCCGCAGGTCCAGAAAACTGTGAGGGCAAACTTTTCGGAGTGAGAGTTGTGAACTCTTGGAACAATCTGCCAGAAAGTGTTGTGACGGCACCGAGCAGATACATTCAGGAGCCAGTGCTTGTCCAGTACAGTACTTGACAACAGTGCGTAACGGAGACGATCAGTGGTGAAGAGGATAAAAGTAAAAGTAATAATAATAACTGATATACTTACTGTATTATGCTGGTAACAACTAATGTACCCTAAACGAAATTGTATGAACCCACAGATGTCTTGAAACAACTTTTTTTTGCTTTTATCCTTTTAGTCGCTCGGGCGGTCGGTCACGTCTCCGTTACGCAGTGTTGGCAAGTACTGGACAAGCACTGGCTCCTGAATGTATCTGAATCTGCTCCAGTACTGGTTAAGTCTGTCACTATATTTAGCTGGCACTTTGACCCTCTTGGCCTCTGATGAGTGCACATCATCCTTGTGGGAGAGACTCAAGAGCGTGCGACTCCAGGCGGGACACCAGGAGGACTTGTGGGGTACGAGATGTTGGTTCACACTCAGGATGGGATGGAGAAAGGAAACTCACAATGTGCTCTCTGTATACATGTTGTATTGGATGTACAGTGCAGCTTGGTGCTGGGAAGGCAGCATGGTTACAAGCGTGATGTAGAGAGAGCTGGTTGGTGAGGATGCTCAGAGGACCAGCTTGTGGGTCGCCATGCTCGCCGGCGGGACCGAGGACCGCCAGGCAGGCGGAGGAGGTGGAGGTGTTGCTTGCTGATTGGTGTAGGTAGAAAGAGAGAGTTAGGTCACCACGAGGTCAGGTCTTATATAGTGGAGGTAGGCGTGGCTTAATAGTTGACCTCCGTCATGTAAGGAGGCGCTGGTTGACCTAGACCACTGGGGAATTCGCTGGGTCGGCCACTCAGCGACAAACAGCGTTTGTAGGGGAGGAATCCACTACAGACTCACTATGTATCTAAGGCTGCTTGCCTTCACAATGATGTGTCATATTAGTCCCTTATTCTTGTGTAGTGTTGTCCTGCGCCAGAATATTATCTCCACCATGATAATCCAGTGTGAGTTGCCCTGGGATCGAACCCGGGTCTACTCGCTGGAGTCGCTGGCGAAGCGAGCGTGCTGATTTACACTGGTCACCCGTTGCATCTCTGGTCACTTCTGATGAAGTCAGATCAGTCTTCCTTCTGCCTGATTCGCCTTCATGTTCCAAATAAATCTTTATGATCGCTCTTTTCCCACTTGCTCTAGACCATTTTTTTTAAACATATGGGATTAGGGTTACTTATAACCTTTATAAGTATCCCGAAAGCGTCTTCCGACCCGGAATCCACTGTTTAAACCAAACATGTAGGCGTCACTGATGAGATATTCTTGTGATCAAGTGAATTACTGTTTTTCTTGTTTCTCATGACAGGGAGGGATCCAGGCATATAAAAAAGTTGTGGATGGGGGGGAACATGGCGAGCACAGCGAGCCCACCCAACTGAATTTTGTGTGTGTGTGTGGGGGGGGGGGGGGGCAATTATTTTTAATCTGACCAATAACACGGGCATTTTGAAGCCATGTGCACTTGATATAGGAGAATGAATGAATGAATAAAGGCTAGTGACAGGGGGGGGGGGGGGGGAAGAAGGTCAGGATGGAAGGGAATTTTAGTGAGAGAAAGAGGTGCCGTGGCTAAACACAGCTTGCGGGGTCGTGGGGCTGAGCCCTGATTGGTGGAGCACTGCCAGACTCGGCAGCAGAGGGGGAGGGGGGGGGGCAGGAGACTGGTGGTGATATGTTGCCTGGACGTCTTGTCAGGTAACAGTTTTCTTACGTTTTTTCTTACTTCAGGTCGGCTTGGTCTCTTGTTGAGTCATGGATGAGTTCTGCTGCCTGGGTGACATGATCAGTGCTGGATGGGGTGCTGAAGGCTGCTGTGTTGTGAGTCATGGATGGGTTCTGCTGCCTGGGTGACATGGTCAGTGCTGGAGGGGGTGCTGAAGGCTGCTGTGTTGTGAGTCATGGATGAGTTCTGCTGCCTGGGTGACATGATCAGTGCTGGATGGGGGTGCTGTTCATTTTCAAGAGTCATAAATGGCTGGAGGAAGTTTAGGGAACTGTTGTCTTTATTGTCAGCACGAGGACTTTCCCATCACATGAAAGGAAGAATGTATACAACTGGTGTGAGAAGTGTGGTGTTATACATCCGTGAAACATGGGCAGTTAAAAAGGATGACATATGCAGTCTTGAGTGAGCTGAAATGAGAGTGGTGAGGTGGATGTGTACTGTGACGCTGAAAGATAAGAATCACCGTCCAGAGCTAAGAGGACGGCTGGGTATTGGGAGTATCGGCCAAGATTTACAATAAGTACAGTAGACCGAGATCGGGAGTGTGGGGAGATTGGATGAGACCAGCTGGGTTAAGTGGTGTATGAGTCTAAATGTGGTGAGGAGGAGAGTTAGTGGTAGGTGGCCAAGAATGATATGGGGTGAGATTGTAAGAAATGATCTTAGAACCTGACAAGACAGACTGCAAGAGATGGCGTGGGAAAATGGCTGTATGATTTGGATGGTGATGATGATTTTGTTCTATCTTTCAGGCTATCTGTCTAACTATACTACGGTACTGTATTTCTCACCATATTAAAGGCAACCACAGATATAGCAAATTTCAAGTCTGAGAGAAAATCATACGCGTTAGGGTCCCCCCCCTTACCCGATTTTTCCAGGGTTGAAACAAAACGCGATAAACGCGATTTTGTTCAAAATCACAGGAAACAGCTGGGACTGCTGTGTTGCAGCCAGCAGAGGCCAGGCAGAGGCAGGTGTTGTTAAAGAAGGCGTTGCTGGAGACAGAGGGTACAGAGGGGTGTGGCCCGGAAGACTGGGGGGGGGGCTAATGACCTCCCTCTAGGTGTTAAAGGTCACGAGTCCAGGTAAGCTGATAGTGTTGGTATGACCAGACGAGGGAAGTTTCTGTGTTGGAGTGATGGTGAGATGATGCTGGTATAACCTGGTGGTGATGTGACATGATATTGTTGTGATTAGATGATGATGATGACGATGATAATGGTGGTGATGATGATGATGATGATGTGAGTAGGCCATGTTTTGCTGACAATTTTACTTTCAAGTTAGAGCTGATACTGATGATTATATGACCTGATAAGTTGACATGGACCATTGAGTGCAGAAAGTACAGTAATTTCAAAAAGACTTGATCTGTGGTCTCCAGACCGGTCTTGGTCTCAAAGCCAGTTTTTCAGGTATCGGTCTCAGTTTCGGTCTTGGACGTCTGTAGTTTCGAATTTTTACCCGGAATATTTCGAGACTTCAATTTTGTTTGCTAATTTCCAGGTGTGGTTGAACAAATGTTTAAGGTAGTGGAGAGGTGTCATCTAAGCCACTAATTTGCCATCGGTAGAAATTTCCTGGGTTGCAGTCAAATTTCTTAGGCAAGATGACCCATGCAACAGACATGACTTTGTGGGGTTCTGGTTTGTTTTGTTCACACTCAGGATGGGATGGAGAAAGGAAACTCACAATGTGCTCTCTATATACATGTTGTATTGAATGTACAATGCAGGTTGGTGCTGGGAAGGCAGCGTGGTTACAAGCGTGATGTAGAGAGAGCTGGTTGGTGAGGATGCTCACAGGAGGACAGCTTGTGGGTCGCCATGCTCGCCAGCGGGAGAGAGGACCGCCAGGCAGGCAGAGGAGCGAGGCCCGCCGGGCAGCGGCAGAGGAGGTGGTGTTGCTGGCTGTGGCTGTATGTAGAGAGTCAGCGAGAGAGCGAGAGGCAGATCACCGCGAGGTCAGGTCTTAAATAGCGGGGGTAGGCGTGGCTTAGTAGTTGACCCCCGCTCCGTGGTGTATGGCGGCGCTGGTTGACCTAGGTCACGAGGCATACACTGGGGAATAGGTGGGGTCGGCTAGGTAGCGACAAACAGCGTTTGTAGGGGAGAATTCCACTACAGTACTCCCCCTTCCCTCCAGGCTGTGTAGGAGACTTGTTGTCTGCAGAGTTGCATAGCACATGTGAGGCAGAACGGGCGGTGCGTGCCTCATGTGAGACAACGGCGATGGCGTGGATGAGCCGGTCGCTGGCGACAACTGTCTAGATACACAATATCTGTGGGAGTAGAGAGGGAGAATAAGTGTGTGTGGAGGCGATGAATGTTGTGCTTCCCTCACGGCAGGTACAGAGTCGCCAGATGCGCCTGCTGGGGTGTGTGGGCCTGGGTCAGGAGCAGGGGCTGTGTCAGCAGCAGCGGATGAGGGCTCGTGACAGCAGCTGGGTCCACGACAGCAGCAGGGTGCAGGACATTAGCAGGGAGTACCTGAGGGAGAAAAGAGGGGTGTGTGGGTCCGCACTCAGGAACAGAGGCCGCGTCAGGGCGGCGGGGGTTACTGCTGGGCCGGGGTCGGCGTCTGAGGCAGGACGGGTGTGCTGGGGTCGGTAGGACGTGGTGCTTGGGGCAGGAAGAGGAGCTGGTGTCTGCTTAGAGTAGCAGAGCTGCTCTAGGGTGTCTGACCTGCGGTGTAGAAACTGTAGTTGTAGAGTCGATGACAGCTGCTTCTGGGTGGATAAGCCAGTCTTCCATGTTGCTTGAAGACTGGGAGCGTGATCAGTTTCTCCTCCATCCTGTGTGAGTGCGAATCTCCGGGAGTCACCATTTGTGGGGTTTGGGATTGTTTGGTTCACACTCAGAATGGAATGGAGAAAGGAAACTCACAATGTGCTCTCTATATACATGTTGTATTGAATGTACAATGCAGCTTGGTGCTGGGAAGGCAGCGTGGTTACAAGCGTGATGTAGAGAGAGCTGGTTGGTGAGGATGCTCACAGGAGGACAGCTTGTGGGTCGCCATGCTCGCCAGCGGGAGAGAGGACCGCCAGGCAGGCAGAGGAGCGAGGCCCGCCGGGCAGCGGCAGAGGAGGTGGTGTTGCTGGCTGTGGCTGTATGTAGAGAGTCAGCGAGAGAGCGAGAGGCAGATCACCGCGAGGTCAGGTCTTAAATAGCGGGGGTAGGCGTGGCTTAGTAGTTGACCCCCGCTCCGTGGTGTATGGCGGCGCTGGTTGACCTAGGTCACGAGGCATACACTGGGGAATAGGTGGGGTCGGCTAGGTAGCGACAAACAGCGTTTGTAGGGGAGAATTCCACTCCAACTTCAATTTGGTCCTGGCAACAGAACAAGGTCAAATTTATATTATTACTGAATTTGCCACCGATCATTCTGACTGTGCCTGCCTATAGTGCTCCTGTTTACCGTCTATTTAGCTTTGGAGAGATAATGACGAGACCTCAGAGATGCTGAACATCAGCATCATGTATGTAATAAGCCTTCTCATATATTAGATAAACAGAAGTACGTATATCTAATTATTAATATTTGTACCATGAAACAAAAAATTACAAATAATATGGCAGTTGGTAAATATTCCCATGTTTTAAGATAACAAAACCCGGGTCTTCAACCCATCAAAAATGTTATGTATGAACCAAGACCCCAATTCTCTATGAAAATAAATTATCCTAAAAACTCTGTTTATGCAGTGTGACGACTCTGCCCCCCCCCCCCTTACTCCAACTTGACACCAAGAGAAGAAACTGCTTCATGAACCTATTCGACCTCAGTGAGCACCGTTTCAG
Source organism: Homarus gammarus (assembly GCA_958450375.1). NCBI lineage: Eukaryota > Metazoa > Arthropoda > Malacostraca > Decapoda > Nephropidae > Homarus > Homarus gammarus. The sequence continues at coordinate 154,621 of CAUDMG010000910.1, forward strand.
AACCAGTTTCCCATCTGATTATGAGGCTGAGGTACTGAGTCAATTGTGTCTGCTTGGCAGCCTGACAGACTTACGGTGTTCATCTTCCGGTGTGTGGACGACGAATTGTATTAAGGATTACTGCTGGTAGTGTTGTGCTGGTTTGACGTTAGTGGACTACGGTGTTAATCCCTGGTTCCTTGAGGTTGGCCATCTCAACGTAGACTTGCTGGTTACGACAAACGACCAACCCGCCAGGGCTGCATGGAGCTGATGCGGCCTTATCATCTCACGTCCAGAAAATGCCTCAAATTTCACCATGTCATAGTAAGTCCTTTCTGTTTAATATACAGGGAAGGTTTGGTTGGTTAGGTCTGTTCTTCATACCCACAAATGTTAAATTGAATTGAATTGAATTAAAAGCGCTTATTTAGCCAGAAAAACACAGATACAGAGTGGATAATAATAACAATATTAACATGGGTGAGCCAGTTGAGAACCTGAGCTCCCCTGTAGGCACCCGATATATACTATTCATTTATCTCAAGGAAGTATTATGTAACATTTAGTAACGTCTTGAATAGTACAATAGCATGGTGGTAATAAGGACACCTCATAATGTGTACCATGGTTTTCACTTCAATATTTATTTATTTTATTTATTTATTTGTTTTTTTTATATTATAAGTAGATACATAAATTACAGTGGAATTGAAAAACATAAGTATAATGGGGAAGCAGTACAACATGGGTTGGACACACTACCACAAGCTACAACAGGGTCTACTATAATATAACAATGAAAATTCGGCGTTTTCCCTCATCCTGGACCTACACCCTCCCTCCTGTGTGGTCTTGTTCACCCTGTTCCTGGACCTACACCTTCTCTCCTGTGTCGTCTTGTTCACCCTGATGCTGGACCTACACCCTCCCACCTGTGTGATCTTGTTCACCCTGATGTTGCACCTACACCCTGCCTCATGTTTCGTCTTGTTCACCCTGATGCTGGACCTACACCTTCTCTCCTGTGTGGTCTTGTTCACCCTGATGCTGGACCTACACCCTCCCTCCTGTGTGGTCTTATTCACCCTGATGCTGGACCTACACCCTCCCTCCTGTGTCGTCTTGTTCACCCTGATGCTGGACCTACACCCTCCCTCCTGTGTTGTCTTATTCACCCTGATGCTGGACCTACACCCTCCCTCCTGTGTGGTCTTGTTCACCCTGATGCTGGACCTACGCCCTCCCTCCTGTGTGGTCTTGTTCACCCTGATGCTGGACCTACACCCTCCCTCTTGTGTGTGTGTGTGTGTGTGTGTTTGTGTGTGTGATCCAATATGCCGTCAGATCACCTCCCTGAGTTAACTAGTGCGGTCATAATCTCCGGTACATACACCTGACAAAACTACATTTGCATAACAACTCAGAGTATGATGAAATCTATGTTAATTATTTAAAGGTGTCGTTAACTCATACATCAGGAATTTAATACCTCACCTAAACAAGACTCTTAGAAACAATGGAAGGGTCCTACACATGTCAAGCGTCTTCTTTCCTCTAGTCTGCGTGTCCATTAGGCTGACGTTTTCTCTTATGATGTGAGAGAGGTTATGGGGGTGACTAAAGTATTATTGTGTAAAAGCTTAAAATGTTCTAAGTTTGTCTTTAAATATCGGTTTAAATAATGAAGTTTAAGGGTCACGCTTAAACAGCAGAACTAGCGAAATATTGTAATTAGTTTCTGTATGCGTCGGTGTTTATAGCGGTGAGCTTAGTTAATGAAGCTGCCACCAAAAGTTAGAGAAAAATGAAGTTGGAAATTATTTACGTCCAATCTACTTATGAATATCTTCATATGGAGGTAGTTAGATGTTATAATATGTGTATTTATACTTGGTATTTATCGGTCCAGGACTCGAACCTCTGACATATTGGTGAGATGCGTTGTATCACCAATACCCCAGAGGCAAGAAATGAGAGAGAAACAAAGTGAGGCTCTTGAAAATCTAGAGAATAATTAAATTGAACAGCGCTGTTAACATATTCTCGTATCACCTGAGGATTAGCCCCCCTCGGCTTATTTCACTTGATAATGGTGAACGACTCAACAATAGGACAAATTAAGGAGGACTGACAGTAAGTAATTCGAGTGTAGTGATGTAGTAAAGACCATCATAATATTCATTTACTGTAGAATTATCTTAAGTAAATTCGAATAAGTCAAGCGAATGGACGTTGTAACACAGATGGGTCACAGTTCCCTGTAAAGACACTGAGTCTTCACCTCTACCTGCACGGATTACTTCCCAACCACCCAAACTACTCGTTACCAACAAGCCAACGAGGAAAACAGAGGCAGGAGTTGGTTCTTGATTGGCGGAAAACCTTGACAAATTTTGAGGGGCAGATGATGTCTCTTATGGGCACGCAAACCCAGTCGGTTCAGCTCTCACCACCAGCGGCTATTTCTTCCTCCCTGTTGCTCTGTCGTGGAGTGAACCACTGTTCCGGCACTACCTGTACAGGAGGAATCTACTGGCCATCTAGTTACAACGTGTATTAGTACAGCCGAGTACATTATTTTTCACTCTTGTATATATGTTTTTGTTTCTTTAGGTTTAATTATTATATTTAAAAATCACTCGCATATTTTTTTGTCCTATTACTTGTGTTGGGTAATGTCCTGTCAACCATCAATATGGTATCTACTATTCATTTAAGCAAAGTAATGCTGTATAACTAAACCTACAGTAAAAAGTATCTAGAAAAGTTCACAATACAAACAGATTGCCACTTGTAACGTAATTGGGCAGGAGTTTTACAAGGCATTGGAACTAAATTACTTCAAACAAAAAGACCCTAGCATACACACACGCAGGTAAAGAAATTAAAAATTTGAGATGATAGTTAAAGTAACTTGAGACATTTGCCTTCTTGATTGCTCTGTTATCTAACAGTTTCAAACTCTGTCACATATTAAACAATACTTAATTCTTCTTAAGTGACAAAATTCTAGAAAATTCCGACATGAAACGAAAAATCACGACTTTTTCGGCCTGAAAAATATGCGTTTTTCCATCCCCACGGGAACCTTGGACGAGTTGAGAGAGACAGAGGCAGAGATGATTGAAAATTCTTTTGAGAAGGAAATTAGACGAAGACAGAACTGGAGAAAGAAGAAAACAAATAATATTATCGTGTTGCTCATCGTGTATGTATGATGACACGTGCCACCAGAGGCAGCATAGTCTCTACAATAGTGCCAACAGGTACATTGATTTTTTATTTTACCGCTTACAGCGGCTACTTTATTGTGCACCCCACACTCATCCTCGACTTTTGCAGGGGGTTTGGATGGGAGACGTGTCTACTGTTTTTACCTCTGATTATGTTTATGTCTTTCCAGGCTTTGCTGAGGGATGTGTGTTGGTTCAGGTTGTTGACATATGTCTCCCATGCATTTTGTCTGAGTTCGTTTACACATTCCCTGACAGCAGCAAGGGAAGCTTGATACAATTGTAACATTTGAGGTGTACACGTGCCTCCAAATCCTGCCTTAACAGTGAACCTCATTTCCCGCCCTGAGTAGTATGGCACCGCTGTAGAAGATTCCCAGCCGAGCGAAGGGCATCAATGGGAGTGAATCAAACTTCATGTGATAATTTGTTCTAATCATAATCACATTACTAAAACGAAAGATAATGTATTTTATCTCGGTGTAAACTACATTGAATGAAGTGATTAGGAGTTTCCAGTAATTAAGGTAAGGTGGTGTCGGCAGGTAAAAAGAGGTGACGCTATTAATTTTAAGAGGTCAAACGGTGCCAGCATACACACACACACACAGAGCTAACAGTATACAAGCACAATACAGTAGGAAAAAAGGTTAAAACTACTCGACTAAAACATCATAAAAATATACTCCACTCACACATCACCTACCGGCACAATGTAACACTACGCGATAAAAAACGGGAAATGTTATAGCAGGATATACTCCGCTAAAACATATGTCACTACGCATTTACAAACAGGATAGAGTGATGTAGTTTCAACATGATATACATAGCCTGTTGATAATATGAACCGAAGTTAACACGGGCCGAAGTTAGAATAGTAATATATGAACCGAAGTAACAACAGTATCATTACAGCATACTGAAGAACTTTATTAATGATTTTGGTGTCATGGTTAATTCTATACATATCATTCTTAGGAGGTAACAGGTGTGTGAGAGGAGAGAGAGGTACTATCTAGTACGTAATTGTTTTTTGTATCTATTTTCCAGGTAAGTGTGATTATACAGCTCTTCGGGGATACCGTATCACCACCCCTCAGGTAAGCACCAAAGTGTTTTATTTCTTATCCACCCTGAACATATGAAATCGGAGAGGGGGATTGCTATGCTGTCCATCAGTCTTTTCATCTATCCATCTGTCCGTCCGTCCGTCCCTCCTTAGGTAAATACAATAAAGCCAAATCTCTCGTCGGGATTTTCTGCTGCGATGATTAATTAGGTAACCTGGTGCTTTTCATTTACCTGGAGCCAGACAATGCCCTTAACCCCTTCACTACGGGGACGCCACTTTTAATATTTAGACTAACAGTAGACTATTTTATTCAGCATAGGGAGGACCCCGTACACGAGCAGTTAATTCTCACAACCAGCATCAGTTGGACATCATATCGACAGCGTTCGAGGATATATCGAGATTCCGACTTTAAGCGAACACACATGAGTACACGTGACTTTTAACCCATATGAGATGATTAACCTCCCACCCCCACACCCCTCCATCCCACCCCCACACCCCTCCATCCCACCCCCACACCCTCCATCCCACCCCCCACACCCCTCCATCCCACCCCCACACCCTCCATCCCACCCCCACACCCCTCCATCCCACCCCCACACCCTCCATCCCACCCCCACACCCCTCCATCCCACCCCCACACCCCTCCATCCCACCCCCACACCCTCCATCCCACCCCCACACCCTCCATCCCACCCCCACACCCCTCTATATTCCAACTAACATACAGTTATATTGAAATGAACTGTGTCGAATATATCTTTGAAAAATTGTACAGGCACAAATACCAACTGTTTTTAGCATGCTGTGATTGGCTGTAATCCTGTAATAGAATGTAAAGTGAAACTACCATTTGTTTTTTTGTATTTTTTTGTATTTTGGTGTTTTACAAGAGAATAGAATGATACAGGATAATGTGAGTGAAAATAGAGGTTGATTCTAAGTGTATTAAAGATTGTTGGATAGGTGAAGTGATGATGTAACGAGTGAGGTGAGGTGATTCTCTCTCTCAATCATTCATGGAAGTACTGCTGAATGTGTATGTGTGTGTGTGTGGTGCCGTAAATCCAACAAGATTTCGGATGAGGTTCATAATCAGTATTTCCTCTTAGTATTTTAGGGAGTTGTGACCCCTCCTCCCTCCCCAAATCACCTTCCCTTTCGCCTTTCCCCTTCTCCCCCTCCCCCTCACCCCTCCCCCTGCCCCCTTCCCAACTCCCCCTACCCCCTTGTCTCTATGGCGCCCGGGGGACCTTCGCTGTTAGTTTAGTGTTACTTGTTTTGCTTCTGTTTTCATTGGTCAGTTTTTATTTTACCAGATTGGAAAGTTTAGTTAAGCTGTGGCTCGAGGGAGGGAGGGAGGGGGGGGGGGGGGGGCGCTGGTACCGTCATTGTTGTAGACGATATATTTGGATCACCTGAAGATTAGCCCCCCCCCCACCCCACCCTTATAACTTATCTCCCCCTAAAGTTAACCCGATCTTAACTTATATAGCTTTTACCTGACTTAACCTAACCTCTCCCCTTTCCCTCCTCCTCCTCCTCTTCCTGTTCATTCACATCTTCCCCTCTCCCTCCTCATTTTCATCCTCTTTCTGTTCCTTCACCTCTTCCCCTCTCTCTCCTCATCCTTCACCCCCTTTCCTCTCCTTCTCCTCCTCCCCTTCCTTTTCCTTCACCTCTTCCCCTCTCTTTCCTCCTCTTCCTCTCATCTTCCTGTTGTCTTTTATTTAAGTGTTTTAGCTATCTGGGTTATTAGGTATGGTTCGCCTGGTCTGCTTTCTAGAGCAGACAACTGATAAAATATATAAGTAATCGATTTAAATCCCTCCTCCTTCCCTTCCTTCTTCCCTCCCCCTCCTACCCCATTGCCCCCTCCCCCTTCTCCCCCACTCCATCCTTCAATGAATCTGTCCATCCCTCCCTCCCTCCTTACAATGAGTGGCCCCCTCCCTCCCTCAGTGAGCCACACCTCACCTCGTAAAATACCACCAGACGCTGTGCCTCCCCCACTAAATATTTTACGAGAGAAGTTGTACAATATTCACCAGGACCAGGATCACCATTTTGTTGCCAGTACTCCCTCCCACCTTCCCTACCACCTGGATCAACCCGGCTAGTGCCTTACTGAACGTTTGGAGAGAGAGAGAGAGAGAGAGAGAGAGAGAGAGAGAGAGAGAGAGAGAGAGAGGACACTCCATTATTAAAATCAGATTTATTAAGCTTCTCTTCACTAAATATTCAAAGGAAACATCAATTTTTAAGTGGATTGAAAATTTCTTCGTGCATGGATGAACGGACGGATGGATGTATGGATAGAACTGGGGTGGGGGGGGGGGGGGAGAGGCCAAAAAAATATAGGAACTGATACTTCAAGCGTACAGACGTGTCATGGTGGGAGTATATGGATGAATGTCTGTTATTTATGAGATCACGTGAAACTGCAACCTACTGACTGAACAGAGCTACACGGGCCTTTAACTCTCCCCCAATGGCGACATTTAAAGTCCACAAACTCGCCGAAACTGTGTTGACAATTAAAGTTAATGGCGAAGTTCCCGCTTCACTCCCCCGTCCAATTCTCTCCAGCGACGCAACGTTCCCTGGTGTTTGTTTACATTCGTGACGTCATGGTGTTGGCCTAGTGTACCTCTCGAGTGATCATATTGTATACGTGTAACCTTCATGATTAACGTGCTAGGACTTAGTGCACGTGATGTAAATGTTTTGCGGTTTTAGATTATTTTTTTACCGGGATATTTGTAGTTTTATTTGTGCCATGAAGGTATTTTATATTATGTAATTTGCACTAATTTATCTCGGTTGGGATTCGTATTTAACATCAAGAGAAGAATAATAAAAGTGGTTGACTAAAGAAACGAAATGTGATGTGAAGATGTGGCTTTAAAGGGGTGAGTTGTTTTGGCTCACTTAGCATATTAAGGTGTGGGGTGTGGCATCCCTCGCTTCACGCCTGGCACACCCCTCGTCGATCCAGCTGTGAATGGATCCCTAACTTTACAAGTGGGGAAGTTAAGACAGTGGAATGCAGTGTTAACTCCACTGCCCACCTGTGTACCAGAGGCTTAGTATTTACTCCTTTTTATCATGTCTGTCTCTAGCACTCGTAACTATTAATGCTAAAGGCTGTGACTCATATTAGGCTCATAATGTCTTAAAGATTATTTCAATAGGCCCAAGTTTAGTCGTCATGGTACAGTGACGTCATAGAATCATTCGCCCTAAAGATTAATACACACACACACACACACTTGAAATAAATATGGACACGCAGGCCACATAATCCTGCTTACAACACAACCATGGGTCAGGCAGGCAGATTACAAAAGGTCAAAGTTCAGATGGGAAAATATAATTGGGTCATCATTAGTAATTCTATTTTCAATTACTCTTGGCCAACTAACTATTGTCATATCCTTTGAACTCCAACTAATCCCGTGCAATTACGATTCTAGCAGGGACGCGGATTTGGGATATAATACGCGATATTTTCTATAATATGCGTATTACGCTCTGGGGATTAACTCGGCTGTAATTAAGCTGTGATACAACTAAAGGGACCAAGCTGTTTAGTGTTATGTTGAGAGTGTTGTTATGTTGATGTTGGCAGTGTTATGTAATGTTGATGTTGGCAGTGTTGCAGTATGAGGTCATTGAAAAAAAATTGACTCGCATGAAATTAGCGCAAAACGTATTGTATTTATCACATCTTCGACACACACACTGAAACACGCCGACATAAGTGTTGTGTGTGTGTGTGTGTGTGTGTGTGTGTGTGTGTTTCACGGAGATGTTGTTATTTGCCGCTGATGAGTGATCCGAAACTCAGCCAAGCCATTTTATCGTTTCGACCCACTTCTGCCGTTAATCACATGTAAGGCGAGTGTTGCCATTAATCGTTTTCGTCGTACTGTTGCCCTCGCCATTTAGGTATGTGCATGAACGACTTTTATATAAGACCTTCTATTGAAGCTTAGTTACTTGATTTACCTTCTTCTCACAATGGTCTGAGACCTTCAGTACGTTGTCAACACAAATCATTTTCACATTTGTTCTTAGTTAATAATGTTTCTTCGTCCAGTTGAGAAATATGATACTCCTCCTTAATATTGGTACGACCTTGGTGCATCCTCTTGCATATCCTGACGTTAAAAGCTATTCGTTTGACCACTCTTGGCAAATCATTTTCAAAACAAACAAACTACAACAGGCCCAGTACACTGCCCTGTGGTACCCCGGTTGTCAATGGTACACATGACAATCTCGTGCCATTATTTACCACACACACTGCTTGTGGTCACCAAGACAGTCTGATGCCAGCTATGGTGTCCTCCTGAATTCCGAAACCTTCCAGTATAATTTTCAGCTTTACAAGAGGTAATCTGTCGAATACCTTAACATCGTCAGTATTATCAATCGTGGAGAAGTGAGGAAGAAAAACGTTAGGTGGAGAAGTGAAAGTCTTTACCGGGTGTAGTTTGTCTTGTATCTATATGCATTTATATTGAAGTATAGGTTTGTTTAATAAGTAAACAGGAAACGATTAACGGCAGCAGTACAACGAAAATAATTAATGTCAGCTATAGCCTTATGCCCTCCACTGCCTCACCAGAACACTCTACTGAGGTAATTCCTCGTAAGGTCTTATTGTGATGAAACTAGTTTCCAAGTAAAGTTAAAATCCATCTTTACTTTTTCGAGTTATCACGTTCACGGCAGACGTACGGACAGATGCCAAGACGGAATCACGGACGGATTGACGTATGGATGGACTTACGGGAGGATAGACTTACGGACGATTTCATGGGTGTATTAAGGGATTAAATGGCGCACTGTTGGAGTCGAAGTAACACACTAATGGACGCAAGGTTAGACTCACGGCCCCACGGATAGACTCATGGACGCAAGGTTAGACTCACGGCCCCACGGATAGACTCGTGGCCGCAAGGTTAGACTCACGGCCCCACAGATAGACTCATGGACGCAATGTTAGTCTCACGGCCCCACGGATAGACTCATTGACGCAAGATTAGACTCACGGCCCCACGGATAGACTCATGAACGCAAGGTTAGTCTAACGGCCCTACGGATAGACTCCTGGACGCAAGGTTAGACTCGTGGACGCAAGGTTAGACTCGTGGATGCAAGGTTAGTCTCACGGCCCCACGGATATACTCATGGACGCAAGGTTATTCTAACGGCCTTACAGATAGACTCCTGGACGCAAGGTTAGACTCATGGACACAAGGTTAGTCTAACGGCCCTATGGATAGACTCATGGACGCAAGGTTAGTCTCACGACCCTACGGATAGACTCCTGGACGCAAGGTTAGTCTCACGACCTTACGGATAGACTCATGGACACAAGGTTAGTCTCACGGCCCCACGGATAGACTCGTGGACGCAAGATTAGACTCGTGGATGCAAGGTTAATCTCACGGCCCCACGGATAGACTCACGGCCCCACGGATAGACTCACGGCCCCACAGATAGACTCATTGACGCAAGGTTAGACTCACGGCCCCACGGATAGACTCATGGACGCAAGGTTAGACTCACGGCCCCACGGATAGACTCACGACCCCTCGTATAAACTCGAGTACACACAGACGGATTCACGGACGTACGGACACATGGTGGAAGAAAGGCATTTGTTCCTGCGTGCCTCTTCCGGGTCGACGCCTGACAGAGAGAACCCCAAATGAACCCAATTAAGTTTCACACAATTTTCGTGTAATTGGTAAGACCCTCGACGGAAGCCACACTCGTCCTTAAGAGGAACTCTCCCATAAATTGGCAATTCCATTACTTAAAGTCACTCTTATACAAACTTCAAAAATAAATTAAGGTCTTTAGTGGTGGTTGTATCAATAATTAAGTGTGTAGGCGTCCTTCTCATATGAGCAGTGAGGTTAGACAAGGAATGAGAGAAAGGGTAAGGGAGAGAGAGGGTGGAGGAGAGAGGGGATGGAGGGAATGCGGGAAAGAGGGGATGAGGGAGAGTAGGAGGGGAAAAGAGCGAGTGAGAGAGGAAGAAAATGTGGGGAGGAGAGAATGACGAAATGAGAGAGATAAGGAAGGTTGGAAGAGAGGGAGTTTATGCTTTGTATTCTGACACAACAACAAGGGTTGGGGGGGAGTTTACTCGGGGATAAGGGAGTCAGTGCTTGGGAAATTTGTTGGTTCGAAAGTTCACGAGTTCGAATCTCTGAGGAAGAAGGATGGATGAGACAAGATGTGGTGCGTGTATCTCTCTCTCTCTCTTTCTCTCTCTCAGGTAAGCTACGACAGGTAAGAATGTAAGATTACAGCCGTGGAGGGGAGAGAGTAGTAATTTAGGTGGGTGTGTGGTAACGGTATAACAGGGAGATTGTGGGCTCTGGTAAAATTATCCTGAGTCTTGAACACGTATTGGAGAGGTGAGATACTGAGGGATAAAGATGTTGATTGTGTGAAGGAACGAGCGAACAGGAAATAGAATAAGAGGACGTTGATAAAGTTGAGGATTGAGGGAGAATGAAGATACAATAAAGGGAATTTGATGAAGATGAGGATAGCAAGAGAAAGGAGGTACAAAAAATGGAAAACAGGTAACCTAACCTAAACCTAACCTAACCTAATCTAACCTAACCTAACCTGACAGACAGACAGAGAAACACATAAAGTCACTCATTTACCCTTGTGTTTTCGTCAGATTTATAACATTAATTGATTACCTGTCTGTACCTAGTGTCATCCTCCCCCCCCCCCAAGACATCTCTTAAAAATATAATGTCACGGAATCTGTCATAAACTAAGACCTTGGAAACTTAACACCAGCTCCCCCTCCTTCTCTTCCTTCTCTTTCTTTCCCTCTTCCTCCTTCTTTTCCTCTTCCTCCTCTTCCTTCTCTTTCTTTTCCTCTTCCTCCTCTCTGACTCCCACTATGATTTCCGTTGCAGTCATTCCCCCATAGTCTCGGCCGTTCGCTCCCCTCAGCTCGTAAATCTTAGCAGGGACTCGTGACAAGTTTGGTAAATTTTCCTTTCTTGTTATCGTTGTTGTTTATGAAGGTTTTGCTTTGAATTGTGGTAAAGAGTGTGTGTGTGTCCTTGGCCAGGCTTCCCATCTTTCAGTGTCTTTGAGTGTGTTAAGTTCCTGGATGTTCTCTTTTATCTCTCTCTCTCTCTCTTCGAATTCTCCATACTCATGCTGTTTTGGATGATTTCGACACACACACACACACACACACACAGAGTGCCTCAAGGTTCAGTTCTTGTTCCAACTCTCTTGGAGACTTCCATTGATGGTTAATGGACTTGTCTTTACCAGCGGGGTGCACCAGTCCTCAGTCTAAAGATCTTGTCGACGAGGAATGTCCTGTTTAATGTTGAGTGTAACAGCTATTATGTATTGCTAATTTAAATTATGATGATAATAATAATGGCAATACTACTACTACTACTACTACTACTACTACTACTACTACTACTACTACTTTTTTTTAAGTGGCCTCCAGCCTCCCCCAATAGCCACACCTTCGCCACCATTTAATTACCTTAATATTAAATATCCTAATACATATGTAGCTATCCTATGTGTGTTAAATTAGTTGAGCCGCAGATCTATGCGGCATTCAGTGACTGTAGCCTCATAGTCAATATCTGCAGCAGTTGTCGGAATTGGGGCAGAAACTCTCGTTCCCCTGAGGCAGAGCAAAGCCGACCGAAGGAGAGAGAAAGACAGTCGACATCTCATCCAGGCTGTAACGAAACTTCTGGGCTGCTGCTTCTGTTCGGATCACCTCCGCGAGTCTGGCGTAGAAACATCTTGCACTTGGTTCCATCCCATCAGAGGTTGTGAACACTAGAGGAGTGAAGCTGCCTTGATCAACGTTTTGGATTCTCTCCCCATATGCCCTTATCTTGTCGTTCTCGTTCCTCCTATGTGCAGCATCGAGAGCTAGGTTACGGTGACATGCGGCCATGGGATCAAAAATCCTGATGTCGAAGAAGGCTCGCTGTCCTTGCGTCCAGAATCCTCGAGCACTGACGTCCACACGGGCTTCGCTAGATGTGTTTGAAGTCCTATGTTGGAGGATCTCACCAACCAATGGAAGGAGGGTCGGTTCTACCATGACATCCCAGCAGATTTCCTTCAACATATTTGCTGTAAGGTCCCTTACTTCGTCATGCCTCATGCATATGAAGCCCCCTTTCTTGCACACCATGGCGTGATCGCCGTCATAGGAAGAGCCACACACGCATTGGGAGGGCAAACCTTCTACTGGCCGACCATGCCTTAGAGCAATGGCATCTGTAAATTCTTGTTTGTTAAGACTGAAACCATTTGCCCTTATCGGTAACGTAGTTAACCAGTTCGAGGCGCCCACCTCCTGCGCTATAGCTACTTTTTTTTTCAAATTTTCTGGAACCTGCAGCAACAGTTGCTGCAACTTATCATTTTGGCAGTGCTGTCGATCTGTCGTAATGCACCTATGAATCTCGTTTACTTCACCGGTCACGACCTCCCCTGTTGCGTTCTGGGCTATTATGTGGTCCGTGAGGGCTGCCGTGAGCTTAAGTGAATTTTGATGTTCGGTGGCTGCAATCTCCTTTGGATTGGTTAGTCCCATCCCTCCCAGTCTTGGTGGAAGTACAAGAAGTGCTCTTTCTGCTGGGGTTAAGTGAGTGTGTTTCACTAATTTGGGAATGAGCTTGACACTGATGGCTTCTTCCGGAGGGTGGAGGAGGGGTCCGATATCAGGGATAGTACGCATCAGGTAGTTCCAACGATGCTTGACTCCGTGGGTGAATGCAGCGAAAGCCGCATGTGGCTCTGTGTTAGCAATCTCAGACAGAGCTTGGATTTCACTAACCCACTCATTCACCTTTCCCGCTACGTACTCGATCTTGAAGTCCGTAGTGCCAATTACTGCGCCGAGATGTCTTTGGCCGTCCTTAGTTATTTTGACCTCACTTCCGCCAAAAACCTCCTTTGCCCGTTCATAATGTTCTGGCTTCACGATGAGGAAGGACTTGCTGGCATTTGGGTGGTATCCTATTTGTGGACCTCGCGATGTTACCAAGTCCCACCACTTTTTGATGCCCTCCACTTTTCCTGCTCCTGTAAGGTCATCCGCATACGCCACTTGTTTGACCCCAGTTGTTTCAAATTTTATTTCTTGTTGGAGCACTGGTAGGCCAATTGCATACATTGCCATTGCAACAGGGTCCTCCTGTGTTGTTCCCTCGGTTGACTGTAAGATGGTATCACCTCTTAGGGCCTTGTTGTTTACTATATAGAGGTCTGATGAATTCCTATAGGAGTTTTCAACGTACATTGCAAAGCTTGGACACTTGATCTTGATGTTGTGCAGTGCGGCCTTGCGGTTAAGTATGTTGAATGCGTTTGAAGCGTCGACCAGGAGAACGGCCTCACAATCACGTTGCTCAAATATCGTTCTCATGGCGTGAATGGCCGCCTCCCCTCCAGCCTGGTGGCCAGCACAAACTTGCAGGTTCCCTGCTGCTGCCCTGACATCGTCCTTTACCACCTCCATTATGCATTTTCCGATGATTCGCTTCAGCACTTCCCCCACTCCTATTGGCCTACATCCTGGATTCTTATCCAGGGGAATGAGGCGGCAGGCCGTCAGAGCATGAAGGTGATGGCAGCATGAGGATGCCAGCTTTCTTGCAAGGACGGCAATGGCCGTGCAGAGATCACTTGCTGCGGGGCCAAACTTGTTAGCGCATCCAGACCTGAAGGACCGGCACCTCCCTGAGTCTTCAGTGCCTTTTTCCACACCATCCTTCCTGTTATTTTCTACTACTACTACTACTACTACTACTACTACTATCCACCAACCCTCCCTTCTCTCACCTTGCTTCTCTCCCTTTCTCCTCTCCCCCGAACCCCTTTTCCCCTCTCATCTCTTTTCTCCACTCTTTCCCCATCTCCCCTACCCTCTACTTCCGTCTCTCCCTCCTATCCCCATCCTTTACTTCTTCTTTCTCCCTCCTTCTTCTTTATCTCCTTATCTCTCTCCTTCCCCTCACCCCCTTCGCAGGAAACCATATGAACGATGTTACATCATTTCAGCTCAGGTTTAGGGTTCTTACTGGAGTTTCAATGTTTATATGGTTTAGATGAGTCGAAACTGGCTCGAGAAGGGTTTTTAAACTAGCTCGAACCGTGAGATACTGTGTTTTATAGTGTTTTTTTCTTTTTTTAACGTTCGGGTGGACAAGGGGACGTACACATATAAGGATTCGCTCTGATCATGTGTTAATCTGTACTCAAGCTGTGGAATGTATGATTCAATTCCAAGGTGTTTTATGTACTCGTGTGTCTGGCTCACGTCATCACCAGCTAGCGCGCTGTGAATAATTTTGGCGGGCGCACTAAATGTAGTAAATTTTGGTGACGCAAGATTTGTAAATTTGGCGCGAGAAAGTTGTGGTAATTTCAACGTGCGCAGTGATACATATAATTTTGGTGAACGTTGGGATTGTAAGTTTGATATTCGCAGGATGAAGAGGGAGTTGGCGGGGGTATGACGAGGGCGCAGTGGTTGAAGAGGAAGGTTGGAGTGGATCACACATTGGAGGAGAAGGTGGTTACTTGGAGAGTGGTCAGTGGATGAGAAGTTGGAGTACGAAGAGAGGTGGGGGAGTGCTATGGAGGAGGAGGAGGAGGAGAGTAGGTGGATAGGGCGCAATTGTTGAAGGAGGGGGATAGACAGGGAGCGCTATGGTGGAAGCGTAAGATGAGGAGGACGAAAGTGATTGGAGAGGGCGCAGTATTGGAGAAGGGCGAGAGGTAGGGAGGGCGCAGTGGTGGAGGAAAAAGAGGAGGGAGGCAGGTGGGATAGGCGCATTGGTGGTGGAGGAGGAGGAGGAGGACAGGTGGAGAGGGCGCAGTGTGGAGGAGGAGAGGTGCGCGCGTGCGCGGGGGGCGTGGGGGAGAGCTCGAGCGAGTGAGCGACAGTATGGGGGAACCAGCGCGCCCTGACGCACGGAACACCCACACGCCTCCACGCCTTGCTCCTCACGCGCGTCCTCCACGCCCTCTGTGGCCTCTCCCCGGTGTGGAGACCGCGCCTCTCCCTCCATACACCTCCTGACCTCTTACCTCTCACCCGTCATGGAGTAAGAGGGGACAGAGTGGAGTGCGATGAGCGTGTGTTGTTTAGTGACCAACTCGGTGTTTACAGTGACCATATATTACAGTGTACAGTGAAACAACATCGGTGGAGACAACCCCTCACTACTATCCTTATAAACCTTGGGTTACAGTGTAGTGGAACCAATGGTACAGTGTAGGGGAGGAGTATTGGTGCAGTGACAGTTTATTGAAAAATGGTCCCTATCGCATGGGGCTTCAAGTGACAGTCCAAAATATGAAATCGCAAGAGATGGGCGTGATGTGGGCGCTGCTACTGCTGGTGTCAGGTGAGTGTGGGTGGTGTCTACGCCTACTACTACCCCCTCAGTCCCCTTCCCCTCTTACCTTGACGTGTGTGCACGCCCACAGTCCCCTCCTGTGTTCGCGGTGAATCGAAGACGTAGGTGCAAGTAAAGGTGTGGGTTGAAGTGGCCCTGTACACGAGTGATTTACACACACACACACATCCCCTCTCTCCATTAACCATTAACCTACGATACACTGACGTAGCGTCGGTGGAGATGCTGTATATATAGCGTTGTGCAGCGGCCGCTGCTGCCCGGCCCTGCTGTGGTTGAGGGAAGTATCTCATTTTGTTAAATTATGATAAAAAACGAAGTGGAGTGGAGCGCGAGTGTGCATGATGGGTGATTGGCCCCCGGCCATGCGGTGCGCTCGCTACCCCACACTGACCACCACACCGGTCACACCTTGTCAACCATTTTGCCTTCCAGGTCAATATTTCCTTAGTAAACACGACTTCATTAGTGTGAGTGTTTCCCTCGTAAGAAAACCTCGAGGTAAATATTCCCCCAACACCTGGACCACATACACAGTACTTCACAGTCAATAACAACTTCACCTTTTTTTAATCTATGTTATGATAAGTCTATTTTGTATATAAAAAGTAAATTTGGGCTTAATTGTAGGAGTAGGAGCATCATGTGGTGTGTGGTGGGCATAAGACAGCCCGCACGTCTGCCGCAGTTGTAGCCACCAGCGACACCCGCCAACTTGCCCCTAAGATCAATACACGGCTGGCGATGCCTGCTAGCCTATTATGCCCGACCAGTTCTCCCTCCCTCTAAATCTAAATTCTAAATGTGTTCCAGTTTTCTCTTGTTATTTTTGAAGTGAGTGAGAGGGAGTCGAGGGTTAGGTGACGGGTGTGTGTGGTGGCGGGCGTGGGAGGATGGCGTGAGGAGAGGAAGAGTAGGAGGAGGCGTGTGGGTGTAGTGGCAGATGGTAGAGGCAGGGGCGTGGCAGGCAGGCAGGCGGCCGCAACGTAGCGTAGTCGCTGGTGCCCCGCGCTACTGTTTATGGACACGCTACCTGTGCCGGGCAACCCCCTGCTAGCTGCTACCTCTGCTATCTCTCTCTGACTGTCTCTCACCTGTCTCTTACCGTTCTCTCACCTGTCTCTCACCTGTATCATTTTCTTTTCACAGGTAAAACAATTTCTAGAGGTATCACTCAGGTGTATCTTGGGAACCTTAGTTTCTCACACCTATCTCTTACATGTCTCACACCTGTACCGTTATATCTCTTGGTGTCTCTCAGATGCATGTTTTTTTTTCTAGAGTCTCCTAGTTCTCTCATCTGTCTCATGTTTGTATCTCCTCTGTCTCTATGCTGTTATCGAAAGCATACCTCGTTGGTTTAAGATCAGAGAGAGAGAGAGAGAGAGAGAGAGAGAGAGAGAGAGAGAGAGAGAGAGAGAGAGAGAGAGAGTTAAAAGTAAGGTGAGATCGAGAGATTTAATCTCCTTTATCATCTGTTTTCCTCTGTTTTTCTATTTCTCCATCATTCTCTCCTTTCCTCTACATCTCTTCCTCTCTCTCCCCGTTTCTCCCCCCCCTCTCTCTCTCTCTGTTTTCATCGCTCTACACTCTCCCTTCCTCTCCCTCTCTCTCCCTCTCGTCTTCCCCCCCCCTCTCTCTCTCTCTCAACCTCAAAAGGAAATTGCAGTAGACATGAACTGACGAGTCCACATAACTGTCTCACTCAACACCTTCCCGTGGGCTTCACTCCATTTTGTTTAGTGGTCAGTTGTCCGATCAAATACTCTAACGCAAACATAAGAGGTTAGGGGGAGTTGGAGTCCTTTTGGGTTTTATATTGTTTATTTTCGACATTAATTTAAATAATGTCCTTGAGATGTGGTATTTTATTTATTTATTTATTGTAGCTGTGGTTTTGGTTGTCCTTTAGCTGTGATGGGGAAGGAAGGAAGGAAGGTAGGAAGGAAGGAAGGAAGGAAGGTGTAAATTTAGTTGATTTGCGGTTTTGCTGTGAACTTACCCCAATCTTTGCTGTTAACTTTGCCTCTGTCGGTGTTAGCTGCTCAGTGATAGGTTATGAAATTAGCTTTAGATTTCATACCACCTTATAAAACCGCACTGTTAAAATACATCTATCCGTCATGTCAGTTCTCCTTTAGCTGAGCCGGGAGTGTGATTTTAACTGTACATTGAACTTAATTTTAGCTTTGCCATGACTTTCGCGGTAATAAATGACTTTGAAAATTACTAAACGCTCGCTATTAAAGGCTGTATATTTAACCATGGTGTGTCGTAAGCTCAAACTAGCAGATATAATTGATTAAGAGTGTCTTTTGTCGTGTCGTAAGCTTACTGTACATCATTGCAGGTTGTTGGTGGTAGTAATAGTTGTTGATGGTAGTAGTTATTGGTGGTATAACAAACTGGATTTATAGAGGTAATTGTAGTAGTTAGTGTTGTAGGAATACTTGGAGATGGTAGACCCGTGTGTGTGTGTGTGTGTGTGTGTGTGTGTGTGTGTGTAAGTCTCTTCTCATCTCTTTCATCTCTTTTCTCTGCTAATTTCCCTACGTGAGGAAGAATGAAAGTAAGGGAGAAAAAGAAAGCTGGGTGAAAGCGGTAGGAATGGGAGACAGAGAGCGAACGTGACCATATTTGTGAGAGGGGAGTGAGAGGGGGAAGTACCTTGGGACGTGAGTGTGACCTTGTAATTGAGAGGGAACTAAGAGTATGTAGGTTAAGTGAAAATAAACCTCAAGAAATAGAAAGGGATTGAGAGCGAGAGAGAGAGAGTGAGAGGGGGTGAATAAGTGAGAGAGAGAGGGATTAATAGCGAATGTGAGCTAGTGAGTGAGAGGGAGTGAGAGTGTGTGAGAGGTGGCACTGGAAAACGATGCGTACTTTCACACTGTCGGCCCTTTTGATGTACTGTGGAGGGAATCCTTGCAAGTGCTGAGCTGTTTAGTGAATATCTCTCTCTCTCTCTCTCTCTCTCTCTCTCTCTCTCTCTCTCTCTCTCTCTCTCTCACTACGTACGAGAGAAAGAAAGAGAGAGAATATATAGCAAAAAAACTGTTTGGAACGCTGAAAAAAATTTATAATATTAAAAGAGAGGGAGAGAGAGAGAGAGAGAGAGAGAGAGATAGGAAGAGAGTGAGGGAGGGGAAGGTGAGAGTGAATGCAGTAGTGAGAGTATAGCACGTTTTTCCCTCCCAGACCGAAGGGAGAGCCAGTATGAAATTGGAAAATCATTTTACATCAAAGAAACGAGTGAAAGTGTTTGGTGATGAGACTATGTAGGGAGGGAGAGAGGGAGTAGAGGGAGGGAGGGAGTAGAGGGAGGGAGGGAGGGAGGGAGGGAGTAGAGGGAGGGAGGGAGTAGAGGGAGAGAGGGAGTAGAGGGAGGGAGGGAGTAGAGGGAGGGAGGGAGTAGAGGGAGGGAGGGAGTAGAGGGAGAGAGGGAGTAGAGGGAGGGAGGGAGGGAGGGAGGGAGTAGAGGGAGGGAGGGAGTAGAGGGAGAGAGGGAGTAGAGGGAGGGAGGGAGGGAGGGAGTAGAGGGAGGGAGGGAGGGAGAGAGGGAGTAGAGGGAGGGAGAGAGGGAGAGATTAGATGGAGGGTGGGGGGAAGTGAAATAGAGAGTAATGGGAGGGAGTGAGAAAGGGAAAGAAGAAGAAGGGAGGGAAAGAGGGAGAGAAAGTAGGAGTAAGGGAGAAAGAGAATAGACAGAGGAAGGGAGGTAGTAAGAAGGGACGGAGGGAATGAAAAGAGAGAGTCAAGAGATATGGGAGGGGGTAGAGGAAAAGAAATAGGGAGGGAGAGAGTAAGGAAGTGGAAGAAATAAGAAAGGGAGGAAGGACTGTGGAATAGGATGAAAGACAGACAGAGGGAGGGAGTGGAGGGAAGAGGGCGAAAGGCAGAGAAGAAGAAGGAAGGGATTTAGGAATGGTGGACGTTGAGAGAGAGAGAGAGAGAGAGAGAGAGAGAGAGAGAGTCATCATCACATCCCTGGAAACATTTTACGTTCGTTTCATTCTGGTATCTCGCGGTAGATGACGTCACGGCAGGACATACAGAGACGTTAGGATGAGTCTCACAGCTGCCTCTGAGAGATAGGGGGATCTATACTGTTACTGTAACCACGAGATAGAGATAATGTTTCCTATTACTGTACCCGAGAGATAGGGAGACCTGTCTTAGGCCATTTTCCAAGAGATAGGAGAATTAGTATCATTCCTATGGTCACGTAGATAAATAGATTAAGAAATATATCTCACTTCTGCCACTGAGAGACGGAGACAATAATTTTCACTCTTGCTCTCTAGTTATACAGATTGAGTGATCTTTCTCACTCTTACCACCTGAGAGATATAGAGAGATGTATCATTCTAGGCACTGAAATATGGATAGACGTATCTCACTCTTATTACTGAGAGATGGAGGGGCATATTTCCTGTCTCTTGAGAAATGGACAGACGTGTTTCATTCCTGTCTCTGAGAGATAGTGTAGCGTATTTACCCGAGAGATGGAAAAGCCTGTCCGTCTCTAGCCACCGAGAGAGGGAAAGATGTATGAGGTTCACGACCACCGAAAGATTGAGAGATCCATCTCAATTCCTGGTGCCGATTGACTCCTGACCTCCATGGATGTTCAAACTGACAGCTGGTCGTGTGTGTGTGTGTGTGTGTGTGTGTGTGTGTGTGTGTGTGTGTGTTTTTGATTGTCAATTTGTTATTTGTATAAGTGGGTGTGTAAATCTGACATTTCCACGACACTGTTTAACAATACACACACATAGATATTGACAGAGAGAGAAAGAGAATGAAATGTGCTATCTCTCCTTTAAGCCCCCCCCCCCCCACATACACACATATCATGCAGACAGACTGACAGATGGGTCACTAACTTCACCCACTCATTCAGACTCAACACCTCTAAACAAGAAGCCAGGTGCTGCCCCTCCTAAAATATTAACATTCAATAACCCCTCCCCCTCTCCCCCCCCTCCCCCCCCTCCCCCCCCTCCTCTCGTCCCTTCCCCCGGCTGTCTATATCGACTCTGTATCACTACTTTGTTTCTGCGACGACAACACACACGCAAGCGTGGCGTTTCTCTGCCTATGTATGCAGTCGGGCTAACTCGAAAGTATTGACACCTTCTCGTGTGTTGCTCCTCCAAGAGTTACGGTGTGGAGTAATCGTCTCCCAGGTGAGGGGGTCGATTTGGCACTTTTCTGGTTTGTCTTAAGACTATCCTTATCCCTTTTCAGTTGCCCGCCAGCGTTACGTTTACTATTCGTTAGGTGACTGTAAAGTAGCTGATTTGGCATTCTACTGTCGTCCATGCGGGTAACATGGCCAGTACAGCGTAGTTGTTCATGGGTAATGGTAGCCTCGATGCTCCTAGAGTTGGTGTCAGCAGGAATACTGGCGTTTGTTCTCTCGTCTTCCCAGCGAACTCGGAGGATGGAACGTAGACGACGTTGGTGAAAGTTTTCAAGTACCTTGAGGTGCCTCCTGTATGTGACCCATGTCTCAAAGTGGCGAGATACGTGTAATGTATGTATATGTACACACACTTTATATATATATATATATATATATATATATATATATATATATATATATATATATATATATATATATATATATATATATATATATATATAATGTGTGTGTACATATATTACACGTATCTCGCCACTTTGATATGCAAATTGAATCATAGATTTTGTCGATCATTTGTATGTAAATTAAGGAAACCAGTTTTAAAAAGCGCATAAAATCACAGTCGCTTTATATGTGTGAAAATAAAGCAACTGTGATATAGGAAAAAACACAAACAAGGCTGATAATACTTATAATAAAACAGAGCCATATATATATATATATATATATATATATATATATATAATATATATATATATATATATATAAAATAAATAAGGCTCCCACTGGACATAAAACTGTCAAACGTCCTTCCAAAAAACAAGAAAAAAATTACAAATGTGGATGGACGAGACACAGTACACTCCACGGCTCTGTTGAACTGCACTTGGAAAAAAGTATCCCTCACTTACGATAAACCTCCTTCAGTCAGGTTAGGAAATGCGGCCATTACTAAAAACAACCGAAAATGTATACATAAAAACCCTTCAGAATTTGTTTTAAAGAACTTTACGGACGGACGGACGGTAAGGTGATCGACGGAAGTACACGGAGACAAACGGACAGATAGACGACGTACACAGGGACGAACTGACGGATAGATGGTGAAAAGGACACCTTGGGGACCGAAGGACACACAGACGGATGGGTGGACGGACGGGTAAAAAACAAAAATACACACGGACAGACAGACAGACAGACAGCACTACCCCCCTCTCACCCTCCTGCATTAATCATGAGAGACATAACAAGCTGAATTAACCAGAAGCTGAAATTTATGCTAATTTATGAATAATTATGGCTATTCATCCCTATAATTACGAACACCTATGTATATTAGTGTATAATTATGATAACTAGTTTTTATATGTCTATAATTATGACTAACTAATCTGAACCAAGCATAACTTACTCTCAAATGTTCTATGATAAATCTGAACTAATGTATTGAACGAAATTTGAAAATGAACTATATTATAATTATTATCTGAGCCTAAAATTAAATGAAATCCGGATTTAAACTTAATCTCATGCTAATCCGAACTCAATGGAGCTAATCTCAACAAAACTGAACCTAATCTGGATTTAATTACTCTATATATATATATCCCGTGAATTTAGACTCCAGTTAACTTTAATTTAACTCTACTGAAATTAAACCTTAATTAACCTCGTGTCCTTGACTTTGTAAGTTCTTGTATTAGTAGTCGTAGGATTAGTACATACGTGCATTCATACATACCTACATACATACATACATACCTACATACATACATACATGGAGATAGATAAATACTCGTATATTGATAGATAGGGAGAGAGAGTTATGTACATAGATATTTATTCAGTAAAGTCATCACACAAGCTCACAATAATTCAATATAGATATGGACAGCACACACACACACACACACACACACACACACAGTATGTCGATCTTAACCAAATATCGAGAATTTTAGTGGAGACATTTAACCACTTTGAACCCTCAGACTGGCTACATTGTTTAATTCATCACCCAGGCGTGGATGAACTCTGGATGCAAGAGTTGATTGGACAGGTAGTGGGTAGTTGTTGTTGTTGTTGGGTCGTTAATAGGGTGGAGAGAACTGTTGTTGTAGTTGTTATTTTGGGCTGAGTTGTTGTTGTTGGTGTAATTGTTTTTGTTGGCTGGCAAACACACACACACACACACACACACACACACACGTATATATATATATCCCCTTTTATTTCACATCTGCTAAAAACCTCAATGAATTAAAGGGAAATATGAAGAAAAATCGACTCCCGGCCACTCTCGAACGGCTCGTGCTAATCTGTAATTATCCCTGACCACCTCTTCCCCCCCGCCCCTCGGTCATCAGTCCTAATCGCATCGGTCTCAACCAATCCTTTACTAATGTCTACCAATCCCAAACCATCTCGCTTCTGCTGTTTTTTTTCCTCGACTATTTGGATTAGTTTAGTTTAGTCACCAATCTACCTCGTTGCTCTATCAACAATCTTTTGCGAAACTGAACATTTGCGTGTTAGTTTTTACGAATCTTTTTTTCTTCTAGTCTTTCCCAATCCGTCTAGTCATTCTTAACATATCTCGTATAATTCCGTTAACCATTTTAGGCATTATTAGTAGCTTTTATTAATCCGATCCAATCAGCATGAGTCTTTGAGGATTCGAAGACCAGTTCGCTCTGCTGTTCTTGTCGTACTAATTTTTACTAATTCAAACAAATCTATTCACTGTTATTGACTAATCTAGACCAACCCGCCGCATATTCTGTACACCATATATACCACTCCACCAGCCAGTCTCTGTTAATCGGGACTTAATCAATCCTCACGAATCCTCATACCAATCTTCACTAAATCCAAGCTAATCTGCCACATCCATCTGTACGAATCCACAAACTATTCCCTACCGTTCTCTACTAATCTAATCCACTCTTCATCAGCACCAACCCACCGCCGCCGCCGCTGTCACAATCTCTCTCGGCCAGTCATCCACTCCTTTATAAACTTCCTGTGTGAATCAAGGAGAAAATTTCTTTGTTTGTGGAAGAGAGAGAGAGAGAGAGAGAGAGAGAGAGAGTCGTAAATTCAGATTTCTCCACATCATCACAATCAACAAATCATTTTTATCACGAAACTATGACAAAAACACACAAATCATTCCAACAACAACAACATCATTTCTCAATTACAAACCACATATCACCGCGGATATCAAGATGGCTGAGTGGATACAGAACTTGCAACCGGATACCCAATCATGTGTGCCCTGGGTCGAATCCTATCAAGTGCTTTTACAATTAACACCACATTAAACAGTTTGAAGGATTTTTGTATTAGTTGTGTTTGTGTCTGGAAAATGTTTGTTTTGAAGCACACTCACACACAATGGAGTACACGTAAAACACAGGTGTATAGTTCAATTACCTGTATTTAAATGGTATGTTGATATTAGCGAAGTTCACGATAGGTTAATGAGTAATTTTCTTTCTTTTATTTATTTATTTTTCTTTTATATTTGCTCTCTCTCTCTCTCTCTCTCTCTCTCTCTCTCTCTCTCTCTCTCTCTCTCTCTCTCTCTCTCTCTCTCCTCATAGGATAAAAATTGACCTCATCGAAGAAATTGCAGAATCAAATGACCAGAAAAAATCCCTTCCTTCTTCTTCCTTCCTCCTTTTCTCCTTCCTTCCCTAAATCCCTCACTACTCCGTTCCCCTCCTTCTTCCCCTCCTTCCGATTTAAAACTTAACTTGGCATAGCCTGATTGGGACTACGAAATGATAACAGATAAAATAATTCTAACTTTCTTTCACCTCGCCCTCCCCTCCCTTCCTCCCCCCAGACCCCCTTCCCCTCCCCCCCCTCCCCCCCTCCCTACGTTCGAGGTTTTTGTCGTAGTGAGAGGAATTATTGAGGGAGTGGCTATGTTGGGTGGGAGGATGTAATTGGGTAGTTGGATATACATGGTTCTGGGACCTGTGGTGGTTCACTGGTCGAGTCATTCATGGTCTTTAGTGCTATGGCGGTGTGATGTTAGTAGTGTGTTGTGGTGGTGCGGGAGGGGGTGTTGTGGTGGTGGGGGAGGGGTGTTGTGGTGGTGCGGGAAGGGGATGTTGTGGTGGTGGGGGAGGGGGTGTTGTGTTGGTGCGGGAAGGGGTGTTGTGGTGGTGCGGGAGGGGGTGTTGTGGTGGTGCGGGAGGGGGTGTTGTGGTGGTGCGGGAAGGGGTGTTGTGGTGGTGCGGGAAGGGGTGTTGTGTTGGTGCGGGAAGGGGTGTTGTGGTGGTGCGGGAAGGGGTGTTGTGGTGGTGCGGGAAGGGGTGTTGTGGTGGTGGGGGAGGGGGTGTTGTGGTGGTGTGGGAGGGGGTGTTGTGTTGGTGTAGTTGTGGTCATGTTGTGATGTTGATAGTGTTGATTTTGTGGTGTACATGTTTTTGTCTTGTTTTGTGGTTGTTTGTTTTCATATCTTGGTTCTGTTTTTTTTTTTTATTTATTTTTCTTCATTTCTTTTCTTTTCTAACCTTCCCTTACCTTGTCCTCTTTCCTCTCTTCCATCTTCCCCTTTTCCTTTCCCCTCCCACTTTTTTTTTTCTTTCCGATCCCCTTGTCGCCCCTTCTCCTGGCCCCTCTCCCAATCAGCACAAATTGAAACCAGTCTTAACTAGAGTTCATTAATTCACCCCAATCTTACCCTAGTCCACCCCCACTGTTACCTATTTAATACCAATCAGCTTCAATTCGCTCTAATCCCGACAAGATCCTTCCCAATGCAGTATAACCCAATCCAGTCCACCCTATTTGCTGACTCAATTTGATTCTCTAATCCTTTCTATCGCAATCCACCATAATTCGCCCTAATCCGTTTTGATCTTCTTCGAGTGATCACCGTTCCCTTTTGATACGACTTAATGGCGCGTCTCAATCCATCCAAATCCGATTCGGTGGAGCCCAATTTCCCTTAATCCGCCTCGATCCACCCCAATCCGACCCATTCTGTGCTAATCCGTATTCCCCCCTTCCCCCCCCTCCCCACTTTACTACCTTGCGGATGACTCTAAAGTCTCCGAATGTCTGCTGAAAAATTGGGCCAAATATTTTTCGCAGTCAAGAATGTGTGTGTGTGTGTGTGTGTGTGTGTGTGTGTGTGTGAGAGAGAAATACTTTGACTTTAAATGGACGAATTACCAATGTGAGTGGCACCATTGGTTTTCCCTCACCAGACTTGCAAAGGTAAAGTTTGCTATGGAGTTTTGTTTGTATAGAGTCTGCCCAATGGACGCCTTTCTTGACATGACTGGTGGAAGTTTTTCACGTGAGGAGGGATTTTATTTTAAGTAACTCAATAAGTGCTTCTCCTGAACTGACTGATGGATGAATTTCTGGCCTGTGGGATCTTTTGTAGTTGTCAGCTCAATGCACACTTTTTTCTGGCATGTCTAAATGCTTAATGTACCCAGTAACTAGTTATTGGCCGCTCGTATGGATTCAGGTCCCAGCCGGCCGCACGACACACAGACTGACGTAAAGACAGACATGTTATCAGGTCCATTAGATGGCAGGGAACAAGATAGGGTACAGCTCGCACACACACACACACATACTCACTCTCACACGCCCACACTCTCACACACTCTCTCACACACACCCTTACACACTCACACATCCACATACAGACCCTCTCTCCCATACACTCATAATGTGTGTTTATGCTGTTGTTGTTTTTTAAATACTCACAGTTAAAAGAAAACAAGACAATTCTATTTATGATTTATTTAGTCCTTTATTTTAATTGAGATGATTTTCACGTGTTACTTCTTTTCATTTCACTCTGGATCCAACTTGTAGTCCATGTTGGTTCCTCACGCCAACTGTTGACACCAGGTAACACAATCCTCGCCTTATTTGTCTTCACTTACCGTCCGGGTTTGTCCTCACACTCACAACGCCTCCATCCTGTCTTCCTTATACCTTAAAACTCGACACATACATGTTTCTCGAGGCTCACCAAGGTCAAGGAGGAGGAGGAGAAGGTTTGATTAATAGCTTCCTCGAGGATCATACAATTCGAGGAAGAGCTTTATTCCAACCACAAATTCGTCTATTCGTCTCGCTAAAACTTAAACCCAGTGGTAATAAGTTCCTCGACAGCCACCAAGGTCGAGGAGGAACTTTTACTATTTAAGTACTACAAGTTCTTCGAGGATCACCAAGGTCGAGAAGGAACTTTAATCTTTCCAGAGAGAAATAACGAAATAAAGTTACTTGGGGGTCAGGGTGGAGGAACTTTGTTGGTCAAGAGAGAGAGAGAGAGAGAGAGAGAGAGAGAGAGAGAGAGATGAATTAGAATTTTCTCAGCAGAGATAGTAAGTTTTTGTATACAAATGAGTCGCTCTCAGAGAAATGAATGCTTGATGCTTTATAATACTCGGCATTATTATTATTATTATTATTATTATTATTATTATTATTAACCTAAAAGCCTAATCACGTAAGACCTGACAATACACACAGGTAGGGATTTAAGGTTTTAATTTAACGTCAAACAGAGGAAACACCATTGATCTAATCTCTTAAATACGACACAGGTAAAGGATGAGGGAATGATGCCACATAAGAGGAATGATGTGACAGTGAGTAGGACACCACATAAAATGGGTCCTATTAACTTGTGGTCACGAGGGATCAGAGTGTGTGTGTGTGTGTGTGTGTGTGTGTGTGTGTGTGTGTGTGGTAAGAGGTGTTAAAGTATTCTTATCAGTCTGGGTTTTAAAGTCCTAGCAAAAATTATGTATTTTTTTCTCACTCTGATTCGTTAAAAGGTCAAAGTTATACAGTATGTAAAGACGAATTTCCGGATTCATCGCCAGAACTGAACACATTTTTGGCCAATGATTTCTATGAGGCGATTTTCACTTCTTTTTCTTTTCTTTCTTGTGCTGAAAGTTCATAAGATAGCTATACATTTATCGATATATTTACTCTTTCTGGGTTATATTATTTATTTTTGGGATAGTGTTGTTTGGTTTATTTTCCCTTTAAAATTTATAAGAGTATTTTCCCATTATTTTCCCAACATCACTCATGCTTCACCGTACTGTACTGTATATAGCACATGTACACACACTAGCATCAAGTTTAGTTCTGGATTGAGACTGTTTGAAGGTCAAGGTCTAGGTCTAGGTCACTGGAGTGTCAAAGGTCATCAGCCGATCTCGGAATAATAACTGCCCCCCCCCCCCCCAAAAAAAAAAATAGTTAAATAAATGTCAGATTATTTTGTCTACAGTCTGGTGATATTTTATTTTTCCTGTGCCAAAGGTTATTGAAATGGCGTTGGAGTTTTGGGATAAATTCTAGTCTTGTGTTTGATGACCTTTTGTGGGCGGATTATAGTGATTTTAGTCAAGTATTTATTTAATTTATAGCTCATTCGTAAGTTGCTTTTATTTTCTACATATTATTAATTTATTATTTTATTAATTTTTACCTTTTATTCAATCTTAAGTATATAAAAAAGCAACAAGAAAATCGTAGCTATAAATATCCCTTCTCCTCCCCTCCCCTCCCATCCTTCCCCTCCCATCCTTACCCCTCCCCCCTCCCATCCTGACCCCTTCCCCTCCCATCCTGACCCCTTCCCCCTCCCATCCTTCCCTCTCCCTCCCACCCTTCCTTCTCCCTCCCCCTCCCATCCTTCCCTCTCCCTCCCCCTCCCTCCAGCTGGTGAGACGAACGTATTGTGGGTGTTAAGCCAAAGGTCAGAGCTGCTGTAACAGAGGCCAGACCACCAATAAGATAGATTATTGGCCTCTAACTGGATTCTCGTGTGATCTGGCTCTTGGTGGGGTTACAACTCCACTATTAACTTCAGATAATGTTCTCTGCTCTGCTATCATTTTGTTTTTCGAGTTTCCTTTTTGAGTCTTTTATTGTTGCTATTGTTTTTATTATTATTATTATTATTATTATTATTATTATTATTATTATTATTATTATTATTATACTCGTTCCCCAGATAGTGATTTCGCCTCTTCACTAATCGACTTCCTTTGAGGTAATCTGAATGACACACACACACACACACAGAAACTAATTGGTCGAAGGCTTTGACAATTGCGATTTCTTTGGTAATTTCACTTTAAAAATAAAAATCATCTCCCAAATTACTTAAGGGTTTGTGGTGAAACTTTGTACGAATCAGTGACAAGTTAAGTCCTTTCAACACACTCACTACCCTAAATAGGTTTAATAATAATAATAATAATAATAATAACAATAATGATAATGAACATGAGAATTGGTACAGATTCTCATGTTATTTTCAGAGATTGTGGATATTAACATAATCCCCCCTCCCTCCTCCCCTTACCCTTCCCCCTACCCTCCCCCCTACCCTCTCCCCTACCCTTCCCCCTACCCTCCCCCTACCCTCCCCCCTACCCTCCCCCCTACCCTCCCCCCTACCCTCCCCCTACCCTCCCCCTACCCTTCCCCCTACCCTCCCCCTACCTTCCCCCTACCCTCCCCCCTACCCTTCCCCCTACCCTCCCCCCTACCCTCCCCCTACCCTCCCCCCTACCCTCCCCCTACCCTCTCCCCTACCCTTCCCCTACCCTCCCCCCTACCCTTCCCCTACCTCCCCCCTACCCTTCCCCTACCCTCCCCCCTACCCTTCCCCTACCCTTCCCCCTACCCTCCCCTACCCTTCCCCTACCCTCCACCTACCCTTCCCCCTACCTTCCCTTACCCTTCCCCCTACCCTTCCCCCTACCCTTCCCCCTACCCTCCCCCTACCCTCTCCCCTACCCTTCCCCCTACCCTCCCCCTACCCTTCCCCCTACTCTCCCCCCTACCCTTCCTCTCCCTCACCCCTCCTCCCATACCAGCCGTTGCAATACTCATCGTCGGAATTAATCATCAATATTTAAATCCCAGTTTTTTTAGCACTACTATGAAAGAAATTCTCTTTGAACTTTAAATGGCTTAACTTTTGTCTATGTTTGTGATCGAAATGTTTTAATTTTCTGTTTGTGTGTGTCCTTGTTGGCGATGTATTTGTCGTAGTTTGAGCTTGTAATTTTCCTCCTTGTTGTTTGAAGGTCAATTGTTGTTTGTTTGGTCTTAATTGATGTTTGGTGTCCTTGTTTGGTGTTTAAATATGTCTTTGTTTTGATGTTTTAATGTCTTTTGTGTGTGTGTGTGTGTGTGTGTGTGTGTGTGATATAATTTGTCGTTTGTTGTTATTGTTTGATGTTAATTATTGTCTTTGTATGGAGTGAAAGCCGCCTTCCTTGTCTAGTGTTAACCAAAAATTGTGAAAGAGTTTTTAATAAGACTTTCCATGCTAAGTTATCCTCCTATTATCCGTGTACAGTGTTAAATACATTATAAATAGGGGTGGACTATAATTGCCATAAATTAATTGGTAAAGGTTAAGAAAAATTGGTACGTACCTATTTCAAATATATAATAGGAAAATAGATGAAATACCTATTACTGAATGCACCATCATTCAAGTTATTAAAAAAATATAGAAACAATTATGAACACAAAGTTAGATGGATATAAAGTTAATAATTAATAGTCTGGTTTCACTTTGATGTCTCGCCTGTAAACCTTAAATATATACACACACACACACACACACACACACACACATATATATATAAAACAGTCATACGGATAAAGTTTACAGGGGAAAGTTTACCTAATTACGTTTATAATTACGACAGATGCAGGTGGAAGAGTCTACCTTAATGTTCTGGTAATTAGGACAGATAATGGTTGAAAAGTTAATCTGTATGCTTTTGTAATGAGGACAGATACAGGTGGAAAGTTTACCTAATTAATTTTATAATTACTTCACATAAAGGTAGAAAAATTTACCTAAATACGTATATAATTAGGATAGAAATGCAGGGGGAAATTGTCTTAATAACTTCGATATTTAGAAGTATGTGAACAAATTTACCTGGATGTTTTAATTATGAGGACAGATACAGGTGAAAAGTTGTTTCAGGTAATTATATAATTGTGCCAGTATGTAAAGGGGTTAAGTACTTACCTGGCATGTTTTTGTTTGTTGTTCTTATCTAAATATCTCTTTCGTTTTCACTGTTTTTCTTGGTATTTTTTTTACTTGTTTATGTCTCTTGTTTTTGTTTCTCTCACTCAATTACCACTCTCTCTCTCTCTCTCTCTCTCTCTCTCTCTCTCGGGGTGAAGGACTTGTCATATTTGGTCATGTCTCTCTTCTCTCTCTCTCTCTCTCTCTCTCTCTCTCTCTCTCTGTCTTTGTCTTTCTTTCTCTCTCTTTCTCTTACACACTACTAACCTAGGTAGGGTGAAAAACTAGTCTTAATTGCTCCAGGCTGGGTTAATAGCAGAGAGCTAACCACCCTCCGGAGGTAATTAGGGGTAATTTAAGAGTTAATTTGGGAAAGTTATGGTGACTTATGGATAGGTGTTAAACCATGCCGTTATTACCTCGGTTTTTTTTATAGGAGTGGGTGGTTTTAGGTTTTTTCTAAGTGGGTGGTTTTTAGTTTTTTTCTAAGTGGGTGGTTTTTATTTTTTCTTTTAAGTGGGTGGTTTTAGGTTTTTTCTACGGGGGTGGTTTTTAGGTATGTTTTTTTTTAAGAAGTGGGTGGTTTAAGTATCAGATATAAGGGGAAGGTGTATACAATATAAGGGAGAGGCGCGGGGAAGGAAGAACAAAGGAAAGGGTTGAGAACAAGAGGAGAATAATATAGTGAACAGTGAAGTAGGCAAGAGGTGATGAATGAGACACTGTAATTATCTTTCCTGTGAGGCATTAAGCTGAGCTCTTTATTAAACCGTCTATTAAACCATATATTAAACCGTGTATTAAACAATGTATTAAACCATATATTTCAAGTATAAAGAGTGACGTGATCTCTGATGGGTGGTTATTAGGCGAACAGCTTAGTCATGCCTTAAAAAATAACTAAAACAAAATAAAACAAGAAAAACCTTAATCGTCATCCAAATCAGAAAATGGTTTAATGTATTTTTTTTTTAACTTAAGTTCGTTCATGTTCGTTCTCTTTATATCAAGGGTCGCAATATATAATTTTTTCGTTCACACCTGAGCTGAAGTCACAGGTAATTGAAGGGCAGAGGTGAATAGATTAATTGATAAATGAATAAATGATGAAATGAAAACAAATAGAAACTGTGGATAGACAAAAAGATGGATAGTGAATAAATAAATAGAGAGAAAATAGAGAAAATAATAAATAAAATATAAAGTTAGTTTGAGTGAAGGTTTAAGAAAATATTTAAACAGTTCTAGAGTAGGAAAATGAATAGAGAGAGAAAGGAAAATTAATGAGAGTAAGACAAAATGAAAGAAAGAAAATAACAAAAAAAAAGAAATGTAGTGTAAGGACGGAAGGAAGATAGGGAAGAATTACGAAAGGAATTAAGTAGGGAAGAGAAAGAAAAAAAAAAGAAAATGAAGAATGGAAGAATGAAAAAATAAGTAGGTGAAAAGTTAAATACTACTGAATAAATGTGTGATAAAAGGAGGAAATAATAAGTAATGGGGAATGTGTGTGACAGTCTCTCTCTCTCTCTCTCTCTCTCTCTCTTCAAAAATCTTTCCTCCTCACCTCACGTAATATCTCACACACACACACACCATCTCCAATATCTTCCTCACGGTTACTTACAAGTCGTTAAAATTCTTCCCTCCCTCAATCCTCCATCCATCCTCAATCCTCTCTATTCCCAAACTTTGCCCCTCAATCTGCCACCGTTCGATTCAGTACACTTTTTCAACTAAAAGTCTTTTGCGTATTTTACACTTTGGCGAATCAGAGACGAGATCCTTTAATGTCGTGTGGTGGAAGTCGTGAGCTGATTGGCTGTTGATGTCCATGAGGGTATGTAAATATTGAGCTAATTGGATGATGATGATGTCTTTAGTAGATGGGTTTTTGTAAGTATTGAGAGCTGATTGGCTGTTAAGGTCCGTGGAAGATGGGTCATGTATAAGTGATCTTCTTATTGGCTAATGATATACGATAAAAATGGATTGTGTGTGAGCGCTAAAGCTGATTGGCTAGTGATTTCTCTGCTGGCATGCAAACCCTGAGTTTAATTGGCTGATGCTTTTCCTACGTAATTCTCGTATATAAGTCATGAGGTGAATGGTTTAATGTCAATACTGTGTTCGATACACTACCTGAATCCCTCACTCACGGAGAAAGATTTATTTGTGTTAAGATAATACAAAATCCCATTAGCTCTTAGGGATGTGTAATGTCAATCTCTCACTAATGAAGAAAAATAATTTGCACCAGTTTATTCTTATTTTTGGTATTTGTTTTATTTAATACATTAGGTTGTTTTAACGTCTTCATGTGCTTCAATGGTTAGGTCTTGAAGCACCATTCACTGAGTATACAGTATAATACAATATAAGAAAGTTTCATTCAGGAAAATTAAAAGTTAATTTTTTTATGCATATGTAAATCTATGGAATAAAACAGTTATAGCGCAGTGAAGTTAAGAGGTTATTTAGTGTGCCTCTTTGTCACCAAGTTTTACCTTCTGTTTGGTCAAGAAGGGGAAGGAGGACTAGCAGTATATAACCAGCTATTAACTTTGAACTGTAAATAGTCACTACCGTTGTGCCCTTATTAGCAATGACAGTGATTTGGACACCGGGTTCTAGGGTGAAAATTTACTTAACAACTACACCATGAGTTAGCTAAGTGTCATGGTGTAGACTCTACACTGTAGAGGCTGCCACCAACAGAACAACTACACCCTGAGTTAGTAAAGTGTATAACCCGGTATTAAGGCATAAGCCAGGAAGATCGGACAACTCAACAACAGCACTGGATAGACCAATACTCTCTCGGAATACGATCAGCTTAGAGTTTGATACCCAGGTCCCAATTACTGTCGGGTATGATAAAGGACCTAGTCTATAGTTTCACTTTGTCGGTATTAACTCCCGCTGGTATAGTTACTGCTGCTCTCCCACCCAACACCAATCCACTGTCACGCATGGCACATTGATTTCAAACTCGATTGATTAATAGCATGAAATAGCCATTAGTTTCTTGACCCTTCTAGCTATCGATCAGGGAGTTGTTTCTATTATTCGCCAAGTATATCCATGCTAGCAAGAGGTATCTACTACGATTTAGCTCGATTGGCTTCAAATAGCATGTAACATCCCTTAACAGTATGGCCCTTACTACTAGCCAAAAGGACCACTAATAGCCAGGGGGCTTGTTCACTTTGATAGTACCCCGTGACGCCCTTACTAGCACCATACCTCCGGCACTTGATGACCGATTGATTTCAAATCAGATTACCTTGTGTGATACAATGCCGACTTCTGGGAACTTATTGATTTTCTCTT
Organism: Homarus gammarus; assembly: GCA_958450375.1. Classification (NCBI taxonomy): domain Eukaryota; kingdom Metazoa; phylum Arthropoda; class Malacostraca; order Decapoda; family Nephropidae; genus Homarus; species Homarus gammarus. The sequence goes on from CAUDMG010000910.1 coordinate 188,939, forward strand.
CACGCTGCTGGTGGAGAGGAGGCAGGTCACCCCTCCACCCCACGCTGACCTGATATGAGTCACTGACCTGCTGAGTGATTTGATGTGATCTGCTGAGTGACCTAATATGACCCATTGAGTGACCTGGTGTGACTGAACTATTCCTCGTTTCCTCACCCTCCTCACTTCCTCTCCCCGTCAACCCCTCGACTCTCAGTAATACCCCCATTCTTAATCCGTCTCTTTCTCTCGCTTGCCCCTCCCCTCTTCTCTCCTCCCCTCCTCCTCTACCATCTAGGAGGAGGTGAAGGGCCCACCTCACCACTGATAAGGATGAAAAGAACTGTTTTTACAAAGAGGGTGTCTAGAGAGGGAGAGAGGACGAGGAGAGGAGAGGAGAGGAAAGGAGAAAGGAAGGGTTGTTGTAGGATGGGTGTGAGAGAAGAGAAGGGGGGGGGTGGGTGAGGAGAGGAGAAAGGAAGGGTTGTTGTAGGATGGGTGTGAGAGGAGAGAAGGGGGGATTGGTGAGGAGAGAGGAAGGAAGGGGTTGTGGTAGGAGAGGAGAGGGAAGTTTGTGGTAAGAATATATTAATACATCCCTTGAAAAAAATATATATTACAAGAAATCATCAATGTATCCCTTCGACGAATAGGTGAACAAAATATCGCCCCAAATATTACAGTAATTGGCCGTGGTGTAAGGGATGCAGTGGTGCAGTGGTCGTAAAAAGAACAAGATAATAACCGTAATATTTTTTATAGTTCTTTTATTGTTTTGTATATAAAAAAAAAGCTTTAGGGTGAGTGGTCAAAAATAGGCTTAACCTGGCTACTGGAAGCGTGTTTTCTCTCTCTCTCTCTCTCTCTCTCTCTCTCTCTCTCTCTCTCGTAATATTTTCAAAAGAATGGTGCAGTATATAACACCACTGTAAGCTACACAAAAGAATGGCGTCCCTCTCGCTCCGCCACTCTTAACTATTAAAAAGAAAAGAACATCGTGGCGCGGTTCTGCAGTCACGTTCTCATAACAACTTCGTAGTGTGTGTGTGATGTAACTGTGCTATATAATTCTGGTGTTTGCATCGCCTGCTCTTGTCTATTAATGGTCGTGGGTTCGATTCCCGGCTAGATTGGAAGATTGAATTTTCTTCCACCTCACACACTGGTCACAGATATATCATCTCTGTAGCTGCTAACTTAATCTCTTCTCTTACGTCTTTGCCACACTCGTTTTATTATTTTCTACTCAGCAAAGATTTTCTAGATCACCCTCTTTGTCTCCTTGGTTCTCTTTCTTCATTCTCTTTTCTATTTATTTTCTTCCCTTGTGTATTACTCTGTCGTTTACTTTATTATTCTTCGTCCAGGTTGCCGACACACACTCACACTCACAGATATCCAAAACATTTCACGTCTTCCATTATATCTTCATTCTCGTTCATATATATTTTTCCTTGTCTTTTTATACTTACTTTCATCACATTTTTTTCAATTCTACTCTTCTGCATCCACACACTTAAGAGACTTTTTCCTCTTTATTTATCTTTCATTTATTTACATAGTCTATCCTGTTTAGTCATTTATATATCATCCGTATTAACATGATGGTCAGTGATATTAGTTTAAATATCACGGTGTTCACGTCTCACAATCCTCTAAACTACTTACTGAATCACCAATTGTTAACTCATCTTATCTTTTATTTATTTCTTCCCGATCTCTTGGAACACCAATATTGTCCAGACTCAATTGACGGAAATCTGTAAATCCTATCAAGGGTTTTCGACGGTCACAAGAAGGACAAAGCTGGAAGGACATGATACACACACACACACACACACACACACTTGGCCAAACACTTCCTTACACTAATCAGTTATTTCCTCTTGTTCCCCACTCTTTTTTTCTCTACCATTTTCCTTTCCCTTTTTTCCTTCCCTTCACCATTTTTTCCTCTTCCTTCCTGCCTTTCACCATCTTTCCCTTCCCTTCACCATTTATCCTCTCCCTTCCTCCCTCACTTCACCATTCATCCTCTCCCTTCCTTCCCTCTACCATTTTTCCTTTCCCTTCTTCCCTCTTATCTTTTTTCCTCTCCTCCCCCTCTCTCATCTAGTATATTTATGACTGTTTGATGAAGCATTAATCAGCGAAACGTAGTTGTGGGTGAACCTTTTTTATTAATAGCCAATATGTTTACAGACGTCGTGTTTATATTTCACAGGTAATGGTATTATTATTATTATTATTATTATTATTATTATTATTGTTGTTGTTGTTGTTGTGTACCTGTCCGTTGTGTCCGTGTGATATTTCAGGCAAGCCTCCATTTATCGGATTTACTGTATTGTAGTCCCTTAAATGGAAGCTTCACGCCTAACGGACCTTGATCTAACGGAGTAACCTCCTCGTGTAGTCCGTTAAATTTCAGGTAGAGAGAGAGAGAGAGAGAGAGAGAGAGAGAGAGAGAGAGAGAGAGAGAGACTCTACCACATTGTATTAACACACAAAAAAGTCGGAAACACTTGCTCTTGTTACTTGAAAAATTATACAAAAGTTTAAATGACTTGGGAAAAAAATAAAGACTTGATATTTCTCAGTAAAGAAGTTTTATGTGGTGTGGTCTTGGGATAATCGTCAAGTTAAGTCTTAAGACCCACCTGACAGTCTTACGAGGAAAGGATAATGTTGTTATTTGTATTGATAACTCCGTATGCAAATTAGGGCACGGGTGGTAAATATTGCTTATGACTTTTGTAAGATATATTTCACTATTTTAATATTTCTCATGGCAGACAGACAGACAGACAGAGAGAGAGAGAGAGAGAGAGAGAGCAAAGGAGGGTAGTCATGCAATGTGGTATATCATGCACTTGCCCCTAATTACCTACTTTGTGGCTCAGACAAAGCGGCCGCCACTGTATAACTACCACGCACACTAGCTTCTTCTTTCTCTTTATCTCTTATCTTTCTTTCTTTCTTTATCTTTCTTTATCCTTTCAAATAGAGTAAAGAAAATTGTAAGCAGTTTTAAGGACGATTTTATTATATATACTTTTGTCCTTATACTCTCTTCGGGTATTTTTAGGTGCGTATTTTATATATTTGGGGGATATTTTTTTTTAGTTTTCAAAGTTTAGAGGAAATTTATGATATCTAATTTTTCGGTAAACAAGTTGACGCCTTTCTACTTGGAATATTCTCTCTCTCTCTCTCTCTCTCTCTCTCTCTCTCTCTCTCTCTCTCTCTCTCTCTCTCTCTTACCCATATCTTTATAATACTCTCTTATTTCGTTCTATCTAAAGTATGTTATTTACTTACAAAGCTTCCTCAAGTAACGATGTTTTGTGTTCTTACTATGTCTCACCATCCATCCATCCATCTATCCATCCATCCATCCAGACAGACAGACAGAACATTATACAAGAGATCCTTCATCTCATAAATGCCTTCGGGCCAAAACATATGTCCAATTTTTCCCTCCTGCTGTTAACTTACTCAAAAATATTACTTGCCTCTAATGCATTCTGTGAGCCTTTGAAGTTCCAAGCGTCAAGATATACATAATACATATGAATAGTTTATTATTTTTCTTGGCTGTATTGAGGAGGATTGAAACGGGGGGGGGGGGGAGTCCAGTTCCAGGAAGCCACTGGAGTGTACTGGAATAAAAGGGAGAGAGAGAGTGTGTGGAGGGGAAGAAGGTGGAAGAGGAGAAGAGATAATGGGGAGAGAGAGTGAAGATGGGGTAATAGGGAAGCGAGGAGGATAAGGAAGGAAGAGGTATGAGGGAAAGGATGTTAAAGATGAGGAATGAGAGAGAGTAACGACAGGATGAGAAAAGAGGAGAGTGAATGGAGGAATGGGAGTAAAGATGGGAAGAATATTAAACTGGGAAGAAGAAATAGGGGAGATGAGAGAGAGGAGAAGAAAGAACGATTGTATAAAGAAAAAAAAACATGGATTGTGGAAGAGAGTGAGAATTGATGTAGGGAGGGAGAAGAAAAATGGGAGATAGATGGGGGAGAGGGAGATATATTGGAAGAGATAAAGTAATGAATGGAGGGAGAGTAATGAGAGGGAGTATAAGGGAGGGAGGGAATGGAAGGGAGAGACGGAACGAAGGACAAATAAAGAGAGGGAGTGAATGAAAGAAATAAGGGTGCAATAGGGAACATGAATAGAAGGAAGTGAGAGAATGAATGCAAGGGAGAGAAGGAGGGAGAGAGAGAAAGACGTAGGGAACTATTTTTAAGAGAAGGAGTAAAGTTTATGGGATAAACTGAGATTGAATGGAAGGAAAGATCGATGAGAGAGAGAGAGAGAGAGAGAGAGAGTTGCCGGTTGTTTGGGTTGGGTGTTGGAGATGATGAAAGCGGTGGTGGTGTTGGAAGGGAAAGGCTCATAGAGAGAGGAACTAGGGAGAGATACAGGAAAGAAGATAAAGGAAGAGATACATGGGGAGAGGGGAGAGAGGCAGGAAGAAGAGAGAAAACAAAAGATAAAGCATTATAAGGTGAGGTGAATGGTTGTGATGGTGAGGAGATGATGGTAGTAGTGGTGGTAAGGGGATGGTGGTGGAAGTGGTGGTGGTAGTGATAAAGATGGATGGTGGGAATATGGTGGTGGTGGTAGTTCCGGAAGCCCCACACACATACACACACCCACGCCCACCAATAGACGGTATAAGCCCCAGGTTTTATGGTTACGCGCTACGGCCTGTCAGTAACCCGATCCAGTGAGCCACGACGCCGCCACTGTGTAATGGATACAGAAACCCTGGTCGTGAGGGTAATGACGAGGGGAAGTGTAGGGGGCGGGAGAGACGACCTTATCTTTGGGTATTAAGACGACCAGGAACTGCATTACTGCTACAGGACCGTGATGAGGTTTTACCCACTCCTTCCTCCTCCTCCTCCTCCTATGGGATGTTTGGGAGAGTCGGTGTGTGTGTGTGGGTGACGTCTTCCAACACTTCCTCCAGGAAGTGTGTTTTATCTCCCGCTGCTTCTGAATATTTGACACAGATCGTCGTGTCTCTGGATTGCGGTCTGTGGGAGGGTTCATCTGGTGGGTAACACTGGGGTCTTTGGCCCTGTGGAAGTGTTGTTGTGAGGTTTCGGTCTTTTGTCTTGGATATTTGGAGTGTATGGACTTTACGGCAAATTATTCAGTATTTTTAATCTGTCCAACAGTCGGTGTGGAAGGTTAATGTATTGGTCTGTTGGGAAAATTGGTCCGTCCAGCAGTATCGAGGGACATTAGTTTCTTATGCAGGTCTTCCCTTGTGGATTTCGAAATCCGGTGTTTCGATAACGTGGGTCTTTAATAAGAATTCCGCGAGATCGTTGGTCTTCGTAAGCGAAGATCCTTCCCTCCAGGGAGAAAACATTTTAAAGAATATGAATAGCCTTTGGGACCCGAACACCCCTGAAAGATTTTTGACCTGAAAACTCCCCATTGTCTCTTGTGAGTGTACACCACGCCAGGTAACTCTGGTTCCTTGGGTACCTGCACACGCCTTACACCGCCATTGTTTCCCTAGGAAGATAAACCTTTAATAGTCTATTAAGGGCCTCAGCACGGTCCTTAGAGCCTAGTACCTCGCCCCCAATATTACTATAAAAGAGAAAACTTCTCAAAGGAATATATTTATGGCCTTAGGATCCAGTTGTCACCAGCGCACACTGTCGACCTGAAGGTCTCCTCTGGGAGTCTTTTAATGGTCTTTGTGCCCTTTGACGTGAAGTTTCCACCTCTGTATATCACTAGAATTGACCTTCCTCTATCCACCCCGCCCCTGTAATTGCTTCACATGCCAAATATATACTCGTACCTCCAGAAGTGTTGAGGGCAGACCTCGGAGTCCTCACCAGCTGTCTGCTCCCTGGGAGCTCCGGCTGCCTCACGGACCACCACACACGTACAACTTAATGAACTATTAAGACCAGGCCGAATTTTTTGTCTTCTCGGTCGCCGTTTTGAGACCTGTTGTCTAACCTTCCATGTTTCATAGAATGACAAGTTAACTTAAGTCGACGTATGATTAGACTGACACCAGAAGAAAACAAATAAGGATGGACTAATTTCATGATGATTTAGGAAGGTGACCAACATAACCTGAGAGAGAGAGAGAGAGAGAGAGAGAGAGAGACATTCATATAATATGCAGGTAACTACTCGGAAATAGGAAACAGACACACTTAAAGATAATAACGTTATCGTGATTATTCTATTTCCTGGTCGTTATCTGAACCCCCCCCCCCCACACATACAGGCATACACATATTTATTACTCTCACTTTCTCTCTCTCTCTCTCTCCCCCCGTGATGTCCATAACTCTCAACCTAGATGGGATTTTTTTTCCAATAATATTGATCAGTTATTGTACCCATAAGATTATTGTGTTAGAAACTGTCATATGGATCGTTAAGTTAGCGTTCCTATCAGTTTATAAAGTGAGAAATTATCGTAAGAATAAAGTATCGTATCCTTGACCTTAAAGTATGAAACTATCGCATGTGGAGGGATATTGTAGGTTATATCGTACCGGTGAGAGTGTAGGCTATTGCTAAATGACCCAGGGTGTCGGGGAGAGAGATGGGATACTCCACAAGAGGATCTGAACCGCTCTTCTCCACCATCCACTATCTCCGTCATCCTGCCACCGACCCAGCCAGGTGTTGGAATGTCTTAATATCTTCACCCGGTTTCCCACAACTGAATACAAATCAACCCGGGGTCCTGGTGAATGGTTGGACCCTTCACTATGACCTTGTGTTAATTGTTGTGTTTTTGGTTATATTTTGATGGTAGATATCGTGTAATGTTGTGTTTGTTCTCGTTTTATCGTATTTATTGTTGTTATTTTTCTCTTTTGATTGTTGTAGGTATTGTATTATGCTGTGTTTACTCTCGTATTGTTTGTTTCCCTCTTCGTGGTTGCTTACATTTTTTTGTGTGTGTTGTGTTTATAATTGTTTATAATGTTTGTATTTTTATTTTGGAAGGTTGAAAATGCCGCTATTGTTTTGTCCAAGTTATTGTATTCAACGTTTAATTTTGAAGGTTAAGAATATCGTATTATTTAGCCAAAGTTATAGTACTGCATGGAATTGTGTTATTTTCTTCGTGTTTAAAATATAATAGTAACTTATGATCTAATAGTACTCAGGGGTGATACAGAAGAATTTAGTGAAGGTAAAGATATTATCAGAGGAATATTTTTAAGTTATAACGTTACGGTTTTCTTACTCAGGAACTTAAGGTATAACCATCAAGGGATTATCTTACTCACGAGATTAAGTTATTACACACTAGTTATCTTACTTAGAGTTTAGTTGAGGTACACAGCAATGAAGGTAATGAACTCTTGGCTTAGTTAATCACACGAGGGACAGGTCTCACTTAAATCCAAATTATCGTGCGTGCGCTCGTGTAGGCTCCGGTGCTGCCAGGTGTATGTTGAATACCGGTAGGGTAGTGGCGCAACAAACAGACGCATGTCTCTTTGTTTTTGTTATTTGTTCTTTCCTAATGTTTTGTATTTAGAGTTGCTGATATTTATTTTCACCTGTTGATTTACACTTTATTTCTACCTGGGGGTTAGGTTAGGTTAAATTCTACTTCCATTATCCTTACCCCAAAATTTGATCTCATCCTCCTCCTCCTCCTCTCCCTCTCCCTCAAAATTACCCCCCCCCCTCCTCCTCCTCTCCATCAAAATTCGACTTCCACTGAACATCAACCAAAACAGAGGCTAGAACAGGGAGTATACACCAGGACAACACTGAAATAGGAGAGAGCATGTAAGTACGACCTCATGGACTGATTTGGTCGGCCTGGTCGCGACACGGTGTTCAGATCAAAGATTCACCGGGTTGACGATTCTGAGGCAGGGGGTAGGAGGAGGAGGAGGAGGAGAGGTTAGGAGGTAGGAGGAGGAGGAGAGGTGAGGAGGTAGGAAGAGGAAGGAGGGGAGTGGTTGTTGTTGGGTGTAGGAGGGTCGGTGTGAGAGAATGGTGGTAGACTAAGAATAAACCTGATTGGTGGCGCTTGAAGCTCTTATACCTCGTGGTAGTAGTGGTGAGGGGGAGGGAGAAGGTCTGGGGTGTACGTCTTGACCCACAGTCTTGTCTTTAAAATGTTTTTCTTGACGTTTAATTGAGAATATTTTTATATGGTTTTTTGGTGGGTCTGATTCCTAAGTGTTTGTTGGATGATGAATATTTCCCTTTATTGTTAATTGATTTTATTTTGTGGTAAATATTTAAGTTTGTATTTTTATCTGAATTATATATAGAGTTTTGAGATTTACTTTGAATGTTATTTATAGATAGAGAGATAGGGATTTATTCAGAAAAATCGTCATACAAGTTAACATTGACTAAGTATGTAAATATGTATATCTGATTTGGTTGTTCTTTTCTGACTTTATTTGTGTTTATCTTTATTTAACTCAACACACACACACGCACACACACACACACACACACACACACACACACACACACACACACACACACACGAGAGAAAGGGAGAAAGATAATTAAGAAAGGTGCGGAAAATATGAGACGCTGATAAACCCTTCAGCTGAGGATAAGGAGACAGAGAACGTGATAAAAGTGTGTCATAAAATAGAGGCTGAACTCTCTCTCTCTCTCTCTCCCTCTCTCTCTCTCTCTCTCTCTCTCTCTCTCTCTCTCTCTCTCTCTCTCTTCATTTATATATGTGTCTGTGATTATCTCTATTATTCTACACTTTCTTTCATTCTGTTTTATCACTGTCTCTTCCTTGATAACTCAGAGATGGAGAGAGAAAAGGTGGACTCAGTGTCTTGGGACTTGGTTTACAAAGTTTGGCCTTAGTTTTGGACATTTTTTTGTAAAGTTTTGGACAAAGTAGAGACGTTCCCTTAATTTTTTTATGATTAAGAGATGATGTAAAAAGAGAAGAGAGAGAGAGAGAGAGAGAGAGAGAGAGAGAGAGCGGTGACACATAACTGAAGATGAGAAGCTGAAAGATATACGTGTGTGTGTGTGTGTGTGTGTGTGTGTGTGTGTGTGTGTGTGTGTGTGTGTCCACTGCAACAATAACACAAAAATTTGCCAGCCTTCCACCCACCAAGTTGCTGCAAGGACCTGCTGACTCGGGTTTTGAGTCAATCAGCTCAGAGACACACTGACTCAGGTTTTACGTCAGTCAGTACAGAGTTTGGACTTACTGTAAAGACAAATTGATACAGATTGTGAGTAAGTGAGTGAGTGCGGCCACCCCTCTCGCACTAGATGTAGCCCTCTACACATGCAACATCTGCGGACGGCCCTATCTAGACACCTCAGGCAAAACAGTAGTATTAGTAGTGATGTGTGTGTGTGTTTATGTGGGTATGTTCCCTCTCCTTCATAAGCATCAAACTTCCTCCAGAAAAAAAAACGTTCCCAGTGAAAATATAAAAAAGTCCTTTAGAATTATATAAAAAAAATCATCCAGTAGAAAAACAAAAACACCGGGAGAGAGGATGAACACACACGAGGTGAAACTGATGCAGCTGATGAGAGATAGGAAGAGGAACTATCAGGTCAAGTTGGTTCATGTCCACTACCAAAAAAAAATGTTATTCAATAAATGTTACAAGCTGTGTGTGTGTGTGTGTGTGTGTGTGTGTGTGTGTCGGGGTCACTGCGGTAAACAACACAGACGTCATCACACGACCATCAAGTAAAGGCGACCAAGTTGGGCTCTGGCGGCCACAGCGTTGCCCAACTTGTGACACACCGCCTATAAAAACATTAACGAGACTTGGACCTAATGTTCCTGCCATAAAAGAGGCGCGCCACTGCAGGCACAAGTCGGGCGAACGTTTCCTCTTGCGTAACTTCCATTAGGGTCTCATTGCGGGATGGTAGGAGCGAACATCCGTCTGACGTAAGTTCCATTAGGGTGCCATTGCAGGGCTGTGTGTGATAGGGGACGACTGTGTTTCCGGGATGTTATTGTGAGACATTGAGAAACACCAAGTAATGTTATGTGCTTGTCCTGGAGCCGCTTTTTGAGGAACATGATATGGAAGTGTCCGAGTCACAGTAACTTTCTTAAGACTTTGTTACTCGTCGACGTCTTAGTCTTCATTTAGTGGTCAACTGTTGTTCATCACACACACACACACACACACACACACTGGCCAATATTGTAACCTAGAGAGGACCAAGTGTGTGTGTGTGTGTGTGTTTGAGGGGGTTAATTCACGTGAGCCACCAGTGGGTCACACAGGTCCTTTGCTGTGCCGTCAGGAGGAGTTGTTAAATGTGTTCCTCTCACTGGGTGTGTTGGTCTCGGCAAGGCCTTAGTTGGGGACGCGGGAGAGAGTATGTGTCACTGTGTTGTGGAGGTATGTGTCACTGTGTTGTGGAGGTATGTGTCATTGTGTGTTGTGGAAGCATGCAAGGTTGTGTGGCGGTATGCGTGTGAGCTCCTCCCTCCGTGCCTGCTTTCCTGCTTGCCTGCGTGCGTGTTTTTACTGTGATCAATAATCTAACATGGTGGTGGCCAGTGGTGGTCATCGGCCGGCAAGCGGAGCTCCGTTAACGGTCACGCAGGGGAACTCCAGGGACGAGGGTGGGAAGTAGGGCGAGAGGGAGGTTGAGATGGTGGAGGAGTGTGGGAAAGTTTACCAATCATTGAGGGGTAGGGAGGGAGGGGGTGAGGTAAGAGGTGTACCGGTGTAATGAATTCACAGATCAAAGCGAATTATCTTTTTGCTCTCTCTAGGGAAAAACACTGGATGTAATGGGTGACAGTAGTTTGGGTGTAGTGGTTGAGGGATATAATTAATGTGTATGAGCTACTCTAATACATCTCTGTTTCTCTCCCATAGCCGCCAGCGCCGTCGATCTGCACTTCCAGAACCCTGACAGCGGGTTCTTCCTGCGGCCGGAAGAGAACGTGTTCTCAGGCTTGGGTCCCGGGGTGGAGACTGAGGGTGGGGTGCTGGACGTGGAGCGTTTCACGGTACTCGACCCTACGCGACCAGCCCTCATCCGTGCCACCTATGGCCCCTTCAGCACCAAGCAGACGGTGCCCGCCCGCTATGTCCTTCCCGAATTTCCCGACGACGAACCGACCAACGTGACAGAGATGGAAGGGCTGGGCCAGCACTTGCCCTCCGTGCCCCACCAGCTGGAAGTGTCCGCCCATCTGGTCAACAAGGAGGTGACTCGTGCCCACCCCGCAGTACGCGTCCTGGTGCACGGTGCTGGGGCTAGAGGTCACCACTCCCCTCACGTCTGTGTCACCGTCATTACCCGCCGCGGTCCCGACGCTCTCTCCGCCTCATGTACACCTACGGGAGCTGGCGAAACGGGCGGTGATGCTACGTGCCTCGTAACCCTGGCCGTACCCGCCCGCTGGTGGCCGCCACACACCCGTGCAACCGTCAAGATCCCCCGCGTGGCCGTGCAGGTGTCGTACCTGGTGGGGACGGCTCCAGGACCCAGTGAATGCGCATCTAGAGACGCCGGGGGCCCTGCCCAGGTCGGCCCCAGAGTGACGGTGCAGCCAGAGACACCTGTAGGGGAGGTGGTGCTGACCCTCGACCCTCACGGCTACGACGAGCTGTCCTCCGATCCCCTGGTGCACGTACTGGTGCCCCGTGCCCCCCTCCACCCCGGCACCACCATCCACGCCCCTCTCTACCTCCACCCTCCAGGCAACCTTCCGGCCCTCGTCCTCGTTCTCAGGTAAGTCACTCATCCTCTACGTTTAACAGTATTCTCCCTCGGCACCTGCAGCAGTCAGTCGCTGGAGGAGGTGATTACATGAGTATGTCTACTGATTCTTTGTGACCGGGTCTCTTAAACTGCTGACTCATGTAAACATTAGACTCGTGTTGCTCTAACTTAAGACTCTCCACGACACACTACCGCACCTCTTACCCTAAACTCTACCACAACTACGTCTTAGACTCTACTGTAACTTTTACCCTACACACACTACCTTTGCGTCTACTCCCGTCTCACCCCGGTAATCTCGCCCTCTTAAGTCCTTCCCGGTAAAACTTGTGTCTGCCGTGTTCACCAGATTCTTCCTTATCACATTTTTCCTCTTTTTTTAACTTTTATTCTTTTATTGGACCTTGGCCTTCTCCGGTTCCATCTTTATTACATCTTTCCTTACTTTTATTCCTTTATTGGACGGCGTGGGCCACTTCCGCCGGGGAGTTAAGATATGTTAGTAATGGTCCTTCTCCCCGCCCTCCTCCCCACACGGAAACTTACATCGGGTAATCTCGTTCTCTTGCTATTTTCTGCAGGGGGGAACTTTGGTATTTGACTCTTAAGCTTCTTTAACTTTATATATATATATGGGTGTGTTTGTTTGTGTGTGTGTGTTTGTGCGGAGTTTTAGTTGTTTGTGTATTTGTTGGAGATGTGGAATCATTTTGTGTGTGTGTGTGTTTGTGTGTGCGCGCGCTCGGTAAACAGAGAAATATAAACAGATTTTGAAATTTTTTGATGGGAATTGTTTGTTGTTTATGAATATACCACGAATAAAAATGAGGAATTAAAGTAGAGTCAAAGTTTTAGATTGTTTGTAGGTGATAGACAGTAGATGGTAGACAGTCGATGGTAGACAGTAGATGGTAGACAGTAGATGGTAGACAGTAGATGGTAGACAGTAGATGGTAGACAGTAGATGGTAGTTGATGATTGGGTAGAGAAACGCAACAGGGGAGATGGGAAAATTTAATAAGGGGGGGGGGGAGATATAATAATAATAATAATAATAATAATAATTAACGGTTTATTGAATAGCTGGCAGCCAGGAAGCTGAAAATAACAGTTACATATTTGGGGAGTGGGTTACGCAGTAACAATAATATACAAGTACATAAGTTACACAATAAACATTAATACTTAGATGGACAAAGCTCAACTACAGTTCCTTCAGATAGTGACAGGTTTACAGTTTACATTTATTGATAATTTTTAGAATGGTTGGGAACTGGGCTGTTCTTATAGCGATCATTTCGTGCACACGTTATGGTCTGGATGCGGTTGTGGTGTCGACCGCAATTCTCGGACAAGGGACCTCGGGTGGTATTAGGAGCCTGTTGTCGTGATGTGTAGAAGCTTCTACTCAAATTTGCAGGATGAGGTCATATGTGATGTCGAGGTCGAGAGGGTCATGTTTTTAGCGCTTCTTGATATGTGGAGTCGAGGCGGAGAGATCTCTTGCTCATGCCCTCTTTTGCACTGTTTTCTAGGTGTTTACGTTGTGTGGCATTTAGGGAGGAAGACAGGTGGTGGAGGCATATAGGTGCGCTTGGAGTATGAATGTTTTGTAACACTGAGGAGGATCGTGTGCGGAACTCCGAGGGACTTGAGTCTGCGGAGGAGTGTATCGACTGATAACTGGAAGGCTTTGACAACTTCTTGAGTGTGGTTTCCAATTTATTTTGTTTGTCTTGGTGACGCCGAGGATCTTTCGTGAATCCTACGACTGGAGTGTGTTCGGACCTAGAGTAAATGAAGAGGTGGGACAATGTCGAGGAGAGTTTTGGATGTCATACATGGTCTTGGTATGGGTTATGGTGAAATGGTTGTTGGTAGCCCCAGTTTTGGAGCTGTTCAATAACTCCTGAAGGTCGGTCTAGTTGGGAGCAGAATTGTGACGCTGCTCCAATGGTGTAGGTCGTCCTGCATATGTCCAGCGATGCAGGGGTTTCTCTTAGGGCATCATTGATGACATAAGGAGCGAGTGGTCCCATCTTGGTGCCTTGGGGGACGCCACAGGTGAGTGACTGAAAGGTGGAGACAGCCCCTCGGAAGCGTACAGCTTGGCGTCGGTCACTGAGGATAAGTTAGGGTCTTTCATCATTCACTTTAACAGGTAATTAATTAGTTATGGTTGTATACAGGTAATTTGAATATTCGTTAACTCAATTGACCTCTTGCTAATTCCTTAGTCTTCAATCCTTCCCTCTTCCCTTTCCTCCTCTCTTCCTATAACCTCTCCTTCCATTCCTTTAATCTTTTCTTGCTCTTCCCCTGACCTCTCCTTCCCTTCTTCTACCTCCTGTACTCCCCTCTCCACTTCCCACCCTCCCCCTCCCCTCTCTCCTTCCCTCCCCTACCTCCTTTCCCCTCTTCAGGCCCTTCCCTTCCTTTCTCCCGCCCAGTAATTTTCTTTTTGCGGTAATGTTGGGAGGGGAGGCTGGGGGAGAGGAGGGCATGTTGGGGAGAAGAGCTGGTGGGGAGAAGAGCTTGTTGGGGACTTAGGGAGGAGGAAAGAAGTGTTGGAGAGAGCAGCTGGAAAGGAGAGGAGAGGGAGAGAGGAGGGTCACTAGCACCCCAGGGAACAATAACAAGTAATTCTTTCATTGCGTTGGCGGCTAACTCCCCCCCCCCGCCCCCCCCGTGTGTTTGTTCTCTCTCTCTCTCTCTCTCTCTCTCTCTCTCTCTCTTCGTCTTTCAGTCTACCTGTGTCGTATTTTTTTTTATCCGTCTGCCTTATATTTACATAACCCCATATTTACTTTCAACAGTTTTAATATACATACATATGTAAACGAGTCAAATTACATTCCTTCAAATGTAGAATAATTGTAATTTTTTCAGCTACAAAACTCCTAAACTAAAACATTCAACAGCATTTCCTCTTATGGAGCTTTTACACAACTAGAACATATATGTATTTCTAACTAGAGACTTTTCAACACCAAATACGTTATATAATATTTCAAAAGGCTAAAGCTTCAGAACCAGAAGACTTAATAGAACTCCTAGCACCAACTACCAGACGTCAATACATGAGTCTTTTTAGTCTAGTCAAAGATTATTTTTAATTTTCGATGAGAAATTGTGGGATTGGAAGAGCAGGTAGCCTGATGGAGGTGTGTGTGGCGGGGGAGGGGGGTGAAGGGGGGGCTGGGGAGGGGAGGTGGGGGTGTCTTGTCTCGTTATATAAGTCTTAGTGTAATCTTGACGCCATTTTGCTCTCCAAACTCAAATGCGCCAGCTGTGTGTATCCTGAGAGGCAATGTTCTCTGCTGGGACTTTGAGAATTCCCAGGGTGTAGTTGGAGTTGGTAGTGGAAGCTCCCGACTCCTTGACAGTAACGAAGACGAACTACTCAAGGAGGAATCCATTTGCTCCTCTACACACACACACACACACACACACACACACACACACACACATTTCTTGTCTCTGGGGGATGGTCTTGACTGACAGCTCTTCCTTTACAACATCAAGCTGTAATGTATCTTAAGTTGTGATGGGTTGTTGAGGGGTTATTATGGGCTAATACTTTATAACATTCTGGGTTGTTGGAGTATTTTAAGCTATGTTATTGTTATTTAGTTATTATTGAACTAGGTTGTGAGGGCGTGTTGTTGTTATTACTTCCAT
The DNA here is from genome assembly GCA_958450375.1 of Homarus gammarus. Taxonomy (NCBI): domain Eukaryota; kingdom Metazoa; phylum Arthropoda; class Malacostraca; order Decapoda; family Nephropidae; genus Homarus; species Homarus gammarus. The sequence goes on from CAUDMG010000910.1 coordinate 204,329, forward strand.
ATTATTATCTGGGTTGTGGGAGTGTTTCAGGGGTTGTTGTTATTATCGATGAGGTTATGTGGGGTTGTTGCAGTGTTGATAATGTAATATTTGTTATGTAATTATCATGTTAGTTAACCCAGACTGGTGAAGTAATACACTGGCTGTTGTCTAGAGCACTGCACACTTGTTGTTGATGCGTGTGTACGAGTGTTGACCTGCAGCGTGCTCCTGCCCTGAGTGGTAGTTAGGTATTCAGAAGGTAAATAACATATCATTCTCTTCTCAGTTTGTTTAGACATGCGGAGAAATTCATTTACTTATGTACAGATAATCCTATTCCTTGAGTTTTGTGTTTGTTGTAGTTGTTGCTATTGTTGTTTTAGAAGCGGTGTGGCTGCTGTTGTTGTTGATGTTGTTGTTTTTACAGTGGTGTGGCGGCTGTTGTTGTTGTTGTTTTTACAGTGGTGTGGCGGCTGTTGTTGTTTTAGCAGTGGTGTGGCGGCTGTTGTTGTTTTAGCAGTGGTGTGGCGGCTGTTGTTGTTGTGGTGGCAGTGTTGTTGTTGTAAAGGAACATAAAGGAACATACACACACACACACAGGACCACCGACAATATCAATATCCTGCTTCACTAGAGCGCCAGGAGCTAAAATAATCTTTACTTCAGACGCCGAGGTTCTTTCCTGATGAAAATGTCTTACCTGCTTTCTTATGTAGTCTTCATTCTTCTTTCTTTATTACACACCTTCATTCTTCTTTCTTTATTACACACCTTCATTCTTCTTTCTTTATTACACACCTTCATTCTTTAGTCTTTATTACTGAGCCTTCATTCTTTAATCTTTCATTCTTTATTACCTAGTGTTCATTTTTCTTTCCTTATTATACAGCCTTCATTCTTCTTTCCTTTATTATTCAGTCTTCATTCTTCCTTCTTTATTACAGTGTCTCGTTGCCCCCATCTTTATTAACGCGTCTCTGTTATTATACTGTTGCACCTTCATAAATAATAATGTGGCCTTTAAATATTAGAGCGGTTTTGTGTCATGACTTAGTTTCACCTTTATTAGAGACCTTCCCCTGCTAGAGACCACGGTTGTTAGAGACCTTCCCTGTTAGAGACCACGGTTTGTTAGAGACCGCCCCCTGCTAGAGACCACGGTTTGTTAGAGACCGTCCCCTGCTAGAGACCACGGGTTGTTAGAGACCGTCCCCTGTTAGAGACCACGGTTTTTTAGAGACCTTCCCCTACTAGAGACCACGGTTTGTTAGAGACCGTCCCCTGCTTGAGACCACGGTTTGTTAGAGACCGCCCCCTACTAGAGACCACGGTTTGTTAGAGACCTTCCCTTGCTAGAGACCACGGTTTGTTAGAGACCGTCCCCTGTTAGAGAACACGGCTTGTCAGAGACCGTCCCCTGCTAGAGACCACGGGTTGTTAAAGACCGTTCTCTGCTAGAGACCACGGGTTGTTAGAGACCGTCCCCCGTTATTGTAGAGTTTAGAAACCGCATACGTCTAGTTTCATTGGCCCTTCCCCCTCTTTATATTCTAGAAACCTTGTTCGTTATTAGTGTTGATTATTGCACATTTAGAAAACTTATTAGGTCTTTATAGAAAATTATGGTTCTCTATATGCCACCTCAGCTAAAGAACGACGCTGAGAGTTAAGAAACCTTGGCAGCCTCTCCATTACACAACCCCCTCACTCAGACCCTCGACACACCCCCCCATTAAGGTATACTTACTCCCAGCCCTTTGTTTTGGCTGACACGTCCGCAACACTTTCTAGGATTCATCTTTAACACTGCAACACTTTTTAATGGCACGTGTCTTCAATATTTCTGCAACACTTTTTAATGGCACTTGTTCTCAACACTCTGCAACACTTTCTGGTGGCTCTTGTCTTCAACACTGCAACACTTTTTAATGGCACTTGTCTTCAATATTTCTGCAACACTTTTTAATGGCACTTGTTCTCAACACTCTGCAACACTTTCTGGTGGCTCTTGTCTTCAACACTGCAACACTTTTTAATGGCACTTGTCTTCAATATTTCTGCAACACTTTTTAATGGCACTTGTTCTCAACACTCTGCAACACTTTCTGGTGGCTCTTGTCTTCAACACTGCAACACTTTTTAATGGCACTTGTCTTCAACATTCTGCAACACTTTTGAATGGCATTTGTGGTAAGAATTATACACCACTTCTGCAACACTTGTTATATTTATGGAACACTTTTTTTTTACATTAATCTGATATAATGAATGACTTTTGTGCAACACTTACCTGTACAGTACTGTATATATACGATGCTTAAGTAAGATTTCTGCCGTACTTATAATATTTCTAGGATCTTTTGACGTAGCTTATAAGTGTGCCTTTGTATTTTATAAGTAGTGTTACTGGCGGAATGTATACAAGGTGACTCAATGACCTTTATTACTTGTGTCATTAAAGGTCAGAGTGTGTGTGTGTGTGTGTGTGTGTGTGTGTGTGTGTAGCAATAGTTGTCGAAATATTCAAACATTTCGAACTATTTCATATCTTTCTCATTATATTTATGGGGATTTTATTTCTTACTTTTTATTTTTTTCATTTTCGTCATTTTTCTTAGACCCGTCGTTATCATCATCTTTCTTCTTCTGATTTACCACATCATTCATATATTCATAGCCAACATTATTTCTTTTTCACACCATTTATCACGTTTCTTCTCTTATTCTATTCTTCCTCTTGTGTAAATTCTCTCTAGTCTTAACGTTTGTCTTTTTTTTTTTTAAAGATTTATATGACTGAAATGTAAAGTCAATCCAGAGAGGAAATGAAAACATGGAGACTTATTTTCCCACTATCAGCACACATATATCCGGTTTCTATTTTAAAGTTTATCATGAAAACAAAAAAGTTACGATAATATGGAGAACAGAGAGAGAGAGAGAAGAAAAAATTATGGGTTACCTTAAGTTTACACATCTAAGTTTATGTCATTTGTTGATTAAATATTCTAATGTTTATCTGAAGTGACCTGTGCAAACCTAGTCTAGCAGAGCATAATCTAACCTAACCTAACTTAAATTAATCTAATTTAACTTATGGTAATTTGAAAATATTCGTAATAGGAGGATAAGAAGTTGTATTTATTCAGTCATGATAAAAACAGCCCAGAGATTAATGAAAGTAATGAAGTGAAAGAATTTTTTTTTTATAGCTGAAGACTCGTATAAAAACTCACCATACTAGAAATAACTCAGAGGAAAATTAAAAAAATATATACTTTTCTTTCACTCAGGAACCACATTTTTTTGTTTTATGGTATTTTTATCTCATGAAACTCAGCAAAATATGAAAAACGTCCGCAGGAAAAAAAGAGTGGAAGAGTCGGTACTTTTCAACAGTCAGCACACAATATTTTTTCATGTTACATTTTGATTTTTTTTTTATATCGTGAAGACTTTAATAATAATCTCCTGTGTTGAAAATACTTACCATAAGAACAAAGTAGGTTTAATTATGGAGTCACAGCAGAGGTGGTTGATGAGAACTTGACAATTTTAACTTTAATTCAAGTTTACCTTAGAGAGAGAGAGTGAGAGAGTGTGTGTGTTAAAAATGTCCGTGGTGGAGAATTTATGGGAGCGTAAAATACACCTAGCACGGTATGAGCAAGAGTGTGGGAGAGAGGGAAGGAGACAGGCAGAAAGACAAATGGACAAACACACAAACACAGACACAGACAGAAAGACACACAATATGAGAGAAACATATCTAACAAAGAGAGAGAGAGAGAGAGAGAGAGCTAGGTACTGAGGGGGGGTGGGGCTGTCTCTTTACTGTCACGCTCAAGGTAGTTTTACTGTCACGTTTCACCTTCAGGTCCTCACTCTGGGTACAATGATAAGAGTGAGGTTGTGACATGAGGACGTCGACTGTCAGAAAATCCAACGTGACCTCAACGTTTCTCCCTAATAAAAAAAAAAAAAAAAAAAAAAATTATCATCTGCGGTTTTTCACTCGACTCTGTACACCAGTTTCGGTTTTGTTTTTGTTATTTTATTGTTTTTCGAGACACACGGGAATTTTGGGGGTAGGTTGAGTTTTTACTTCGGCAATGACTACAGCAGAAGCTTTATATTTTTAATTGATTACTCGTATGGGTGTTAGGTTAGATTTGGTTAGGTTAGGTTTGTAAGAATGAGCTGAAGAAGATGATTATAATTTCACCCCTATCAGAGGAACATAAGCTCCTTTCCTCCCTACCGAGAATATACGCTTCCCTGTCACAAGAGATGATGTAATTCTCAGAAGATGGGATAAATCTATCTCTCTCTCTCTCTCTCCCAGAAGTGAGAACATCTACCCCTCCCCCACTGTCTCCAAAGGTACGAGAGACCCTCCCTTCCCCTTCCTCTCTCTTCCTCTTGCACCACCCCCTAGAAATGAGAGCACCTTCCTTTACCCTCTTCCATCGTTCCTACATATCCTTCCCCCCAAAAACCCCCCACCATCCCATCCCCCTCACCTCATCCCATCCCCCATCCCCCTCACCTCATCCCATCCCCTTCTCACCTTATACCCCCATCCTCTTCATCTACCCATTCCCCCTATCCTCCTCACCCCTAGAGATGAGAGAGATGAGACAGAAGGAGTGAGAGAGAAGCTCCCAGATATTACATCAGTTGCAGCATCGTACATCTCCACTAACAAGTTCTCAAGTTCGATGAAGACCCGAGGCAACTTGTTTCAGGTTAATCTCTGGTTCACTAAGTTGAAGTTCCCTCGGGCCCTGACCTAACATTCCTACCCTCCTCCTCCTCTCCCCCTCAGCGCCACCTGGCTTGATCAGGCTTATTGGCTTGTAATGGATTAGTGGATATTACCTAAAACCCTTCCAGTCTTTGGTGTGTGTGTGTGTGTGTGTAGCCGTCACCCTCGCGTGTAGTCTATCATTAGATCTTTAAATTTTAGGTCATATTTCCACGTCGTTCTACTTTTATTATTTATTTGGGGATTTTTAATATATATTTTTTTATTTGGGGAAGAGAAATTCGTGGATATTAAGGTTATTTTTTTTCATTTTTTTATGGAATTTAATATTAGTTGGTAGTAATTAAACTCCATATTGAATACTTTTTTATCCCCTTTTTAAGAATTATATTTCAAATCAAGTTATATTTTCCTATGGAGGTTGAGGAGACCAATAGGGGCATTTTACACCATTTTTTTTTTAATTTTTTTTTCATTAATCTTCGTTCAGTTATCGTTCTCTATCACCACCAAATAAAAGACAATAAAAACATTAACTCTTTTATTTTGCGTGAGTTTTATGGTCGATTTTCTTTTTTTTTTTGGTCTATTTTTTTCTTCTTTTTTGTATCGTCATTTCACTAAAACTGGATCAGCGGCGCTCCAGCTTTTGTGTCCATTAAGCTGGTGACCAGAGTGATGGCTACTGTGCTTTTTTTTTTACTTTTTTCAATTTTTTTTGTTTAGCTTTTTCAATGATGCAGTAAAAATTGGTTCATAGATTTCGTAGGGTGTTGTGTGTGTGTGTGTGTGTGTGTGTGTGTGTGTGTGTGTGGAGGGTGCTATGGTAACTCTCTCTCTCTCTCTCTCTCTCTCTCTCTCTCTCTCTCTCTCTCTCTCTCTCTCTCTCTCTCTCTCATTTTCTCCATTCGTAACATACATAATCTAAATAATGCAGTAGTAAATAGACTAAATAACAAATAATTAAACTATTAAATCACAAGGAAAGAGACAGACAGAAAGACAAAGAAGAATGACTATAATAGGCAATTGAAAATAAATAATTATGAAATAGGAAACATTGATAAAACATAGAGAGTCAAACTAAATAATATTGGTCCCAGGGTTTACTGAAGGGCTGGGAAGGTAAATGGTGGGATGTACGTATATGTGTGTGTGTGTGGGTGTGGTGGGTGGGTGTCAGGCCCAGCTGTGTTGATAACTGAATGGAGGGAAGCATCTAAACCACACCTAGCTCTCTCTCTCTCTCTCTCTCTCTCTCTCTCTCTCTCTCTCTCTCTCAAAAAGTTAATGACAAGTATGAACAATTTATCATTTATTTTGAAATGAATTTATCTTAAAAATCGGCCAAGGCGACATTTAATCTAGGAAAATAATGAATGCTTCCCCAGACGACCTCACTACAGGGGGGGGGGGGAGGGAGAGATGAGGGAGAAAGAAGAGACGAAGGGAGATAGAAAAAAGAGAGAAAATATGGTGAGAAAAAGTGAAGAGATAAAGAAAAATAGATGAGAGAAAGAAAGAAAGAGAGTAAGATAGAGAAAGAGAAAGAGAGAAAGAAGAGAGAGATTCTCCATTTGTCCTTTCCTTCTCCGGTCACTCTTCTTTTATCCTCTCTCTCTCTCTCTCTCTCTCTCTCTCTCTCTCTCTCTCTCATTCCCCGTAGAACAGACAAGGAAGACACTCACATACATGTACACACACACATATACACACACATGGAAATACACACACATTTACAGTCACATAAAGTCATACAGACACACATACAGACACACACAGACACATACAGACACACCAAATCATCTTAGTTCTGAACATTTCTGACACCCATTAGGAGAGGTTTATATGCCGGAATTAGTTAAGTGGGGGGAGAGGGGGGAAGGGGTACGAGGAGAGGGGGAGAGAGAGAGGGGAAGGGGTACGAGGAGAGGGGGAGAGAGAGAGGGGAAGGGGTACGTTGAGAGAGTGGGAAGGTGAGAGTAGGGGGGAGGGGGTGTGAGGGGAGTGGGGGAAGGGGGGGTGTGTGAGGGGAAGGGGGCGTGGGAGAGAAGAGAGTGGGAGGGGGGGGGGGTGGCATGGAAAGGAGAAAGGAATGGAGTGAGAAAAGGCAAGGGAATGAAAAGGGAAATCAATAGGCGAAGAGGCGAGGGAGAGAGAAAGGGGAAGAGGGAAAGAGGTGAGGAGAAATAAACGATGAAATGGGGGAAGAGGAGGTAACGAGAAATGGGAGAGAGAGAGAGTGAGAAAGATGGTGAGAGAACCCAGTGTGTGAGAGAGGATCAGAGTCAATCCTTTCTCTAATCTGCGGTCACAAGTCTTGTTTTCTTCACGTCTTCCCTCTTTTTCCTCTTTCTCCACTTTTTATTATTCTTTTCTTCACTTTCACTCTTTTCTCCTCCTTTTTCTTCCTGTCTTCTCTTCCTCCTCCTCTTCCTCCTCCTCCTCCTCCTTCTTCTCCCCATTCTTCTTCCTTTTCGTCAGGCGTTATGTTATATCCTCTCTCATAAACTTAGGAAACATAATGAGGAAGCTGATAGTGTATACCTCTACGGGGGGGGGGGGGGATATGATAGGTTACCATTAATATCTTTAAGAGGGGGTGGAGGGGGGAGGGGGGAGGGGATATTAATCAAATTTGGCCCATTTTTGAAAATTTATAGCAATATATTATGTTTAGTTACCTCTCCTTTGTGTGTGTGCGTCCGCGTGCGTGCGATGTCTTTGTATGTATGTATGTATGTATGTATGTATGTAAACACAAACAAACATTAAACACACACACACTTCATCCTCCAACATTGTCACAATCAGCAGTTATGGCCGTGAACAAAATGAGTATTGTTATCATTTTGACCCATCACGACTCAAGGGTTAAAATACCACCAGGTGCATTGTGTGGGTTAGGATTTTATTGGCTAAACAAGCGAGATCATTAGATTACACACGAACCTCTTCAAGGGTGTGTGTGTGTGTGTGTGTGTGTGTGTGTGTGTGAAAGAGAGAGAGGGATGGGCGTTTTCTCATAGTAGTTGGGTGGGAGAGAGAGAGAGAAAGAGAGAGAGAGAGAGAGATGACATTTAACATATTCTTGCATGATATGTCGTTAGCGCAAAAGAAGGAAAAGAGAGAGAGAGAGAAAGAGAGAGAAAGAAAGAGAGAAAGAAGGTGAGTGATTGTATCGTGAATATGTGAACTAACTCACATAAAGGTTCTGGCTTCCGCATTTTCTTTTGAATACTGATGATGGTGAGAGGTGAGAGGTCTGGATGAGAGGTCTGGATGAGAGGTCTGGATGAAAGGTGGGTGAGTGTTGTGTGTGTGTGTGTGGGGGGGGGGGGGTATTGTGATTGTGTGAGCGTGTTGTGTATATATATGTACGCGTGTTTGTCTGTGCCGGTGTGTGCAGCTATAAATACACCACTGTTCACTACCATTCAACTTCACGAAAATAAAATAAAATTAAACTATTCGCTGAAGAACAACAGTACCCTCTTCCCCGAAAAAAAACAAAACAAAAACATTACTGACAAATTTCCTTACAATATGATTTTTAATACAACTCCGGTAGTCACAGATAAAAGTAAAATACCATTAAGAAAATATCCCATAAAGTCACATCAACGTGGTGGCGTAACGTATACAACCCTCGGCTGTGAGACATTCCCCTTCCCTCCCTCCAAAGATTTACAATAGCTGTCAAAAGAGTCTTCCCTCCTCCCACACTCACTCCAACGCCACCCAAAGGAAAATATTTTGCATCTAATTTACAGTCGAAAGAAACTTAGCTTCTCGCCCCCCTCTCCATCGTCGTAATAGCCTCTCTTAAATGTCAGAACGTCATTACACTGTATATAAATCCCATAAATCCCATGCCTTCGTGGTCCTAATCGCGTAAAATGTACACAAATTTCAGGGTGGGTGGAAGAGTGGCTGAGTGACGCCCTTAAAATGAAATATTGTTGGAACACTCTCCCTCCCTCCTGTTTCTTCCTCCTCCTATCCCCTCACCCTCTCCCCTTCTCTTCCCTCATTCCGTCCCATTCCCTTACCCCCTCCCTTTCTATTCCTTCACCCCCCTACTCTTCCATCTCCCAGGGCTGAGAGGAAAGACCATGACGGTGATGAGGGATAATCAATCTTATAGTCTGGTAACACAAGGGTTATTTTTCCTCCCTGAGACACTGAAATAAGACTGATTTTTGTTTCTGAAGATTATGAACAGAATTTCTTGAAAAGTCGTAGTTGAGAGAGAGAGAGAGAGAGAGAGAGAGAGAGAGAGAGACAGAGAGTGAGGATGGATCTATGGCTACGTGTTACCGTATATCTGAGCTGAAGGTATTGACAGATAGACAAGCAATAGCGATATTTAACAAGGGGTCCACAATGTTGGTCGTATTGATAGAGTCGATTGACGCCGTGGAAAATATATGAACTAACCTGCCGGGGTAGAGAGGGGGAGGAAGGGGTGAAGAGAGGGGGGAGGAGGGGGGGAAGAGAGGGAGGGGGGAGGGGGAGGGATGGGGGCTTTTGGTCGAGCGATAACTGTCACTCCTAACTTGTCCACACACTCTTAACTCTTGTCCTTATTGCCCCCACCCCACCCCAACCCATCCCCTCCTTTCCCTTCGCTTCCCTTCCCCTACCTTCGTTTCCCCTCCCCTCCCCTCCCCTCCCTTCGCCTCTCTTTCTCCTCCCCTTCCTTCCCATTCCCTTTCATTTTACCCTCTCCCTTCTCCTTGCCTCTTCTTCTCCCCTTCCTTCTCTTCCCCTGCCTTCCCCTCTCCTCCCCTCCCTCCTTCCCGTCAATCCGTCCGTTTGTCTATCCACCCGTTCGTCCTTCCCTGATAATTTAACAAAAAAATAACGAAACAAAAGCAAAAAAAAAATAACAAAAACAGAAAATTACAATAAAAACAAACACACAAACAAGCAACAACTAAAACAGAAACAAAAACCCGACTAGAGTTCGATAATCAGTATTTCCCCTCCCTCAATATTTCCGGGTGGTATTATGGCCTGCTTTGTTACCACGGCGACGGGGGACATTGGCTCCTGGTGGCCAACTTTTAATTATTGTTCATCATTGGTCGTGTTTATTTCGTTTTTGTTTTGTTTTTTCTTATATAGTTTGTGCTTGAGTTTTTTTTTTTTGGTAAATGTTTTGTATCGATTTTTTCTTGTTTTTTGTGTTTTTGTACGAGTTTTTGTTTTCCTTTGTGAATGTCTAGTTTTTATTTTTGAAGGTATATGCTTTTTTTAGGTGTTTATCTTGTTTTAATCTTTTGTTTTAAGTAATTTTGGGGGAATATTTATTTGTGTGCTTTTGTTTTATTTTAAATATTTTCCTTTTTTTTACTTTAGACAATTTAGCAGGATTTTTCTTTCGTTTTTCAATGTTTTTTTTATGACGCCAGTGTTTTGTTTATATATTTCAACATCATTTTGTATATATAGTTCTACTTTAGTGTTTGTGTATATATATATATTTCTTGTGTGTGTGTGTGTTTGTTTTTGTGAGTGTGTGTTTTTTGGTGACCATAACTGTCAGGCGGAACTTGTCTAAAATCCCTAAGCTCTTGTTGTATTGGCAGCTGACACACTACAAATCTCTCTTCTTTTTTTCTTGTTCTTTTTCCTCTTTTAATATAGTTTTTTTTTCTCTCTCTCTCTTTGGGGGTGCAGTGAACTCTCTCTCTCTCTCTCTCTCTCTCTCTCTCTCTCTCTCTCACAGTACATTGACCTCTCCGTTTGAAGTCATGTATCTGTATTTTGTATTTATTGCTTGCTGTAACAAACTGTACCGGTCACCTCGATTCATGTACCGTTTCACCTAATTTTTGGTAATTATTGTGTGTGTGTGTGTGTGTGTGTGTGTGTAATAGTTAGCATGCTCGCCTCGCAAGCGAGCGAACCCGGGTTCGATCCCGGGGAGGGTGAAACTATGGGCAAGTTTCTTTACGCCATTTGCCTCTGTCTACCCAGCAGTAATGGGGGACCTGGATGTTAATCGATTTACGGATCGTATTCCGGGGTAATGGTTAGCCAGTGCAGTTGGCGAGTTGTCCGGTCTTCTCGGTCTATTCCTTAACACTGGGTCATGCAGTTCGTTAACTTAGGGTGTGGTTGTTGTGTTGGCGACAGCTTCTACAGCTTAAATTCACGCCTAGGGGGGCCACCTAGTGCCGGCCATCCTCTATCTCGAGGGACATCCATTATTTATACATGTATCTACTGTCTGTCTGTCTGTCTGTCTGTCTCGACACCAACAGAGAATACACTGAATTAATACTATTTACTCAACAAATTGACAATATAACGCCATTTCAACACACCTCTGATAATTATGATTTTTAAAGGTGTTACTCTTAAAATAAAAATATTGTAAACATTTTCTTTGTCTCCTGTTATGCCTCTGTTTTATTTGTTTTCCTTTATTTTTCTCGTTTATATTCTGTTTCCTTTTCATATTTTTTGTTATTTTTTGTTTAATGTTTTGTTGTTTTTATTTTCTTGTATTTCTTCTTTCGTTAACTTAATTATATCTTCTATTATTATTATTATTATTATTATTATTATTATTTTTACTCCTCCACATCTGTTATTCACCAAAGTTGTACAATAGTTGGTTTATTATTCAATTAAAACTTTTTGGGGGGAGTGTTTCTATGTCTCGTCCATATAAATGTGGTGGAGTCGGTAAACCACTTCATTGTCATCATTGTTTTCATAACCGTCGTCATTGTCGTCACATAATCATCGTCACATAGTTAATCATCACCACCACCTTTATCGTTGTCATAGTCATCATCATCATCATCATCATCATCACCACCTTTATCGTTGTCATCATCATCATCATCATCATCATTATGTTTGACGTAGTTATAGAGGAAGGGAAAATATAAGAGATTATACCACGCGTTTTAACGCCGTGTAAAACTAATTTCCTGAAGGTTTTAGATCACCCCTCTCCCCCCCCCCTCTTCCCTCTCCCACTCACACTCTCCCCTCTCTCTCTCTCCCCTCTCTCTCTCTTCCCTCTCTCTCTCTTCCCTCTCACTGTAACCCCTCCCCTCTCTCTCCCCTCCCTTTTCCCTCACCTCACATCCCCATACCCTACTTCCCTTCACCCTCTCTCATCCTCCCTTCCCTCACTCTCCTTTTCATCACCCTCCTCCTCATTCCCCATCTCTCACATCCTTCCTCTCACCTCCTCTCACCTCCCCCTCACCTCCTCTCCTTCACCTCCTCTCCCTCACCTCCCCTCCCCTCAGGTACCTCACAGGTCTTACGTGAGTTACCTGGGCGACCTGTAATTACTGTATGACCCGGACGTAAAAGCTTCTGATCTGACATAAGGCGACACAAGACCCACAATTAGAAGCCTTTGATGTAAACCTGAGCACCTGGGGTCAGATAATTGGGTTGTGTTTGGGGTCTGAAAATTGGGCCTGGGGTCAGAAAATTGGGTCTAAGGTCAGAAAATTGGGTGGTGTTTGGGGTACGAAAACTGAGTGACTGGAGGTTGAAATAGGGAATCTGTGGTCTGAATTTTATTGCCTAGAATCTGAAATTGGATTTACCTCCGGGCTACATTTGTGTACTTGAAATTGGGAGTTCGTTCTAAATATGGATGCCTGAAGTTTGAAAATCGATTGTCTGTGAGAGTTGTGGTAAAAATTGGGTACTTGCATGGTTGAAATTGGTGAAAGGGTAAAAAATAATTGTCTATCTAGTTTTCATTTACGAATTTTAACTAAAAATTGGAGGCGTTTGATTCATCCACTCATCCACCTCGCCCACTCATCCACCCCGCCCACTCATCCACTCAATCCGCCCCTCAGCTACCTATCTACTCATTCCAAAGTGGGGGGGGGGGGGGGCGAGTGACAGTACAGGGGATGGGTCTCTCTCTCTCTCTCTCTCTCTCTCTCTCTCTCTCTCTCTCTCTCTCTCTCAATAATTCCCTCATTTCCCCTTGCCTCCCCTTGTCTCCTCTCACTCTATCCTTCCTCCCCCTTCTCCCATTTCTTTTGTATAATCATCTTCCTTTTTCCCTCATCTCTTTACTCCTTGTTCTCGTCTCCTTCTTTCCCTCTATTCTCTTCTCTTATTTCTCTTCTATTTTATCCATTCTCTTCTCCTCGTTTCCTTCCTTCTCTTCCTCCGCCCATCCCCCATCCTAACCCCCTCCCTCCCTGGGCCATCAGTCACGGGGAGGGGGGGGGGGGGTGGAGGTGTGTACCCGTGTGTGTGTTTCTCTGTGGTCCACAAAATTGCTGGTACAGTATCCCACAAGTCTCGTGTTCCCGGAGAGCGATGTTGTCTGTCTGTCTGTCTGTCTGTCTGTCTGTTTGTGTGTCTGGTTCTTGTTTTATACTTGTTTATGAAAAAAAAAATCTTATTGAGTAAGTGAATGAGTCAGGTTTAGCATTCATAAAGCTGACTGAATCAGTAAAATATTTATCCTTCAGTGAATCGGTCAGTTAATGAGTCAGTCAGTCAGATAGGATCAATTTCCATGGAGCTGTCTGATGCAATATGACATAAAAACACAATTGTTGTCGAAAGGGTAAAACTATTATAAAGGAACCGTATAACACACACACACACACACACATACACATACACACACACACACACATACACATACACATACACATACACACACACACACACACACACACACACACACCGGAAAACATTCATATAAAATACATGTGTCTATTGTGGTGTGGACCGGTGCTTTAAATGGGACAATGTGACTCTCTCTCTCTCTCTCTCTCTCTCTCTCTCTCTCTCTCTCTCTCTCTCTCTCTCTCTCTCTCTCTCTCTCTCGTAACGAACAAGGGAACATATTGTACATTCTAAGCACACGTGGCCAGAGATCCTGCTGCAATGTTGCAATGGAATGGTGAACTAGTGGTGAGATGGTGCATTAGTAAAAAAATAAACTGGTGAACTGTACAGCGGTATAAACATGCAATGGTGAACTGATGTAATGGCAGAGAGTGTGCAATGGTGAACTTTTACAGTGGTAATGGGATGCAATGTTGAGCTGTTGCAGTGGTAAGAGGTTACAAATACGAGATGGTAAATGGTTCAGATAGATAAAAGACTCACTAAATGTTGCAATGGTAAAAATTATGCAATGATGCAATGGCGAAATAGGGTAAATGCCTGCTGCGTCCAACGTTGGTTTTCATTAGAGAATTCCACTCGCAACTCAACAAGTGTGTGTGGGGGGGGGGGGGGGGAGGAGGGAGAGGAGGGAAGGAGAGGGGAAGGAAGGAAGGAGGGAGGGAGGGAGGACTGAATATTTGAGAGTAAATATACCACACATACCATCCGGGAATTTCAAGCTCTCTCTCTCTTTCTCTCTCTCTCTCTCTCTCTCTCTCTCTCTCTCTCTCTCTCTCTCTCTCTCATTAATTGGATACTCTAAGGGCTGTTTTTCGTAATCATGTCAGTTTGTCCGCCAATCTGACTGTTTCTTACAAGTCTGATGGGCCACTTAACTGACTGACGAGAATATAAGTATTTTTGTCGATGTTAATGATCTGACTGGCTGGGAATGTGGTGTATCCCCGTTACCCACCTTTTATCATTTATGTTCTCGTGTTTTATCTGTGTTTTTTTTTGGTGATTTGTTTTGCTGTGCGTTAGATCTGAAATGATATAGATTAAGATCATAATAATAATAATAATAATAATAATAATAATACAACACACACACACACACACACACTCAATTCATGTCATCTTAAAGTTAATCCATTGATATTTTTATTTTATATATATATATTTTATAAATAATCGTCAATGCATTACATTTAATTACCCCAGTACACCCAATTAAACTGGCTATTATACAAGTACAGTTTAACACAAGTACAATGATTACGTACAACAAAATTTAACTCCTTCTATAACATTACATTTACATATATCGATAACAATTAAAAAACACACATTTATTTCATTGCATAATATTTTACCTTCACCTGAAAAAAAAAAATTTACATATAGTTTTGCAGGGCTTCGTTTGATGCCTTCAGTGAGAGTGTTTTAAAACCTTTCATCTTAATTATAGGGTCTTTTTAAATTATAGACGGATGTGATGTTACTGGTCGTGATTATAGGGTGATGATTATGATAGCAGTTGCAGTAGTTATGGTGATAATTATAGCAGGGTGGTAATTATAGCACGATGATAGCCATAGGAGGAGGATAGTGATTATATATGGATGGTCAGAATTATAGAGGAATGATTAGTGTGATTTTGTAGATCATATAATTCCTTGCTATTAGAGAGAGAGAGAGAGAGAACAGCAACATCAAAAATAGCAACGACAATACTTAATAATGAGAGACAGAAATAAATAAACAGACAGACAGACAGACAGAGAGAAGTGGGCGATAATGCAGAGAATAATCCTCCGTTTTCTTTCTTAAACCAGGAATATAACGTATTGTTAATCCCTATGTAATCACTTGGTGATTTATTTATTGTATAGAGCATTAATGATTGCCAAATAATCCCCTCGTCGCTGGTGGGATTACATATATCTGGGATTACCGTAGTCTTTCCTGAGTGGCTGATAGAAAAATCCCCCCTCGGCCCACACTCGTCACTCGCCACCCACCACTCGCCACTCGCCACCCACCACTCGTCACTCGCCACTCGTTACTCGCCACTCGCCACCAACACAAATAATGAATAATACTTAACCACTTTTACTAATCTGTTGCCTATTCTGATACTTGGATTACGTCGGTGTTAGTAATCCTTCGTTAATCTCCTGGGGATTTACTCGTACTTGGAGTATCGTATTGCACTTTAAAGTAACCCCCTCTGTAATCCCCTCGAAATTTTGTTACATGCATTGGGATTTATTTTTTTAATCTCTGGTATTTTTGTGTTGTTGATGCCTGTAGAATCATTTGGGATTTACTTTGTGTAAATCCGTTCTCTTCGATCCATAATTTTCAGTAATCCGGTCATAAAATCCCAGGCAAATGAAGGTGCAATTTCTTGGTTTTCCAGTAATACAATAAATTGGTAAATAGGTATAATAAATCCCTAGAGTAATCCACTCCTAAAAACTTCCTTCCACATTATTTAAAAAAAATCCCAATAATAATCCACACAATAAATCCTATTTTTGTTTTCATTCTGCACTTTAATTTATCCTCAGTAATTAAGATGTCATAAAATTCCTCTATTAAATCCCTTCTTAAAATCCCATGTAATCCGCAACAGGGAACGCTTCTGTAAGACATTGATCATTAATCCCGCCCCCGTTGGTCAGCACTGCAGGGTTTGTTCAGAGAGGATTACTGTATTTATACCCCGATACTTCCCCCTCACTTAATCCCCCCTCTGCGATCTCTCTCAGGTAGGGGATTTAATCGAGGCATCAGTGGGGATAGGATTTCCACGCAGGTTTTCATTCCGTGGGAGGAAGAGAGAGAGAGAGAGAGAGAGAGAGAGAGAGAGAGAGAGTCGTCTTTCAAAATCTTAGGCTGTAGTTGGAATGATTTTTAATGTTTACTTTGTATCAATATTGACTGACTGGCAAATGGCAACACTTAGTGGGTTTAAAAGTGGCCAGTTATTATTATTATTATTATTGTCGTCCCATTACTACTACTTCTACTGCTACTACTACTACTGCTACTACTACTACTACTACTACTACTACTACTACAATACAAAAGATATACTGTAATATTGTAACTAAAGAAGCGACTGTAGCACGGATAAACATATTAGACTTTGAACCCTTAACCTAAAAATAACAGGGTAAAAGCGCCATTAAATACAGAACGCGAGCCAAAAATTGGATTCATTACGATAATTGCAGAAGCTTCAATATACTACGAAGAAAAAAAGAAATCGGTGGGAACTCAGGCAGGAGGAGTTACCAGATAGTAGTGGATCGAGTGTCCTTGTTGTTGGTCCACTCCATCTGTGAACGGTAGTGAGTATCAGAGAGAGAGAGAGAGAGTATGTGAGAGAGAGAGAGTTGGAGAGGTTATGAGTGAGTGAGTGAGTGAGTGATGTAAAAAAAATAGTAACTTAACAACAGATATATATTTCACACACTGAGAACCTTAACTGTAAACCTTCCTCAATATATGAACTGCTTGCCGGCACAATATCCACTATTACCATCATTCTATCGTGTACGTTGGTATAATTTAACATAAGATTTTTATTCTAAATTAATAATATTATAGCTTTAGGCACCATCCAATGTTTAAGCTTTCCCATATATACCTAGTATAGTATATTTTAGCTTTTCAATATTTACGTCGTTTGACCTCTGTAAAAACTAAAAGGTAAATTTGTTCTTCTCATACAATCTTTTAACAATTTTGTGTATTATCTGTGTAGATTTTTAAAACATACATGGTATATTTTTTGTGTATATGGTAATAGTTATTTATGTGTTATTTCCCATTTTCATTAATTAGATAAACAAAAAATAGATGGAATGTTTCTTCATCATCGATAGTTTAAAAAAGAAAGAAAAAAAGATGGATTATGGGTTTGTTTTCCTTGTATATGTGTAGAATCATCCTCCATCATCATTGCTGCCCATTTCGATTTTTTTTTCCATGTTGAATTTCAGTTTCGTTTTTCTTCCATCATGAAAAGTATAGATGGAACCAGACTTTGTTGACATGAAGCACTCCATCTGTCTTATAGGAAACGTAGACGATAATGGAACGAGAGAGAGAGAGAGAGAGAGAGAGAGACTATTCCCCTGGACCAGAAAACTAGATGGAGTGAAGGAGTCCCCAATTTACCTTCACCCTAACCTTCTAATCAGTGAGCTTGATGGAAACAGACCTTGCCTAATTTAGACTTCACCCCTCCCCCCCCCTCTTACAGACAGCTATAAAAAACCTAGATGGAGGATTGCATTTACAGAGTTCCATCTTGTTTCGTGTCTTCACTCTGCTTGTAGATAGAGAGGGAATTGTATATTTTAGTAGGATATGCTAATAATAAAAATAATATTGGTGATGGTAAGAATAATTATATTTCTAACAGTTTAATAATAATAATAATAATAATAATAATAATAATAATAATGCCTGACAAAAAGCTAAACTCATCTGCTAAAATTCGGACGCTAGTATTTTTTCTCACACTCCCAAAAAAGCTAATACTCAAAGATAAGATCATGTCTGTTAGCTTTATTTTTTTTTAGCTCACAGGACGCTAATTAGAAGGTGGGGATGTCTTGCGTTCTTCACCTTTCCTTCATCATCAGGCAGCTAAGATTGAGCATTTTAGCCTCGTTACTCCGTCAGAAAAAGCTAAAGTTGTGATATATTAGTCTTTCTTATTCTTCAGAAAGCTATAGACTTACCAAATGGTTTTTATCGTTTTCAGAATATTAATATTCGTTTTTAGCTTTCGTCCATGACCTAAAAGCTCAAATTTGTAGATTTAAACATTCTTCTCAGCTAACTTCAGCTATTTACACCCACATAGTCCTCACCTAGCCCTCAACTACACACAAATCCAATTTAGCCCTCCTTAGCACTCCTCAGTTACCCGTCCCCCAGCTAAGCTAAACTATCCCTGGTTGGTCAATAAGGCTAAGGCCAGCTAGCAGCATATCACACCCACATGACTGTTATTAAATTTCTCTCTCTCTCTCTCTCTCTCTCTCTCTCTCTCTCTCTCTCTCTCTCTCTCTCTCTCTCTCTCTCTCTCTCTCCCCTCCCGAGGCGATTAACCCCTGGCATTTTTCATCCCTTATTGTGCCTTATTTTACCCGAGGGCCAAAATAGAACTTCTTTTTATAGCGTAAATCGTGTTGGATTTTACACACGGTTTAGAAAAGGCCAGAATTAACATGGAAATTAATGGCGATTCTCGAACTGGGATTTAATTGATCTAAAACAGTTGTGATTGGGATTTAATTCTACTGATGTAATTCGTATAAAAACTGTTATGGTGGGATTTATTTTTGTCTATAAAAGGTCTTTATGGGATTTAATTTGATCTAAAAATGTCTTGGACGATGAATTTGGGATTTATGCTGTTAGGTGTGTTTAGAAAATCGCGTAAACAGATTTTAGGATTCAATTTAATGGGATTTGTTGGTTTGGTTGGTCGTAGTGAGGGATTTTGACGATTAACACAGTGAGATTTACCAGCCAGAGAATTCACAAAGCGATTTAAAGATTGATGTAGTGGGATTTATCTGTCTGAGAGTTCACAAAGAGGATTTGTAAGTTTAAAGTCCAAGCGTAATTTCGACGCCATATTGGCCCCCATTGTTGTGTCCGAAATCATTACAGGTAAATGTGTTTATAAATCCCCAGGTAAATCATCCCCAGTTACGGGCCTAAATCCTTGAATAAATCCTTGACAGTCTAGGTATAGGAGAAGACAAGGGTCGGATTTTCGGATTTACGTCAATACGAGGGAGATTTATGGACACATTCTGGTAAGGGAGAGACGCTGAGCAGCTGATAAGAATAAATCCGGGGATTACTTGTCCTGGAGGAAGGGTGAGGAGAGGTAGATGGAGGCTAGCAGGGAGGAGGAGGGAGAAGTGAGGTAGGAAAAGAAGGGAGAGAAGAGGTAGGAGGGGGCGAAGGATGTAAGAGGAGGTGAGGGAAAAAGGAGGAGAGAATCAGGGAGATGGATAGGGACAAGGGAGAGGAGGGTAAAGACGAGGGAAAGGGGAGAAGGAAGGAAGGAAGGAAGGAGAAGAGGGAAAAGGAAAAGGAAGAGGGGAGATGAGGAATTTAGAAGAAAAGTGGTGTTGAAGATAGCGCTGGGTAGAGGGGACGGAAAGGAGATAGGTGATGAAGAGGAGGAAAGAAGGAAGACAGAAGAGGAGAAAAGGGCATAAAGTCTTTGTGGAGGAAATATTTTAATCACAGAATTGAAAAAAAAAAGACCACACGTTTTCCATATTTGCTTCGGGCCAAAAAAAAAAATAAAAAAATTAAAAGATATAATACCTTGGTCTCTAGCAGGACTGATTTTATTTCAGTCTTCAGGGGTCGAGTTCCAAAATTTTGGCTCATGGTCGTTCACTGATTTCCAAAGTCTTCAGAGAGGGGGAAAAAAGTTCTGGGCTGAGCTAATGAAGTAATTCTGTTAATGAAATATTTAATTATGGAAGTTGGTGAGCTTGGTGTGGGAGTTCATCTCTTAATTTAGTTTGCATATTGGCCCCTCTGTTTTCTTGAGATAACTAATTAATGATTTTATTCTTGAATATTTTTTTTCTTTGCCTACTCATGGTGGGAGGAGAGATGGGGAGAAGGAAATGCAGACGAAGTAAGGGAGAGAGAGACAGAGAAAGAGAGGAGGAGGGACAGACAGGCAGGCAGACAGACAGACAGACAGACAGACAGACAGACAGGCTACTAATAATCAGTATGATATAGTTTAGGTTAGGTCAAGTCGAGTCAGGTCAAGTTGTCGTGACTTCATCAGGTCATGGGACATAACTAATCAGATGGGCCTTAGATCTAATAGGCACCAGTCGTAATGGGTGTCAGCTCTAATAGTCCCCAATCCTAATGACCTAATCACCAGTAATTAGTCTAATCCAAATGGGTCCCAGCAGTAAGAAGCTTCATTCTGATGGTTTGTTTGGCAGGGGTTTAATATGACTGTGAACCATTAGGTGTTGGGGCCGTTAAGATTTGGGACTTTTAGAACTAGGGACCATTGTGTCAGTTCAGTCAGTTCAGACCAGGTAAAGATCATAAAGCTCAATAAGTCAGTTCAGGGCAGAGTTTTGAACTTACTGCGTCGATTCCGGTGAAAGTTTTAAACACATTAAGTTAGATTAGGTAAAGTTTAAATCCTAATATGTGTCAGGTCAGGTCAGGTCAGGTCAGGTCACATCAGATTAGCTCAGGTCAGGTCAGATCAGGGTAGGTCAGATCAGGCAAGGTCAAGTATTTATGCATTTCACGTCGACCTTTTAAACTGATAAATCTTTTAAAAAATCAGTTCGAGGATTTTAAATAATACGGAATCCTGTCAGGGCGGAAGTTATTTAATCCCCGACCGTCTAGCTTAACCGGGGATTAGAAACCACAGAAACCACTCCACTTTATGTTCTCGAGAACCTCAAGATGTGTAGAAGGTATTTTTTTTAAGAGGGGTTATTAGAGACCGCACAAGTTCTCTATTTTTGAGGGGAAGAAGAAGAGGAGGTGGGAGGTGGGGATGGAAGAAGAATTAGAGGGGGCAGAGGGAGGAAAGAGAGTATGGAAGGAGAGAAAAGAGTTAGAAGATAGGAGGAGAGGGAAGGAGAAAGTAGAGAGGAAGAAGAGAGGAAGGAGAAGGATTTCAAATTCCATCGGAGGAAAATATCGGGAGTTAAAAATATCCGCCATTGATTGATTTTTTTTTTACCCAGGACAAATATTTTACCAAGGTGAGTCCGGCGTCGACCATCCTGGGGGGAAAAGTCTCAAGAAATGAGATGAGAGGTGAGGAGTTAGGGAGGGAGGAGAGGGAGGAGAGGGAGGGAGAGTGTGTGGGAGAGAAGAACAAAGGGAGGGAGGGAGTAAGAGAAAAAGTGAGAAGGAATAGTCAGAGCGAGAGGGAAGGAGAGGTGTAAGAGAGAGGGAAAATGATACTTAGGAAGAGATGGAAAGAAAGAGAGAGAGAATAAAGTGAAGGAAGACAGATAAACAAAAATAGGAATTTAAATATAAGAATACAAATTACAGAGACAGACAGACAGACAGACACAAACAGACAGAGATAGAAAGACAGACAGAATAATAGTCACACAGAGACAGAGGAGAAGTGTAATTATATTAAGTGAAAATATTCTGTAAAAAATTATATCACTGAAATAGTTTTGGTTGCGAAATAAACTTAGAAATAACTCAACAAAATAATACCTGGAAAAACCCAAGGAGGACTTAAATAATAGAAGAGATATGAATTAAGAGTCTTGGAGGAAAGACTAGCCTAGAGATATCCATTAAGACATAAAGACCAGGAATTATTTAGCTTTAAGACTGGATCTGTGGACCTGCTCATTATGCTGACGTACGACCCAAGGCTGCCACCTGTTCCTCCTGCAGGGCTGCCACTTGCTGCAGTCTTTAAATGGAGCCGTAAACGAGTCATTATGCAGGGCTGCCAACTGTTACTCCTACAGGGCTGCCAACTGTTACTCCTACAGGGCTGCCAACTGTTACTCTTACAGGGCTGCCACTTGCTGCAGTCTTTAAATGGAGCCGTAAACGAGTCATTATGCAGGGCTGCCAACTGTTACTCCTACAGGGCTGCCAACTGTTACTCCTACAGGGCTGCCAACTGTTACTCCTACAGGGCTGCCAACTGTTACTCTTACAGGGCTGCCACTTGCTGCAGTCTTTAAATGGAGCCGTAAACGAGTCATTATGCAGGGCTGCCAACTGTTACTCCTACAGGGCTGCCAACTGTTACTCCTACAGGGCTGCCAACTGTTACTCTTACAGGGCTGCCACCTGCTGGAATCATCGTGTAGGGCTACCAAGTATTCGTTGTTCAGGGCTGCCAACTGTTCATCATGTAGGCTGACAATCGATACATATGCTATGCAGGGCTACCAAGGCCATGTAGTACCTGCCAGGGCTACCAACGGATCTATACGACTTGCTAACTGGCGTGTTCGTAATAATAATAATAATAATAATAATAACTCCTATATGTTAAGCATAAATATCTTATGCTAAAGATAATAGGTTCACTTTGACTGTGTTGTCCTCCGTCCAACTCTCACAAGCAAAGACTTCAGAATTAATGACTAAATGCTTCATCTTACTCAACGGATCCTCAAAGGTTCCTAACTTAAATATTCCTCTTAACTTGAGACGTAAGAGTGCATCTATCTTCAGGACAATGATGGCCGCTAAATTACACAGAGACTTTTTAACTAGATAGATACGTTCACTCAACACCATTTGACGAGGAAGAAAACACTACACGAGTCTTATTTTCTTTCTTTTTTTGCGAAATTGAGTCTTGAATTTGTTATCGAGTTGCGAAAAGGAGAAAAAAAAAGTTGAATAACCTCCAGATTTCAGTTACAAAGTTGGCACGGTCACCTCTGATTGGTGGATCTTGGTAAAAGTTAGGAAGGGCTTAAGTGGCATTTCGTCCAATCACAGGGCTGTCTGTTTACATGTCCCTCTGTATCTGGTGACGTCAGAATACAGATGAAAGGTAACTTGTTATTATGATTTTGAGTGACTTCACCTCACCTCACCTCGCCTCGCCTCGCCTCGCCTCACCATATTGAGTCAGAAGATATAGTGACTTATAGAGATTAATGCAGAATATGATAATTTATACGAAATCAAAACACATAAGAAACCAAGAAATTAATACAAAAAATGTGATAATTTATAGGATGTGAAGATATATGATAAAGTAGAAATTAAAGCAAGAGGCGATGATGAAAACGCAAGGAATAATATAAGAGATAACCAGAATATATGATAAAATAGGTGATAATATATACGACGGAATAATTTGAGGTAAGGGGGGAAGCGTGATAAAGAAGAAGTATAACGCAGGAGGTGATAATTTAAACAAAGAAGACGAGAGAGAGAGAGAGAGAGAGAGAGAGAGAGAGAGAGAGAGAGAGGCTTCCATATAACGAATTACATGGTGAGAAAAGTCCGTTATATCAAGGGTCCATTAGATGTGAAACCTCCATCTAACGAACAATATAGAGATGAAAGTCCGTTATATCAAGCCTCCGTTAGATATGAACTCCCCATTTAACGGATTAAATAATGAAAGAAGTCCGTTATATAGAAGTTTTACTGTATTACACGAGATGACAATATAACCAACAGGAGGAGATAAAACTAAAGCTAATAACGACAGAGGGAGACAGAACACGTGATAAACAAGGAAGAAGGAACACTACATAATATAAATGATAATGTATACGAGGATTCAGAAAAGTCGAGAGAAGAAAATAATAATCTTAGCGGAATTTCATTAATGCTTGGCACGAGAGAAGCAATTTAAGCTGTTTTACTGTGTTGAAGGAGGGGGCTTGTATATAGCTGAGATGGTGTGAGCTTAAGACACAGCTATCTCTTGCTGTGTTGTGAGCTTACGACACAGTTAACTTTTCGTATGTTGTGAGCTTACGACACAGTTAACTCTTCTTGTGTTGTGAGGTTATGACACGACAAACTTAATGTCTAAACCTACTGTATGACGACATCGGATAAGCGCTGATCTCATGGGCGATATCGGGAAAGGGATGGTTTTGGTATCGGGAAAGTGTTGACTATGGTATCGGCATCGAGTGAGTGTTGACGTTTGAACTTGATGTCGATGTCGGGAAAGATTTAATTATGTTATCGGGAAAGAGTCGTTCTGGGTATCGGAAAAGAGCTTTGATCTCTTATTGGGCCATTTTTGATCTTGGTATTGTTATCGGGAAGGTTTTTAATATCGGAAAATTTTTCACAATTTTCATACACTCGATCGGTATCCGAAATCTCTTTAACGGTTATCGGAAAAGTGTGATCGGGTAATCGGTGTAATTTGCTTGCTTAATAACCTGGTGTTGGTTGAACTAATTTGCATAATTTTTCAAGAGCAAAATGTCGAGAAATATCGGAAAAACGGATGGTGCTTATCATGCGTGTGTGTGTGTGTGTGTGTGTGTGTGTGTAGAGCCTTATGAAGGATGAGGGAGGGATACAGAGAGAGAGAGAGAGAGAGAGAGAGAGAGAGACGTAAAGAACGATTAATCTGATGTATTCTAATCGGCCAATTCGACCTAATCCGTAACCAGAACAATTCTCCCCTCACATGTTCCGCACACTACCTGGATGTTCCCCTCGTTACCATGGTTACCTGGATGTTCCCCACGTTACCATGACAACGAGGGTGCTGAGGTAGGCCGACGTGCTCTATCATCTGCTAAGGATTGATTGGAGGAGCTCTTCTTACCCTCACCTCCTTCCCTTTCTCCCTCTTCCTCTCACCTTACCTTCACCTCCTCCTCCCCTCT
Source organism: Homarus gammarus (assembly GCA_958450375.1). Lineage (NCBI taxonomy): Eukaryota > Metazoa > Arthropoda > Malacostraca > Decapoda > Nephropidae > Homarus > Homarus gammarus. Next base: position 229,118 of record CAUDMG010000910.1, read on the forward strand.
CCCTCCTTCCTCCTCCTCCTCCCACCTCTTCTCCTTTCTCCTCCTCCTCCTACCTCTTCTCCTTCTCACTCTTCTCCCTTCTCCTCCTCCTCTTCCTACTCCTCCCCCTTCCCCTCCACTTGAGTCCCAGGAGGCCGAACGTCTTCGTGACCTGCCTCGTCAAGTTATGCTCCGGGTCGAGTAACTGGAAGGTCAGATGTCTTGGAATTTCAACATGATGGACACTGGAAGTTCCATACCGATTGTCAAAGTGACCGGATTGGCAAATATCCACTTAACTATCCACTTTTCTATACATCCACACAGCCATAAATCACGGGAAAGAATGGAGAGAGAGAGAGAGAGAGAGAGAGAGAGAGAGAGAGAGAGAGAGAGAGAGAGGCCAATAAATGAAATATCTTTACTATTCTCGGAACGTTTTGGAGTTGAGGGAACAATTGTTTTTTTGTGTTGAAGGCTTGTGAGGTAGGGGTGGGTTGCGGTGGGGATGAGGTGGGGTAGGGTGGGCTGGGGTGGAATGTGGTTATCTGAAGTTGGGGTTAGGTGCGGTGGGTATGAGGTGGGCTGGGATGCCGTTGGGATAAGGAGAGATGGGGTGGTAGTGGTTTACGTGGGGTTGTGGTGGGTTAGGATTAGGTTAGGTGGAGTGAAATGGGGGTGGGTTGGGGGGTGGGTTGTCAAGTAAGGATTGCCATAGTCACTAGTCTAAATATTTCACTTTTTGAGTCTATTTTATAACCAATTATCCAGATATTTGTAGTCAATGTGTATCTATTTCCTCTCGAGTGCCCCCGTGAGTTCCAGCCATTTTGTCTAATTTAACCTTTAATCTCCCTCCAGGTTTTTTGGGTGGGTTTAGTAATGTGAACATTTTTCTTTTACATTCCAGTGTTTCACGTACCTTTGACTCGTTATTCTTCCTAACCTAATGCTAGAATCCCCCCATTACTGCCCACGGCCTCCAACAGATTGCCCCTTGCCCATTCAAATTGCCCCCGACACTCCTGCGGTCAGCCGAGAATCACAAAAATAATGGAAGCGACTCCACTGGGAACCCTTGGCGCTGATTGGTTGGCCGCGCCCAGCAGCTGAGCCAATCAGGAAGCATGGCGGGAAGATTGAACATTTCAAACCTCTCCTCGCGGGAACACGACCCGTTATTACTCTCTTGTTTCTGACTTATTTTCGAGTTGATTTTGAAAGTTGTCTTTTACATTCCTGCCTCTTACGAATATTTCTCCGTTGTAAGTTTTTAAAAATGCAAGAAGACAATTGGATAAGTGTAAGCGTTTCCGACATCCCCATTTAAATGAGAAAAAAAGTGAAACACCGTAACGATGTCATCTCCTTATTAAGTCGTGTATAAAAATCGAGGTATTTTTCATATTTTCATAATCATTTTTTTTCACTACTTTCATATGCAAATATATCCAACTGCGCTCCAGCGACTCGACTCAGATTCTGATGATGAAACCGGGAGCTGCACGTCCTTTGTCGCACCCGTGTCGTGGAGGCCATCTCTTCTTTTGTCTATTTCTGTATGATTCTTTCTTTCTTTCTCTTCAAGTGAAAGTCATTGCATAAATGGATGTCTTTGTCTTAAGTGAAGGTCAGTGTTTAAGACTAAGTGAAGGTCATTGTAGAAGTGAAGGTTAGGTTAGGTTAGGTTAGGTTAGACTGGGTTAGGTTAGGTTAGATTAGACAGGGTTAGGTTCGCTAAGACTGGACTAGACTGGGTTAGGTTAGGTTAGGTTAGACAGGGTTAGGTTCGCTAAGACTGGACTAGACTGGGTTAGGTTAGGTTTATTGGTTCAGTTTTCAAGGCTTCGATTCTCAATGGGACATAGTTCAGGGCTTCGGTTTTCCTTTATTAATGATATGAGAATGTATTTGTCTAAATCACTTCAGGTGCGCGACAAGGCTGAGGAAAAGGTGAACGGCCGAGTATTTGATAACATTTGTGAATCTTTTCGAGAATGTTAAAAAATCGTATTTATTTTTTATCAATGAGAAATTTGTTTCCTGTTATTCATGTTCACTTTTTTCTATTTTTTTCTTATATATCCTGTGTCAGTTTCTATATTTATAGTTGTGATTTTCATATTATTTTAAGGTAAGATTTTATTTATTGTAAAGGTTATAGGAGACATTCAAGACAGGTATAACGTATTGCAAATAGCCCACAGCTTGGATCCCTTCTGTGTAAATACTGAACTAAGGAAGAATGAAGAACAGTTGTTGACTTACAAGAGTGAAGGGGGAACAGCAGCCGGATGGATTACACTTGGGTGAGAGAGAGTGATAGGAAACGTGTGGTAACTGTAAGCTTATACCAGACGAAGATGTTGTGGGTCAATATGGATGACTGGTTATGGTGATGGTTAACGAGAGGCTGAGGGAGGCACAGAGTCTAGAGAGAGACAGTCCAACGGTTGAGCTGCAGGGGAATGAACAAGTTGATGGAAAATGAAACGAAATCAAGAAAACACTGACATAGACAAGAGAGACGTGAGGAAGAACCAGAGGAGGGAAGCCACAGGAGGAAAAGAAACCTGTTGATGAAATGTGGAGTTGTGAAGTGTGATTGAGAGGAGGAGTAAAAAACCGTTTAAGTGGAGGAAAACAACAGATAGTCGAGAAGAAGAGGGATACGAGGCTGTTAGTAGAGAAGCGAAGTGAGCAGTGGGTAGAGCGAGGTGTTGAGGCTGGACAACTTGAGACAACAGAGGAAAAGTGTTGCAGGTCATCTAGAGTGTTGCAGAAGAGAAACATGAAAAGTTGGACCTATTAGTAACTGTAGTGTGACATGATAATTGGAACACTTATACGGGAAAGATCTCATTAAAAAAGTAAGTGGAAAGAGTATTCTGAAAGACTACCGAACAAGGAAGACGGGAGACGAGCAATTTCAAAAACAATGTCACCAGAGGGACCAGTGATGGATATCCAGGAGGAGGAGGAGGGGGAGGAAGTGAGGATGGCTCTTGATAGGGTGAAGAGAGGGAAGAATTGTGGACCATCGGAAGTCGCAGCAGTGGAGGTGATGAAGTCGTTGGGGGATAAAGGTGTGGAATGGCTGCTGGATATGTTACGGGAAGTGTAGAGAGGTGAGGAGTTACTGAAGGACTGAAAGGAAAGTGTAAGTGTCAATATACACTCACAAGGGTGAAATGAAACTTCAGGAATGACTAAAGTTTTTGGTGTATTTTATTAGGGTAGTGAAGCGGGTAGTGGTTGAGGGAGATACTGAACTCTGATGACATGTGGGATGTGAGTTCATAAGAGGGAAGGGGGCAGTGGCTGGTGTCTACCTTATGTGGCAAATCCAGGAGAAGATTTTAGAGGTTAAAGGAAAACTGTATTATGTGTTTATAGATTTGGAGAAGGTGTACTAGTGCCTGAGGAAGAAGCGGGTGCAAAAAAATGGTTACGACGGTGGAGGGGACGTATGAAGGACTCAAAACTTGAATAAGAACTGTATATTGAGACTCACAACAATATGACGTGAGAGTTGGTCTACGTCAAGGTTCGTAATGTATGTACTGAGTAAGAACCTCTGGGACTGGTGGCTTGTGGGTGATCTAGCCGTGACAACAGAAGCGGAGGAGGAACTAGAGAGAAGAGTGTTGCTGTGGCAGGAGAGTCTTAAAGAGCCAAGGGGTGACAGTAAATATTGACAAGAGAGAAGTTATGGTGTGTTGGAAGACGGGAAGGGATGTGATCAGGGTTGTGGATAGGAGAGAAATTAAGAGCTAACGCAGGTTTAAGCACGTGGGATGTGTGTTGAAAGCAGAGAGAGAGGATAAGGTGAGGGCGGGATTATCAAGGTATAAAAGAAAGGTATATAACAGAAGGATGCTAAGAGGGTAGTAAGGAAGATGTTCAACACAGAGGATTGTCCCATGTTTATGTTGGGAGGAGAAACATGGACACTGAGAAAGTAGGGGAAGACAATGGAGAGAACAGATGTAGGGATGTTAGGGTGGGTGTTGGAGATGTCTCTCAGGAACAGGTTGAGAGATGATGATATGAGAGGTAGAAGGTGGAGTAACATTTATAAGCAATATGATGAGATAGAGACAGAGCTTACGATGGATTGGTAGGAAGAGGATTAGGAAGAAGAGGAGGAGCAGTAAGAGGAAGAGCAGGAGGAGGAGGAGAAACAAGAGGAGGAGGAAGCTATCAAAAGAGCCTGGAATGAGGTGATCAAAGGAAGGAGATCAAGACGAAGACAGAAGTTAAGACGGGGTTGAGAAACACAAGTAAAACATTTAGCTGAAGAGACAGGCTAAAGACAGAGAAACGCGACGGTGACGAAGACGAAGGCAGAGACGAAGACCTTTGAGAATAGAAGAAGAAGAAGAAGAAGAAGTTTCCTCTCCCATCTTCTAGAGAGAGTAGATGGAGAAAGGGATCCTGTAGTGTAATATAACTCTCACCCCAACTGTCGGGGCGTGGGAATATTGGGGCGTGAATGGCGGTCATATGAATGGTAGATTATGATCCTCTGAATCCAACAACCGTTTAACTGTTAGTATGACAATTCCCATTACAGCGCCGTTTACTCTGTTGTGTCTCTGTTGCGGTTACCATTATCTTCATAGGCATTCATTACCGTTTACCTACCATTACTAAAACCATGATTGTAGTTTTTTTTTTTACTGTTTGGAACGCTACCGTGCATCATCACTGTCACCATCATTATCACTATCACCGTCACCACCACCATCACTACTATTACCACCACCATCACCACCACCATCACTACCATCACCACCATCACCGTCACCACAATTACCTCCCCCACCTCCTCCTCCTCCTCCAATAACTTCGCAGGTACAGACAGGTCCTCAGACATTGTTGCCAGTAATGTCATTTTCGCTACATTATTGCCACATCCTGATCTCTCCCTTATCTCTAATACCTTTGATCTCTCACTCTCTCGCCTCTCTCCCTCACTCCCTCACTCCCTCACTCTCCCCATTCCCCATCACCCATCAGTAACGTCTCACCACCAATCATAGAAGGATTAAACAGGTCACTATTCAATTAGTCACTAGTCGGCAACTATGGCTTGTTTACAAAGTTACTTAGTCTCTGATTGGTCCAATTGGTCCCCCGTAAAGCCGTTTTAAGCCAATCAAGTGGGGGCTCTCTCTCAGTGCAAGGCCTTGGGCAGGCATTCTGGAGTTTGGCAGCACCAGACAGAGTTCTAATTGATAATGTTCGTACTAAATTAATTAATTCCAGTCAAACGCTGTGACTTCTCTCCCTAAGGATTATATTGAAATGAAAACACCGAGTTGCCTTAATTACCAAAGTTGTTGTGCGCTGTCTACAGTAAATTCTGGCCTCGGGCATAAATGGCCAGCTGATTATGCTTGTTTGAACCTCTCAGTACAAAGCTTAAGTACATTATGTGGCAGCTTGGTTATGCTTGTTGGAGTCGTTGAGTGTGAAGCTTAATTGTCTATATTATTATTATTATTATTATTATTATTATTATTATTATTATTATTATCATTATTATTATTATTAATTATTTTGGATGGGGTCTGAAATCTTTACTATTATTAACATTAATATTATCAGTCTTCTGAGAGGCAATTATTTTTATTTATTTATCAATATTGGTACACTTCCGGGCCTCCACTTTAATTTTACTCCAGAGTCCCGACATTAACTCACCCATGACTCACGTAAGTAAATTACTTAAAGCAAGGAAAGGTTTGCCTTAACAAACGTCAAATTATGATTCAACAAAAAGTAAGAAATATGAAAGTTAAGAATTATGTGTCCGATTTAATTTTGTAAGTTTTAATAGTTGACACAGTTTACGTCATTCGTTTAGATTTTATCAGTTACAACTAAAAGAATGTTTGATACATGTGTCACATACCAGTGGGGGGCCATTTAGGTGATATTGCTGTCCGCTAAACTTTGATTTATTTATCTTGGTATGAATTGTAGTTATCAGCATATACCTGGATCACGCGCACCTACAGTGATTTATATATATATATATATATATATATATATATATATATATATATATATATATATATATATATATATATATAATGAATTTTATATTTAAGTTATAAAATACACTCTACCGTGAGAGGGGCGGTTCTGATTCGTGATGACGTGTAAATAATGGATACTAATTGTATTTAGAGTAGAGGTTGACGGTGTGTGTGTGTGTGTGTGTGTGTGTGTTTAGAGAGTAATGGCAGTGGGCGGTGATGTAGTGAAATGTGGCAAGATGGGACCGTAGACTTTTATACTGTAATGCGCTCTTAATTATTTATGCCAGTATCTATCTGCCTTTGTTTTTACGAATCTGTCTGTCTGTCTGTCTGTCTGTCTGCCTGCCTGCCTGCGTCTCTTCCTGTCTGACTGTCTGTCCGTGTATCCTTCCACATTCCAATACCTACACTTTACCCACAAGTCTACCAGCAGTTCCCCCAGGACACAAGTATAATATTCTCACCATTGCGAAAAGCCTCACAACTTTTTCAGCTGTCGAGTAAGTAATTCAGGTTTTCGATATCTGGCGCCTTCCTTGGGTGACTCGGGAGGCAGACAGTGAGGTCAGTCCTCCTGGAGACACTCCTCACTATTAAAAGGTCACCAACTCCACTCTTAAAGGTCGTTGGCATCTATCAGTTCGGTTTGAGACACGAGACGATCAGGTACACGGTGGGGTTTTTTCGTTTTTCATTCTACTCTGTATGTGTGGGGGGTGGGGGGTGGATAGGGAGTAATTGTTGATACTCCTGGTGTATAGTGTCTCTCTGTCTGCCTGTCTGTCTGTCTGTCTGTCTATTCTTATTTTTATCTATCTCATTCTGGTGGTAGACGGTGTTGGTCGACTCGTCAGTGTTTTACATTGTGGCGTGTGTCTCATGTGGCTGTGGGTGGTTTAATCGTCCGCAGGTGGTTTAATCGTCCGCAGGTGGTGTAATCGTCCTCAGGTGGTATAATCGTCTCAGCGTGTACTGTACGAAGGAGGTAAAAATTCTCGTATCTTCTCTCATTCACCGCTGCTGTCATTGGTCGTCTCTGCTCGGCCTCGAGGTATAGGTAATTCACGAGTTGTATACGTAACGCCACAATCACCCACCCACCCACCCACTCACTCCCCCACCCACCACACCACCCAGCTTCTTGAACACAGGTGAGTCGATGGTCATTCATGCTAGTGTGGGTATTTTTGTTGTTGTTTTTATGAATAGAGCCTGAATTTTTGTCTCTTTTTCATTTATCTGTCTCCCTGTTTGTTTATCTCTCTCTCTCTCTCTCTCTCTCTCTCTCTCTCTCTCTCTCTCTCTCTCTCTCTCTCTCTACTCACGCCCTGTCTCCGTAAATGCAGGGTATGTCCATTTGTTATATAGAGTTGAATATATAATAAATATTTTGTTTGGAATGGTAAAAGAAGTAACAGTTTGTCAGTGTTTCAATAAGTCAGTGTTCCAGTGGTCAGTGTTACAGGCGGACAGTGTTCCAGGAGACTATTGTTCCAGGATGTATTGTTCCATGTGGTTCATGCTCCAGAAGGTGTGTGAAGGGCGTCTTTAATATGGATATGAGACTGTCAAAATCTCCCCGGGTTGCCTAAAGTCAGCTGTCTATTGGTGAGGCTGACCTATGATCCACCCAGGTATTAATTCACATATTTGAGTCAAGGTCGTTGTTTGGGTGTCGACTGAGAGATGTACAGACGTTGAGTAAGGAGTTTATTTGATGTTTCTGAACCTCTGTGATGACGTCTTGTGAAATGTTCTTTTTTGAGGTTCTTGGAGTAATGTGTATGAAGGAGGAGGAGGAGGAGGAGGATTTTTCGACCTGTTTGGAAACCTCTGATTTAGTATTTGCTAAACGTACAAAATGCGTTATATAAAACCCTGTACGTTAAGAGGATGTACTACTTTAACCGGATACTACTACTGTAATATTCTGTGGATTGTCACTTAAAGAGCTTTGACAAACTCGAACACAGAACCCATAGCTAGTCCGATTTACATTTTATGGAACTTGATCACCAAGACAAAACAACTATGGCCAAATGTCATTAATTAATTCGTTGATCCAACCTTGAAAATATATCCCTCACGCACAAAATGAATCCGTCAGTAAAGTCAGGAAAAAATCACTCCTTGGGCTGACTTCTTGTAACCCAAAACAAACCACTACGTCACCTACCACTCGTTAACGTCAGAGGAACGAAGGTCAAGTCTGGTGACCCTTGAAAAATTTCGTGAAAAGTAAATGTTTCTACGGTAAAATATTTAATGGTCAGATTCTCCTTGATAGTGTTGACAAAACCTTAGGAACCTGGATCGAGTTCTGGTGACCGTCAGAGAAACGCTTTAAAAGTTTCTAGAACGTAGAGAGAATGTAAAAAATTATACCCCTTAAGACTCGAGGTCTCCTTAAAAGTTCCTGAGATTCGTCAAAGATATCTTACACTCTCTCTAAACAGTGATAGAAAACTAAAGTCGTCTTTGGGATTTCTGAGCTACTTTGAATTCTTGGAATTTCTCGATTACTCTAGGGATTTCTGAACAACAATGAAATCTTCGGAAATCCTATTACCCTTTCTCCAGTTTCTTTGATGTTTTTCCCTTCTGGAGGATCTCGCCATGGATCTCAAAGCGGCTTACGAATCTGTCTTTGAGTTTAACTAAAAAAAAAAAAGGTTGACTATGGAGTTTTCTAGACGTGAAAATCGAGGATATGGAATTTAAAAGTTGGAACGATTGTTACTTCCTCACCATCTGAACGGAAATGTTTGTGTCTGGAAGGCTCTCATAATACGTAAAACTCCAGCGATGATAACGTGACGGAACGTAGAAGTTAGGATACTTTATATCATATATCAGGCGAATGGTTAAATGGACCCCTTCCCTCCCATATTAATGTGCCCCTTTCTTAATGGACCCTCAGACCTAATGGAGCTTAGACTTAATGGACCTCAGACCTAATGGAGCTTAGACCTAATGGACCTTCAGTTTAATGGATCCCAATACTAAAGGCTAAGTTTCGTTTGGACCTTTTAGAACTGGGTCCCATTAGGACTATGGTCTCTTAATACTAGTTCCCATTTAACATGAAACCTAATCCAGCAGTGGAAATTGACATGGGTTGAGAAAAGTCACTAAGGAAGCTGATATGATAGCGCACAACTCCCACATCTGCCAGAGGATCCTATAGATATATTCCTAAAAACAAAATCGTAAGACAGTTTCTCCTCCCAAAGTTTGATAGGAGACAACACACACATAGTTACATTCGAGTCTCTGTACATATTTGACGTCATATTGTGAGGTAGTGTTGGTTTCGTTATATAAAAGGAGTTGGCTTAGGAGTCGTGTCTATAGAAGGGAGAAATTTTTAACGTAAGATTCTGGAACTGTGAGAATTGTAGGTAAGGTGTAAGTAAAGAGCTTTAGAGACATTTGATATTGGGTTTAAAAGTGTGTGTATTGTGTGATTCTCTCTTCTCTTCTCTTCTCTTCTCTTCTCCTGGTGTTAGTGGACTTTCCAGACCAACCAGAGTTCACTGACGTCATCGACTTTCCTCCCGCGCGCCCACACGTAAACTTCATGACCTTATGAAAAACCTCTAGTGGGAGAGAGGGAGAGAGTGGGGACGGGGTGAGGGGAGGAGAGAGGGAAAAAGTGGAGAAGGAAGAGACAGGAAAAGTGACGAAGAGTGGGAGAGGGAGAAAGTAAGTGGAGAAGAGGTGAGAGGGGGAAATGTAAAGCTGGGGGCCATGGTAGTGAGTTGGGAGGCCCTGGTAGTGAGCTGGGGGCCCTGGTAACAATATGGAGCCTTGACAGTGAGATGGGGGCCCTGGTAGTGAGCTGGGGGAAGGGGGGTCCTGGTAGTGAACTGGGGGGAAAGTGGGGTCCTGGTAGTGAGCTGGGGGCCTCCTGGTCTGCATATCGCTCCTAGTCCAGCCAGGCGAGAGATCCGGCGAGGCGTGACTGGACTTCTTCTCTCGCTCTATCTGCATTTTTATCCAGAATTTCCTCCACCTGTTTCCATTATTTGTTTCCATTCTATTTCCCTGAGCATTATTTCTAAGTCGATTGTTGTATTCGCCTCTCTCTCTCTCTCTCTCTCTCTCTTTGCTTTCCTTATCCTCTTTTACTCCTGTTTCATTGTTTGTTACTCCTTAAGTTCTATTATTTATTTGTATTGTATATTTATTCTCATTATTATTTTTATCTTCTCCGTTTTCATCCGTTTATGTCTTCTTCCATTTTCTTATTAACGAATCATTCTCTTGTGTTTCAGTATTGAATTTTATTTTGTTTGTTTTTTCTTGTTTCTTTTACTGTGTATTTGTTTAGATTAATCGTCTTTATTATTTAAGAATTAACTGATCAAAAAAACAAAAACTAAAAAAGCCTAAAGCATATTAGACTTATCTTTTGTTTTCAATCACCTATGTACGTTTACTCTAACAACGGAAAATCTTACATGAGTGAGAAAAACGAAAACCAAATAATATATTTTTGAGTCAATTTCTTTACATGACGAATATAAGTGTAGTGTACCCAGACGAACGAATAGAAACCCCAAAATTGTTGTTTCATTATTTATCGTCATTGTTAATACATTCTAGCGCACGAATTTTGAACAGGTACATCTTTTAAATGTGAATTAAAGACAAGAGGATTTCAGAGGGATTTTAAGAGGTGGGACAATGTGGTGGTGGAATGTATTGTGTATTGAATGCTGGAAGGTAGGGGATTTAATCAAGGAAATTGTCTGTGTGGGGATTTAAAATATATTGTAAATAGGGAATTTTTTATGGATGCTGGGGAGGGTAGAGCGAAGGAAAGGATGGAGAGAAGGAGGAAGGGAAGAAAAGAGGGATTAAAATGAAGACAGAATAAAGGAATTGTGGATGTGGGTGTTGATGATATTGATAATTTGACCGGATTATTTGAGGTTTCTAAAGTGAAGGAGACGCCCTAAGCTTAACACACCAATTTACTACAGCAAGTGAAACAGCTTGAAAATTCCTCGCGGCATTCTGGTCAGATTTCACATTGATATTCAGCGGACAACACCAGTAAATCCGGCACACACACACCCCCATCCTCCTCCTTCTCATCACTTTCCCCTGGCTTTCCCTAGGCTTACTCCAAACTTCCCCAGATTTACCCCAGTTTTCCCAAAGGCTTTCCCTAGGCTTACTCCAAATTTCCCCAGATTTACCCCAGTTTTCCCAAAGGCTTTCCCTAGGCTTACTCCAAACTTCCCCAGATTTACCCCAATTTCTCCCTAGGGTTTCCTCCATATTTACCCTCAGTCTTTCGCTTGGGTTTCCCTACACTTTCCCCCAAGTTTCTTCAAGGCTTTCCTCTAGGCTTTCCCCAGAATTTGCCTCAGATTTCCCTTGTTTCCACAGACTTTCCCCAGGCTTTCTGTATACTTTCCCTAAACCCAGCTTATAAAACTCTTTTTCTGTCGCTCTCTTCCCCATCACTTCCTTATTTCGCTTTCATCCCTCCCCTTTCTTTCTCCTCCCCCCTTTCCTCCACTTCCTCCCCCTTACCAATTACCCTCTTCATCTCCTCTCCTCCTACATTCCCCCTTCCTCCCTCTCTTCTCCTCCTCAACGTCCCCCTCTGCTCTTCCTTCTTCCCCCTTTCCTTCCTCCTCCTCTTCCCCCTCTTCTCCTCCTCTTCGGTCAGGCGGTACACAACAAAGGTTCACCAGAGACTCCACGTCACGCGATGCTGCTGTTGAGAAAAAATAAGACTCCGAATCAACACAAAAGACTCAACGAAGACCTCTGTGTGTTGGGGGGAGGGTGACCTACATAGAGTCTTTGTTGCTACATAATCCTGTAGTATTTGTCGCAACAAAGATAGGCTACGCACTACTGTAGGGGTAGGAGGCTATTGTTAGTGTTTGTAGCTAGATGAAGAAATTTTATCCCACTGTAGAAGCTATATATGTAGTGTGTCTTAGTTATGTAGTCTTTTTTTTGCTACTTAATCCTGTGGTCTATTGGTTCTACGTCGAGGCTATGTATTAGTTTTTAAATGGGCTATATATACTGTATAATGTATATACTGTATAGTCTCCGCTGGTTTATCGGGCTATAGGGCTATATTTCTTCGGTGATGTTTATTGTTTCCAGTGTGTGTGTGTGTGTGTGTGTGTGTGTGTGTGAGCATTGTTTTGAAATATTTAATCTAAGTTTACATATGTGTGTGTTTCTATAAATATATTTTTACAGGGTATATGTTAGTTTATATGTATGCATATCCTTTATGTATTTACGTATGCATGAATGTATTTATGCATATGTGCGTGTATGTGTGTGTGTGTTTACTTTTGTGTCTGCATCAATATATACAATTACTTCGCTTGTTTATACTGTACAAGTAAACGCACACAACCAACATGCGTACGATCAGATAATTTTAATCCTTCCTTCCTTCCTTCCTTCCTTCCTTCCTTCCTTCCTTACTTTTCAGTCATTTCTTACCCATGTCTCCCTTTCTTCCCCGCCTCCCCCCATTCCTTCCCCTTCCTCTCACCTTCCCTCATACTTCCCCTCTTCCACTCTATCGCCCCCCACTCCTCACACTCTCCTATCTCATCAAATCCACCCACTCGCCCATCCTTCTTCCAGTGCCCCCCCCCTCATCTTCCCACTTCCTTTCAACCTCTCCCCTCCCACTCATCCTATTAACCCTCCCACTCTCCCTCAGTATTTGGCCTCCCAGTTTCTCCCATCCCACTTTCATCCCTCTTCTAACTCTTCCATTGCCTCCATGTCTCTTCATCTGTTCCCTTCCCTCCTCTATTTTCCTTCTTCCTCCTTTCTTACCACCACCACTACTACCAGCATTACCACCACCACTGCCATAACCTCTACCACACTACTACACCACTACCACCATCTCTACCACACCACCACCGTCTCTACCACCATCTTTTCCTCTCCCACATTCCCAGACTGCATATTGTGGTGGTCTTGGTAGGCGTTGTAATTAGCGTGAGTAAGCAGGTACTAATGTGATGGTAAATACGCTTAAATAGCACTTAACTCTAGTAATTGGTCGAGAGGTAAATGCGTCTTATTTGTTGTGTACAACTTAGTAAACTTCCGTGTGCTACCTGGTCATAACAACGGTAAAAGAAGGTTAATTAGTTGGGTTTGTTGACTCGATGAAATATTGTGTGTGGTAAGGAGTTGGTTGTATATAACAGGATATATATATATGTGTGTGTGTGTGTGTGTGTGTGTGTGTGTGTGTGTGTGTGATACTAATTTAACATATCGAATTTGTGTAATATGACTTTAACTCGTTGAAATTAACATACCAAGATTAAGGAAAAAAATACTTATACACTTAATTTCTTTAGTTTATTACACCTGTGTCTGAAATGGAAAACAGTTGTTGAATGTAAACTATGATAATTGGTTCGTTTATTTAACTTTGTCTATTGAGTTTATGTTAGTAAGAGTTATGTACCGGAGTTAATTTATTTTTACACTGGGATGATTTTTTCTTTATTTAACAAAACAGGTTAAATGTATGTTAGTGAGAGAGTAATAATGCGGTTAAATTGAATGAATACGTTAACACGGATTCACTGTGGTTGCATTAAAATGTATGTCAGAGTTTATATATGAAGCTTCTAATTTGCTTAACTACATCATTATACCAGATTAGGATATACTGTATATTTTAGACATTTTATATATATATACCAGTTGTAGACATGAATTATAAGCTTATCATTACCAATTCCAGACATTATTCGAGACAGCATTATCAATTCCGGATATTTATTTCAGACATATTACCAATTCCAGTCACTTATTTAAAACATCATTACCAATTCCAGACACTTATTCCAGATATGTCATCACCAGTTTTAGACATGTTCGGTACAAGTATCACGTCTCCAGAGCTGTAGCAGTTCATATTAAAACAACTCGTTATAATTAGCTGGACAACAAGGTGCGGGAGAGAGTGCGGGTAGTGTGTATAATTAAGTCATTAAAACTTACCAGGAAATTTGCCGAGTTTTGTATCTTCAACACATTAAATTGCATCATAAACACAAACTCCTTTTTTTTTTAAGTCTGTTTCTAGTTAGTTTCTGTTTTCACGTACCGTTGAAATGTGTGTCTGTGTGTCTGTGTGTGTGTGTGTGTGTGTGTGTGTGATTATATGTCATTGAGATTAAGTTTCTATTTCTTGATTTTACGTATCAGTGATTTGAGAGAGAGAGAGAGGTTATTGTGATTCTGATTTTCAACTATTTTTTAAAGGTCTGTCATTACTTTGATCAAATATCTATCCCAGTATATCAACCCTTTCATTAAATCACAAATTCATAGGATAAAATTAACTATTTTTATAGGAAAGTTTATATATAATTCGTATAGGCTTATTATTTTTGGCCTATATCCTGTTTCAATTGGTTTAGGTTTTGCATATCAAGTGTTTTTTTTTATTGCGGTATTTTTTCTATGATATATTTTTATTTTTACTTATTTTTAATTATTTTTTGTTAGTTTATATTTGTTATTGTATTTTGTATTAGTTATGTGTTGTTTCTCTGTCTCTCTCTCTTTCGCTTTTACTCTTTCTTCCTTTTTTTTTCTTTAATTCTCTCTCTCTCTTCATGGTAGTTCTCTTCATTATAATTTCTTCCTATGTATTATTTTGTATACATTTTCCCCTTTTTTATTCATTTACCCAATTTAGTTATTCATTTACCCAATTTAGTTATACATTTACCCAATTTAGTTATACATTTACCCAATTTAGTTATACATTTACCCAATTTAGTTATTCATTTACCCAATTTAGTTATACATTTACCCAATTTAGTTATTCATTTACCCAATTTAGTTATACATTTACCCAATTTAGTTATACATTTACCCAATTTAGTTATACATTTACCCAATTTAGTTATACATTTACCCAATTTAGTTATACATTAACCCAATTTTCTTATATATCATTTATTAAAGTTCATATCTCCATTCCCTGTTTATTCGCCCCATCTTACTTTCCATGCCCGAAATTTTCTTGTTGTCTTATGTCTCCGTGTGTGTGTGTGTGTGCGTCTGAGTGTTTGTCCTGCTGAGTGATTCGATTTGGTTACGTAAAAAGGAGCGAAGATTGAAGAGAATTGAATTGTAATGTTTGGTAGCTTGACGTTGGCCTATCTGAAGCTTAGACCGGGAGTAGTCAGGAACATCGTGCTCTTGAGGGGAGTATGGAGAGGTGTGTGTGTGTGGGGGGGGGGGGGGAGTGCTGCTAGAATATGTTTACGTGTCTGTGTGGCTGTTAGAATGCGTTCGTTTGTTTATGTGGCTCTCAATTTGTCTTAATGTTTGTGTATGTTTGTCAGTCTGTCTTTTTATTTATATATTGTTTTGGTTTGTCTTTGTGTCATTCTATGTCTGTATGGCTGTTTTTATTTGTCTGTCTGTCTGCATGTTGATATTCCCATCTGTTGTCTTTCCTGTTGGTCTGTCTGTCTGTCTGTCTGTCTCGTTCTCTTAGTCTATCTCTCAGCCATGGCGACGTCTCTGAGATACAACATCAGTATAAAATTTTATGTACAATGCAAATGGGTGAGAGAAGATATGAAATGCAAATTAATCTTTCTCCATATTTTGTACATTTTTCTCTCCGTTTATGTCTCTCTCTCTCTCTCTCTCTCTCTCTCTCTCTCGTCCTGGTAGCGTCCATTGATCATATCTAAGAAAGTATTTCGTGAGAGCACCCGCATATATCACTACAAGCTCCAGGTTTTACCCCACCGAAAATCCTGGAAGACACAGAGGAAGAGGAGGAGGGGGTAAAGGAGGAGGAGGAGGAAGGGGGGTAGAGGAGGATGAGGGAGAGGAGGGATGGGAAGTAGAGGAGAGGGAGAGGAGAGAGTGGAGGGAGAGTTAGAAGTGAAGAAGCGAATGTGGACGAAAAGGGAGAGAGATAGTGAGGAGGGAGAGGGTGGGGGACGGAGGAAGCTGATAGAGAAAGAAGGAAGAGGAGTAGGAGAAGATGAAAGGAGGGGTGAAGAAGTAGAGAGGGAGAAGAGAAGGAGGAGATGAAATGGGGGAAAGAGAAGCGGAGGAGGAGGAGGAGGAGGAGGAGGAAAGAGTTATTTAAAGTTTATACATTTCCAGAATCCCACGTACCCCAAGAGGACACGCGTGGGACATTGCCCGTTGTGAGTGACACGGCCATTTCCACCATAGTCCTACAAAGATTATCGATAAAATTGTGAAAAAATACCACTCTTAGGACATGTATGGTGTTATTTACATCTCATTTGGACATACGTTCGCGTGTCTGGTGGATGTTTCGCGCGTGTGTAAAGTGGAAGACGTTCGGACATGCAAGGGGGATATTCGTGTCCTGTTTCTTGGATATGCACATGTCTTTCAGAATTTGGGGAAAGGGAAACAGCCTTGGACATGCATATAGGGGTAGGGGTACTTCTAAGATCTCGTATGCATGTCTAAAGTGGGGTATGTCGGATGTCGGAAAAGGATTTGTACCAGGACATGCGTTTATTCTATCATTTGGACACGCAGGGATTTTTTTTTTTGTCAATCTTTGGGCATGCGAAGGAGAAAATATAGGCATTACAAGTGTTAGCTATATAAAATTTACATCATCATCTGGACATGGGTATAAGCACAGACACATTTCCCAACACACGCCCAAGTCTTTCTTCCTTGAACATACTGGACACCTGCGCCCCAATTTTCTCTTGTTTAGGACACGGCCTTTTCCTTTTATTTATATGACATAGAACGGTGTACATTTAAGTGTAAAGAACGTACATCACAAACTAACACACATTTCCTCTTAGTATATTTATAGGACATACAACCCACCCCCCCCCTCCCTACCACCGTGTCCTCATTTCCTATTAAGACACGCCTCTGCATTATCAAGATAGGACATGCGGAGTTGAAAGAGTAAATAACAAGAAAAATAAGATCATAAACGTAGGTATAACTGCAGTTGGTGGCCATGGCTTTCTCGGGCTCTATCTCTGCCGGAAATTTGTTTGTCGGAAATTATTGTACCCGCAACCCCGACACCCGCAGGACGATGTTTTTCTTTTTCTTATTATTTTTTTTTTATCGGTTTCTCTTAGAGTATTATGACTGCGGTGTAGTATGAATTTTTTTTTTAATTACATTCGTCAATTACGTATATTTAATTTTTATTGTATGATTAGCTAGGGGTGTATTTGTCTATGAATTAATGTATTATCGTATGGTAATAATGTGATTAGTATGATGATTATATTGTTTCTAGTATGATGAGGTATGATGATTTAATAAATATGATATTATTCAGTATTAATAATTTACGATAATTTAGAAACTTCTGTACGATAATTAGTCTCTTTTACGATAATATCCAGGAATATGTTAAATTGGTTCGTCTTTTACGTATTACCCTTCGTTCGTAGTTCAGGTTTAAACTTATTATCTCTTATTTCTCTTCTTCTTCTGTTACCCCTCTCTCTTCCTCTCTCTCTCCCTCTCATTTCACTGTTTCCTTCCTTCGTTCCTTCCTTCGTTCCTATCTTCGTCCTGTTTCTATTCTCTCTCTCTCTCTCTCTCTCTCTCTCTCTCTCTGTCTCTCTCCTCATATCTCACAGACTTTGTACCTATGTCTCCTCTTACCTTTAATTTTCAGAACTTAGTGTAATATTTCACAGTATTTAGTCCACTATAAATTTACTCCGCTATTATAAATTTCGCTTTATAATCTTTGTGTGTGTGTGTGTGTGTGTGTGTGTGTGTGTGTGTGTTAATGTTATTTAAAGGGGTGTCATTTTAGCCCGTGATATATTAATGGTTTTAAGGGGGGTAGCCGTAACCCTTTGATATAGTTTAAGGTTTAGGGTTTAAGGTTTTAGGTGGGGGAAGTAGTCGTTAAAGATAATATGGTAATAATGCTGGTTTAAAGGGAGAGGGAGCCACACCCCCTTGATAGTATAGATATTCGATATGTTACTTGTTTTAGGAGAGGTCGTATCCCATTGAAAGTTTTGTTTTAGATGCTGGGAGGAAGTGTTTATGTAACCACACAGGTTAAGTTGGGTTAGGTTGGGTTAGGTCACAGAAGCTAGGCTAAGATAGGTCAGGGTAGTTCACACAGGTTAGGTTAGGTCACGCAGGTTAGATTAGGTCATACAGATTATATTTGGTCATTCAGGTTAGGTTGAGTCATTCAGGTTAGGGCAGATCAGGCCAGGTCACACAGGCTAAGTTAGGCAAGGTCAGGGAAGGTCACACAGGCAAGGTTAGATTAAATAGGTACCCACACTATTTTAAGGTTAGTTTTATCCCCTTAAATTAATAAGGTTTTAAGGGAAAGCGTTTAAGGGTAAGGGTTAGCCATTAAGGGTAATAGAGTTGCTGTTTTGGGGTAGGGGTGGGACAATGGGAGCTCAGTCCCTTTCAAAGTGATGAGATGAGAAGCTATTCAATGGGACCGGGAGATTACGTAGCCTCAAACGTGTTGGTTCATGTTTAATCTGAGTAATCTGGACTCCAGGGTATATGGCTTGGGACTGTTGGTAATTAGTCTTGGCCGTGTGTGTGTGTGTGTGTGTGTGTGTGACTCTTCTGTTGGTATCTTCTCTCTAAGTATAAGTCTCTCTTTATCTTTGTCTCTCTCTGTCTGGCTCTTGGTGATTAGTCATGTTGAGTGTGTTCTGTCTGTCTGTCTGTCTGTCTGTGTGTCTGTCTATCTGTTTGTCTGTCTCTCTCTCTCTCTCTCTCTCCTTTCATAAGTTTTGTTTGAGAAAGTCCGTTGGTGTATTTTTTTATTTATGCTGACACACACACACACACCTGGCTGTCCAATATAGCAGGTACCACACCTTGCATCACGTAATCTCCACCTCACACCCAACACCACCTCATCCCTCCCCCTACCATCTCGTGTTCTACACCAACCAAATCCAATTTACCATCCACCGGTCATTACCATCCCCCGTGAGCCATCGATACTTAGGCCATCAGAGGGGAAAACTAGGTCGTTAAGGCCTTATCTCTGGGCCAGGCTTGGTCAGGGCTACATAAACTTGGTGGTGGTGTGGGTCATTAGGTAAGATAGTGGTAGGTGGCGGTCATCGTGGTGCGTGGTCACACTCCCTGTTTGATCAAGGCGCCCAAATCACCACTATGTCGACGCTGATTTGAATATCGAATTTTCAGCCGCGCCAGTTCTCTTAAGTTTATGGATGTTGACCACTGTGGACTATGGGGTGAAGGGGGGGGGGATGTGGGGGGGGAAGGAGGGTGAGGAGAGGACAGGGAGGGTAGAGAGAGAAAAGTTGAGGTGGAGGAGGGTGGGATAGGGGAGGGTGAAGAGGAGGGTGAGGAGGAGGGCGAGGTGAGGGAGGGTGGTTTGATGGGTGATAGTTGTGTGATTTTTCATGTGGTTGGGGGCCGATGTTGATGATTCTCTCTCTCTCTCTCTCTCTCTCTCTCTCTCTCTCTCTCTCTCTCATTTTCCACTATACAGAAAAAAAGGAAAATAAGGAAAGGTGCTCCAATCATTCCAGAAATCCCACCTGAAAAACTACACCACTGGGTTAATGTATCTTCCCTCATCATGACAATACTGGAGAGACACCTTACCTATTCCAGACTTTCCAGCAGTGAAGCTAAAGACTGATTGGTCAGTTAGGTTTCCCCCTTCCAGAGCAATAACTAGAAGACCCCGAGAGTAGAAGAGAAATTACCTCGGTAAGATTAGGACTTCAATTTTCCTCTCAGTGGGTCTGGAACTATCGTACAGCTGAGCAAATTGTCGGGTTTCCAGAAGTCGTTTAAGTGTTCCGCTAAGAAGTTTTCAACGAGATGAGCAAAGAAAGGAAGGGAGTAAGTTTTCCGGGAGGTTTGGTTTCTCTAAGCTCTCTCTCTCTCTCTCTCTCTCTCTCTCTCTCTCTCTCTCTCTCTCTCTCTCTTTACTGTGGCTGTAGTCTTGTGTCTCGCTACAACATCGATATTTTCTTTGGTACAACTTGAACATTTTGGTCTGTGAAGTTCAATTGTTTGTCTTTCTCTTCCGTATCGATGGAACTTGAGTATTTTTTTTTGTTTCTATTCCTTGCAGTAACTTAAAACACAGGGTTGTTTTTTTTCAGAACCTCTTAGGGCGCTATTTTACTGACTGTTTTCCTCCGTGTAATTTTAACTGTCTTTATATGTATCCTGAGTTGGGTCTTCATTCCACCTTTTCCCAGTACTGCTTCTTCATTTTAATGGAAGTGAAATTTTAGTCCTTTCAGTTATTTACATTTTTTTCAAGAATGTATACATACAGTTGTGATTTTATTGTCTCTCTTATGCATCATTTTCCCTTTATTATAATTTATTATCATTTATTCTTTATTTTCTGTATTCTGAAACCATTTCCTTTCCCTTTCTGGAACGTTTCCGACCTTGATACACCTTTCCTTCTGTAATTTGGCAGGTTTCCAGTTTCCTGTGACAGATCACTTCTCCGCTTGGAACGTTTCCATATTCAGAGCTTCATTCTTTTACCAGTGTGACTCAGTTTCTCTGTACCACCGACCGATTACCATCTTACTTCAATAGTTTCCCGTCTTTCTATTTCCGTTCCTTTACTCGTCTGGAAAAGTCTCAGTGTTCGATGCCTCGATACTCTCGTGCCTGGAAATACCACTCGTATTTGTAGTACCGTTCTTTAACCACTGTGGAAGGTTCTTGTGTCTAACCAGTTACGTTTCCTACTTTTGACTTTCCAAATCTCTCTCTCTCTCTCTCTCTCTCTCTCTCTCTCTCTCTCTCTCTCTCTCTCTCTTTCTCCTCACACTCTCACCCATCTGGAACGCTTCCTGTCCGCATCGTCCTTGAGGGAATAATTTTCGACTGTCAAAAGTTTGTCCTTTTTTTTCTTCTTCTTTAAAGACTTCCCTCTGCATCATCCCGTTACCTTCCTGTCATGAACGTTTAAAAGTCCTTTCCTACCCCCTTCCCCTCCTTTTCCTTCGTTCCCATCCGTTTGAAACGTTTATTGTATATAGTTTATCTTTTCCTTCTTCAGTGTTTTTGTTTTTTAATTGTCATTTTCTTTCCCCCTTCAATTCCTGTCAAACTAAAATGGCTATGTCTACACCATCCCATTACTCTCTTTTCTTGAGCATAAGTCCTGTTCCTCCCCCTTTCCACTTCATGTCTCGTATGTCTTCTCGTCTGGTCATGTCTTACCCACCCTGCCTTTACTGTCTGTGTTCCTCCCTGTCTTAACTAACCTTTCCCACAAGTTTCCCTAACTTATCTAAATTCCCCAATCTCACTATATATCCTTTTCCATCGTGTTCTCCCTTTCCACTTTCCCTATCGTGTTTTAGCCTTGTCTTAACTCACCTTTCCCATCTCACTCAATTTCCCACAATTTCCCCAACTAGACCTAAAGTTTTCCCCCATCTCACTCAATTCCCCATTCCATCGTTTTCCCTGAGACTGAAACTGGTACAAAACTTTCCATCCAGTGACTTCGGTAAAAGATCATCAGCTTTGTAAATCAACATTTTCATCTTCATTAGCTAGACTGAGAAAGTTTTGGCGGGGAGAGTTTGGCGCTAACTTTCTCTCTATTTGGCTGCAGGTGCTTTTATGGCGTTCTTTTGGTCCTATTTACATTACTGAGACGCACACACACACACACACGCACACACACACACACACACACACACACATCGACGAGGTAGAGACCAAGAGAGAGAGAGAGAGAGGGATGGGGACAAGAGAGAGATCTAAGGTGAATATAAATTGAATACTGATAGGCTAAGGAACTAGAAACCTACTCGTTATCTCTATGGTATTTACCACACTTACCACTGACTTAGAAACCAATATTCCAGAGTTACCGGCGACTAAATCATCCTTATTATACCTGTCACCCAAACTAAATAAATAGACTAAACAAATAAATATTAAAACACACAGTAAACAAGAACAACAAACACCAAATGAATACACAGAGTAAACAAATAAACACACAAACAACAACAAACAATAAATGAATACACAAACATAATAACATAATTGAAAGCTTATACCTTAAAGGGAGGATAAGAAAATCAAGGTTGAGACCTAAAAAAGTTGGTTCAAACAACACAGAGGCAGGAACCAACACATTTACGCTGTGGATGAAGGCATGGAGGCAGTTTTTATAGGTGTTTGAGATGATGTAAGAGTGAGTGAGAGTTGGTTGGCCCCAGGGAACTCATGTATACACAATGAACCGAGGAAACTGGTTGGTTTGAGGGTCTCTCTCTCTCTCTCTCTCTCTCTCTCTCTCTCTCTCTCTCTCTCACTAAATTATAACTCTGAATTTAGATTTAGGTAAGTTGAGTCTTGAGCTAATAGTTGTATTTTGTATAACACTAATAGTATATTCTTTCTCATACATTCAAACAGAATGAAGAAGTTATTTGTATATTTCATGATTTTGTATTTTAATATCGACAGGATTTTGTAATTTATTATTTATTATGTATTTTGTTTGTAATTATGTTTTTAATAATAACAAAAGACATAAATGAAACTGATATTTTTGCATAAGATTCTTTTATTTTTATTTTTTTAACAATAATTAGGAGTGTATAACAAATCAAACATTTTCTATACCAGGAATAATGTTTTTTAATTACGTGTTTTATTTATTACAGGTATGTCCACCGGAAGTGATCAACGTGCACACACATACAGGTAATTTTCTATTAAGTGATCACACCATTTGGAAAATTACAATATGTAAATTAATGCTCACTGTTCTCCCTGGTAATGATTTTAAAGACTGGAGGTTTACCTTGGGGTGGAGGGCGAGGTTATGAAATATTATTGGTGAATATGACCAGGAAATGTTTCTCTTGGACTCGGGTGCTCCGCTGTGTACATCAAACACACACACACACAAACAGCTTCACAAAGACTCGGTTAAGTCGCTGGCTTCCTAAAGTACAATTTAAACCAATAGGGATATACACACTAATAGAATCCGAGACAGACAGACAGACACCGTGTACAAACTCATTAGTCAGGTGACCTTAAAACTCGGAATCTTGTCTCGCCTTCAGCAGATAAATTCTGAGCCAGGAGTCTCAGCTGTCGCGCCGGTAGTGAGTGGAGGCCGCCCCCAGCCAGCCACCCACCCAGCCACCCACCCTTCCATCACCACCCATCGAAGAAGAGATTAGAAAGTTCCGAGAAAGTGAAGAGGGGGGAAAAGAGAGGATGATTGAGTGTGTGAAAATCCCCCCTTCTGTAATCCCCCCTTCTGTAATCCCCCTTCTGTAATCCACCCGTTACATAACCACGTGCTCTTCCTGTCAGTAAATCCCTTCAACTGGGCTTCATTTAACCTAATTAACAAAATTTAATTTAACCCAATGTAATCAGCCTTGACAAAATTTTAACTTTCACTAACTTAATTAAGTCATCTGCAACCCGACGGTCTAAGTCAGGCGTGAATATTACTCTAGGTATCATAATAATAATAATTATAATAATAATTACTATTATATTATTATTGTTAGTAGTAGTAGTATTAATGAATGTATTATTATCATCATCAACAACAACAACTAGCGCATGTCAAATAATTAAACTAGTTCGTGTGAGATATATGAATATATCTTAGCCATTTATATAGGTTATGTCTTATATCATGTCGATAACTGGTGAACGTTACTTATATCATGTCTATAGCAAGTGGAAGTTATTTTTCATAAATTACGTTAGATCAACAGGTAAGAGAATGACACCTTGATTGACCAACACCTCGGTATTTCAATAAACTAATAATATTAACAATAGACAAAATAACACTCAGTGTCACTAATACATGAAAGCTGAATAAGACGTAAATATATCATACAACTTTAGATAAGAGTCAATAAGATTAAGTCACAAAACAGATGAATATAAAAAGTCAAAATTTGACAGATTTATATAAAGACCTAAACTTAACAAAGACCCGACAGATGTATATATATAAATTGGTCAACACAAAGACTGAGAGCTGGCAGAAGTAATGACTGAAGAAGTAACGAAAACACAAAAATGTCATATCTACACAAATAGGAAACATTTATATATTGCACAGAGAACAAACACAAAATATAAACATATACAATTTTTAGAATGATAATAAAAATGAAGAGAAGGTTTATATATTTTTAGATTGATAATATATACGAATGTAAGATAGAATAAGAATTTATATATAAATTTATGTAATAAAAAAAATGTGATATCTGATAGAACATGAACATAGACGATATATATTAATTTATATAGTAAACATAGAAACTAACACACTGGATAGTCTTATTAGGAATATAGACATAGATCAAAGGATTCCCAAGAAAATTTAATCACGCTAAGTTTGGTAAGGTTAGGTTTGCTTTGACTAGGTTAGGTTAGGCTAGGTTAGATTTTGTTAAGTGATCATCAAGGTGTTTAATTATCAGGTGAAATAAACCAAAGTTATAAGAATAAAAAAAAAATTAATTTCGAAATGCACTTCATAGAAATTCTCACAAGAACTCCCCGAGAAATTGTAAATCAAATATATTCATGAATTTTGGGTCTGGGAGGAGGAGAGAGAGAGGCCTGGGGGATGGCCCACCACACCAACTTGTCTTCATTACAGTATTCTAAAAGGAAAATAGTGAAGGTATATCAGGGTTCAGGTAGCTGGATATGTTCGAGGGTGGTAGGGAAGGAAGGAGGGAGGGTGGTAGGGAAGGAAGGGGGGAGGGATGGAGAGAGGGTTAAGGCGGACAGGGAGGGTAAGGGGGACAGGGAGGGTAAGGCGGACAGGGAGGGAAGGGAAAAGTTTTTGCTGGGTGGATATCGGAGTTACCTTACAGCCTGGGTACATACGTGGTGTGAGGGAGATATAGGAGGGAGAGAGGGAGTGATGGAGGGAAGGAGGGTGAGTGGGACAGTGAGAGAGAGGGAAGGAAAGTGAAAAATGGAGAGAGTGTGAGGAGTGGAGGAATGGGGGTAAATTGAGGGAGAAAATGATGGAAAGTGAGGAAAGGAGAGAAACGGTAGTGGAGAGGGTATCAGAGCTGCGATACCTCCTGAATATGTAAGCAGGACTAGAGAGAGAGGTTGGAGAGAGAGAGAGAGAGAGAGAGAGAGAGAGAGAGAGAGAGAGAGAAATAGAAAGTGAGAGAGAGAGGACATGAAGAAGTT
The DNA here is from genome assembly GCA_958450375.1 of Homarus gammarus. Classification (NCBI taxonomy): domain Eukaryota; kingdom Metazoa; phylum Arthropoda; class Malacostraca; order Decapoda; family Nephropidae; genus Homarus; species Homarus gammarus. The sequence goes on from CAUDMG010000910.1 coordinate 254,398, forward strand.
AAAATAAGAAAAATATTAAAATGAGAGAGGTTGTCCAAGTCTGGGGGCAACAGCTGAGGCTCTATGTAAACAAACTTTTATGTACGAAGTTTGAGCTGTCACATTGAGTCTGGAAAGGGTTTACTGAAACGCGGGAAAACAACCTTAATCTACCTCGTCCATGCTCCCCTCCTCCCCCCCTTGCTCCTCTCATGATAACGTTTGATGATAATGTAGAAGAGATATAATGATAAGTATGATAATAGTAATAATAATGACAGCATCTTCATCATACCTCCATCATACACCATCCCCAAAATCAACAAAACGAGAACCAATTGTAACCAAACGAGAACCTATAATGATCTGAAAACAATAACAAACTGTAATCATTGACTGTTAACATGTAATGAAATTCTACTTAGAGGGGAGTGAATGGTGCATAGCATTACGATAGTGAATTACTGATGGCTTTGAATTTTGTTGTATTGTATTTCTGATTGTATTGAGTTGTATTTTATTGATTTATAATGAGTTTAGGATTTGATTAAGTTGGTAAAGTTTATTATATTTATATTCTTTAGTCAATATGGATTAAAATTACTTCTTTTTTCCCGTGGATTTGTGGTAGGGTTTCCTCTTGTGGTGTTTGAGGAGGAAGGAAGAGAAGGAGGGCTGGAGAGGAAGATAGAGGGAGGGGGTGAAGGGATGGACAGAGTGAGGGAAGAAGGATAGATGGAGGGGTAGAAAGAGAGGAGAGGTAGAGAGAGGGGGACAAGGGGTAGGGAAGGAAAAGTGAGAGGGATTTTTTGAAGAGTAGGGTTGGTGGAGTACGTAGTTAGGAAGGAGGGAAGGAAATTAAGGAATTATTCTCCTCCTTGGTTCCTTTGTTGACGTAGTTACACATTATACAGTACAGTACACCTCCCCCCAAACCTTCGCATAAATTCACAGCATAATTACTTAAACCAGCTCTGCCGTACCTAATACATTGTACCTAAACCACCCTCAGCGTTCGTGACACTTAAATTATTGTAGTTCACTGACCCCCAGAGTACTGCAGTGTCTCTTAGTGGTTCACAAGACAGACTGCAGTGAGTTTAGGTGGATTTTGGAGTTCGCGGTGGGAGGAGATCTCAGTGACTAGCGTGATGAATGCGGGGATTATACTCATGTGTGGTGTATGAATGTCAATGTCTTGGGTAGTGTGTGTGTGTGTGTGAGAGAGAGAGAGAGAGAGAGAGAGAGAGAGAGAGAAAGAGAGAACCGCACCCAAATTATATTCTCTCTCTCTCTCTCTCTCTCTCTCTCTCTCTCTCTCTCTCTCTCTTTCCTCCTCCTCTTCTTCTTCTTTCTCTCACTCCTCCACACTCCTCCCACACTCCCCTAACTCATCAACACTGAAGTACAACACTAGAGTCAGCTGCTTCTCCTCTCACTGTCCCCTCTCACAACCCTCTCACAACCCTCTTTTACATCTCCCCAGTCGCTCTTACTCTCACCCTCCCACTCACTTTATTTTTGTTTTTGTTTTGGTGATTTACTTACATTCACTCATTATTATACTAGATTTCACTCCTCTATCTATCTGTCTGTCTAACTGACTTTCGCAATCACTGAGGCTCTCTCTCTCTCTCTCTCTCTCTCTCTCTCTCTCTCTCTCTCTCTCCCTGCTTTACCAGTTTTCAATATTTCCAAAACCAAACACCAGATATTTACCTTCTCAGAATTCCAATTCCGTCAATCCTTAGGGGAAAAATAACACGAAATAGATCCCTCCCCCCCTCCCCCCTCTTCCCCTCTCTTCTCCTCCTCTTCCTCATTCTCTTCCCTCTCACCTTCCCCCATTCTCTTCAGGCTACCAACACACACATCCATCACCTTGAGATAGTCTTCTTATTAATTCACACCTCATGTTTACACTGTATCGATCACCTGCTGTAGTGCTTAACGCCACGTTGTGTACCTGGGGTTCCGGGTTGTTCTCTGCCCTGCTAGCTGTTCCGGGTTGTGTTTACGTGTTTTCTCTGTCTAGTGTTGTGGGATGTATTTCGTGGCTAATGTTCCGGGTTGTGTTTACGTGTTTTCTGTGTCTAGTGTTGTGGGATGTATTTCGTGGCTAATGTTCCGGGTTGTGTTATGTCGTACTAGAATTTCCGGGTTATTTTCCATGCCAGACTGGAGTAGAAAATAAGTTAAGAAAAATACACTGCATATACCCTGTGAAATATAACGATAGACTATGAATACATAACATACTTAACGTAGTGAAATATATACGAACACAATATAAACAATGACGTAACATAAACACAGTCCTTCGAATAAAAATATCAATCGCAATATATTCCAAGGTATAACATCACCTGTGGAGATACGAATTAACCACATGCATTGGTATAATAAGATAAAACAGTATATTCAGTTCTATATGCCCCGGTATAACGATATAGTATGATAATGTGTGATATGATGTGGTATATAATTGTATTTTAATGAATGTGTAGTGATGATATAGGTAGCCTTATATTGAGTTACCAAGGTACCATTGTCCAGTGACTTGGCTTAAGTTTACATTGCTCATAGATTAATTTACCATTGGATTTTTATTAAGTTACCATTGGAAGGTGTTTGGTTAATGTTCCTAAGATTGGACATAGATTAAACAAGTTGCCATTGGTCATTGGCTAAGTTGCTACTGAACACTGTCTTAGCAAGTTCTCATTACTCATTGATTTAATTACCCTGGATCATTGCCTGAATAAGTTACCATTTGGTTATTCAGGAAGTTTTCTGGGGATATCTCCTGGCCAAGATACCATTAATTAACACAGGTATATGACTGTCTTAAGTTGAGGGGTCACCTGACGCGAGGAAACTTTGCTCTTGAAGTCAAACTGTAATTAGTGGGTTGATAGACCAAGTTTGTCTCCTCTCTCTCTCTCTCTCTCTCTCTCTCTCTCTCTCTCTCTTCGAAAGTCTCCTAATTAGTCAGGTGGAGGGAGAGAGAGAGAGAGGTGGAGTGAGAGTGAAAGAGAGAAAGAGAAAAAGAGAGCGAGAGCAAGAGGGAGGGGTCTCATGTATCAGATCATTCAGGGTTTCCAAGAAGGTGAAAAATATCTTCACTCAAGCGAAGAAAATATACAGAACGCTCTTAGGAGTGTTTTATCACGGACGTCTTACAAGTTTTTTGACCCAGAGAGGAGGAGGAGGAGGAGGGTGTGAAGGAGGAGGGCGTGGAGGAAGAGGAGGGGGGAGAGTGGGAGAGAAGAAGAAGAATGAGGAGGACAAGGGTGTGGAGGAGGAGGAGGAGGAGGAGGAGGAGGTAGAATTTACTGTTATTACTCTTTTGTGTGTGTGTGTGTCTGTGTGTGTGTGTGTGTGTGTGTCTGTGTGTGTGTGTGTGTGTGTGTGTGTACCATCTATAGACACAGGGATCCTTCAAGGCCACGTCGTTTTTAATATCTCACACTGAAGGACACGCACAACACACACCCATACAATATTAACACGTGGAAACTTTTATATTTTCTCAAACTATTATCAAAAGAAAACTAACTATTAACTCACTACTTAATGGAAAAATACCAATGATGCCTTAAAAAATGAGTAGGTTTTAATATTTCTCTTGTGAACAAAATAAATCATGTTCCATATTGAGAGAAAAAGCTTTGTGAAAATATTGTTTACTTTTATTCCGCAATTTTATTAATTTTCGTGAGATAAAATATTTAATCCATTATTTTAAGGAACCATAAAAATTTCATTGATATTTAGAAAACATTAAAATTTTATTCTTTTTATTGATGATTAAATTTACATCCTGGTATAATAACACCACTGAAAATATTATTTATATTGTACAAACATGTAATTGTTATTTTATCGTCGAATGCAAGATATAGACATGAAGGAAGGCTTACAGTAATAATGATGATAATAATAATAATAATAAAAGCAGAGTTTTTCAGCAGTTAAAAGGATTTAACTCCGCTAGACGATAAACAAAAAGCTTTTAAAACTCAAAAGAGGAATAAAAATCACCATCACTCACATGTGTCAAAGAGTAGAAAAAAAAATTTCAAAACTCTTCCACGAAATTCCAATTCCTTTGAAATTTTGCAGTGAAAACAAAAATACATAAAAATATTACCCGATATAAAATAAAAACAGCCATTATTGCCATCTTTCAACACGGTAATAATGCCCCCCAAAAAATATTCCTCCCTTGAGATATTATTCCAGTATTTGGATTCTGTGTTCAGGAAGATAAATAGAATGTAGAATCTGTCTTGACAATTGGAGGGAAAACAAATTCACTTCCGCTCGAAAGCAGCCATTCCCTCTCGCAGCTTGTGAAGAGAGTCCGAGACGCAGGAGTCCGCCCAGAGGCAATTATCAGTCTCGGGCTCTATTGGGTACATCCACCACCTCAACCACTCCTCCTGGGGCTGAGGGAGGTGTAATGTGGTGAGAGAGAGAGAGAGAGAGAGAGAGAGAGAGACTAACCGTGAAATTTTACAGTAATGGACGAATGAAAGACATTATCTATAAGGTCCTCCTCCCTCCTCACCCCCACATATCCCCCTTTCACTCCCTTCCCATACATCGCTAACCTACACCTCTCCCCACCCCCTCCTCCCCTCTTCCCCTTCCCTTGCCACCCTTACCCCACCTACCTTCTCTCTCACCACCCCTAACTCTCCTTCTCCCCCTCCTCTGCCACCCCTACCTCTCCTCCCCTTCCTTGCCACCCTCACCTCTCCTCCCCTTCCTTGCCACCCCCACCTCTCCTCCCCTTCCTTGCCACCCCCACCTCTCCTCCCCTTCCTTGCCACCCCCACCTCTCCTCCCCTTCCTTGCCACCCCCACTCCCTCCGTCACCCCCACATAAATAACCCCATTCTTCACAGTTTTTGTGTTCAGTTATTTACACACCTTTCCTGTAGGTAAATAACTTACACCTGTACTGTAATTTTCACCTTATTGATCCAGTGTAATTATATGCTGTTGCGTTCCGTGCCAGTCCTCAGTGTTTCATCCGTGTCAGTCATTCGTGTCAGTCATTCGTGTCAGTCCTCACTGTTTCATCCGTGTCAGTCCTCAATGTGTCTTCTCCTAGTCAGTCTTTCGTACCATTTTTCCGTGTCATTTACCCGTGTCTATCGTCCGTGTCAGAGTTCCGTGTCAGTCTCTTTTATCCATCAACCATTTCAGATTTCCGTGTCGGTCTCCCGTGTCCATTATCCGTGCCGGAATTTCTTTACCAATCTTCCGTGTCATAGCGGCCGGATGTCAGCTGATTGACGTCTCGTGGCTGCCTCGTAATTCTTTATAATTCCGGGTCATAATGGAGGGAAAAATATAAGGGATATACAGCCGGTCTATAATTTTGATGTGTATTATAACAGTACTTTGAGAGAGAGAGAGAGAGAGAGAGAGAGAGAGAGAGAGAGAGAGAGAAACTGTGTGTGTGTGTGTGTGTGTGTGTACAGTATATTGCAGTAAGGCCGTAAGTAAATCCTAGCAAAAGTTATAACATAAAGGAATTTCAATTTAGAATTAAATTTCATAAACGAGTGAATTCTTAGTTTGAATTTATTTAGAGATATACACTGGGAGATGAAATTATCAACTAAAGGTATTATTACGATACAATTTCTGGGTTATAGAAAAGCGAGTTAGAATTTAGTCTTTCATGGTTATAAAAAATCAATCTAGTGATTTTTTTAACTAAATATTATGTACTAAACGAGTGGCTAGAAGTTAATGTCAGGAACACCACAACAACAACAACACTCACCGCCACAACATCAACACTCAGCAACACACTACAACCGATACGGAACACACAAATTACTTCCTCCAAGACACACAAAAGCCTCCAAGAAAAGCATTGCTCGCTAACGTAGTCTCTTTGTGACTCGCTAATGTACAGAGCATCCTGTCGGCCCTCCTAGGAAGCTCGCCATGCTTAAGATATCTCCAGGGAAACGCCAGTAAAGCCGTGAGAAATGAGAGACGCTGCAGCACACACCCGGGCAGGAGGAAGAATTCTTGACAGCGGGGAGCATGAAGAAGGTGCTATTTTTAGAGGCTGAGAGAACCTTGTCACTGTTTACGTGTAATATGAAGTGGCCACGGGGGATCCTTCGCTAAATGTGGTCGTTTTTATCTCGTTGTGTGAGGGATTGTGGTGTGTGCATTTAGTATTTAGCGTAAAAGGGTGTTGGTGCGTGAAGGTGGGTGCTGGAGAATGTACTTGAAGTGACGAAGGTGTTGTTTTTAGCGGCAGAAAGATCATGTCTGTGTATGTGTTATCTAGGGCAGATAAAGAGAGGAAAATTATCCGCTAAATAGAGCACGATGGGCTTGTTGTCTGCAGCGTTAGTCGTTGCGGGAATGTGTACTGCAGATTCATACTTGTGTTGATATTATTCTGTGCTAAACGTAGTATGATAGGACAGATAAGAAAGAAATGTATGACGTTGTATCGCTTTTAAAACCTAGTGTGTATATTAATTTCAACACATAAAGACATTGTGTACCGGTATATCTTTATGTGTTTCTATAAGTCTGTTAAAGGAATACTATATTTAGTTCTGAAAGGCTGTGTACGTGGATAGAGTGAGTGTACAGGAGAGGAATTATTCTATATATAGCGAGACTTGGTATTTGTGTGTAGCTCGGTGAGGGGAAATGGTGTATTACAAATTTAATATTCATGTTATTCTTAGTATACTGAAAGATTAAGAATCCCTCGCTAAAAATATCAATGTGTCTGTCTTTGTATATTGTTCCATGTTCTTAGGAATATGGAAATATTATTATTATTATTATTATTATTATTATTATTATTACTATTATTATTATTATTACTATTATTATTATTATTATTATTATTATTATTATTATTATTACACATTCTACGAGACCCATGTGCCACAAATCCTCACCAGAACACACCAATAATGTATAACAGTAAAGTGGGTCCCATAAGCTTGCCTGCCCGTGGGTGCAGCACACATTGTATACTAAGCCTTCGGTACACAAGGGGGAGCAGCATATGCACTCCACCACCTTCACTTATCCAACCGGGTGAACTGAGAGTGCCCCGGGGATCGAACCACGAACCTTTAGGACATAAAGCGAGTGCTGTATCCACTCAACCACCCTACACCAAACAAAGCATAGAACACAATGAAAACAAACGAACACAGTAGACGGAGGTAACAAAAACACACGCTAAAATTACATTCATTATCATTAAATATACAACTTCAACTTACAATTTCCACTGAAATATAACAATTGGCCAATTAACGAAGATATACAATTAAGGCAGTGTGTATACGGGACTAACACTGAAATTGATGACCTGAAATGCTAAATTCTTAGTGCCAAGTTGTTAGTGCCAAATTGTTAGGGTCAAGTTGTTAGTGCCAAATTGTTAGTGCCAAACTTTTAGGGTCAAGTTGTTACTGCCGAACTTTAAGGCTCAAGTTGTTATAGGTGGAATATATATATATATATATATATATATATATATATATATATATATATATATATATATATATATATATATATATATATATATATATAAAAGTTTCAATAACAAACAGCACGATGGCGGCAAGAGTGGCGGTGGCGGCGCGTGTGTGAGTTAACTTCGCTAACTCCATAACACAGCCTAACTTTGCTTTTCCCTTAGTAATCAAACTGTCTTCAGCAAATTTAAGTTGAGTCTCTCTCTCTCTCTCTCTCTCTCTCCGTGACATTATGCAAGAAATATTTCATTTCGTCAGATTTCCTTGACAGAAAAATTCAATAAATTATTCAATGCCATTTACAATATTGAGCGATGGATGTGGTTTTCTGAACTGATGTGTGTGTGTGTGTGGGAGGTAGTGTGTGTTGGGGAGGCAGGGTGTGTTGGAGAGGCAGGGTGTGTGGGGGAGGCAGGGTGTGTTGGCGAGGCAGGGTGTGTGGGGGAGGCAGGGTGTGTGGGGGAGGCAGGGTGTGTTGGAGAGGCAGGGTGTGTGGGGGGAGGCAGGGTGTGTGGGGGGAGGCAGGGTGTGTGGGTGGAGGCAGGGTGTGTGGTGGAGGCAGGGTGGACGGGTGGAGGCAGGGTGGACGGGTGGGCCTGTGACATGTTGAAACCGAAAAATAATACTCTGTAAAAAAGGCTTATCAACATGATGATATCTCTTATGTCAACAAGAGACTTTTGGGGAGCGAGAGAGAATGAGAGAGAAACAGAGAGAGATAGAGAAGTACAGACAAACAAACATAAAGACACAGACAGACAGAGAATGTCCCCTAAAAATATATTTCCGCAACAGTGATACATATATTTAAAACAACATTTTGCTGAAAGTGTACAAATGTTTTATCCGTGTTTGGTCGAATGTCAGAATAACGCTTTATGACGACAGAAAAATGTATACACACACACACACACACACACACACACATACACCTAAGCTTCATCCTCCTCACTTCCACCAATTACCTTAATATTCCAACAAACGAAACACACAAGCAAATCTACGGACTTGGCGCACCCACATTCAACCACAAACACCCAACATTTTAGAAATATAAATTTTGTTTCAGAATTTATAACATACATTTACAAGCCGTACACGAATTTACGAAAACAAACCCATCCGAGCAACCAACATGGAAAAAATAAATAACGCCCCCCCCTCCTTATTACCAGCGATTGTTGGATGAGTTAATAATTTGGGTCAAAATGCCGTGAAATTGGAACTCATAATAACCAATTTGTGCCATTTTCAGAGACCGTTGAGCTGGGTCACTTTTAGCGGGTGAAAAGAAAAATCAGAGTTGGATGGATGTTTTAAAAGCCTTTGGGGGTATTCAGAATATCCTGTTGTGACGTAGTATCATTTAATCTCTCTCTCTTTCTCTCTCTCTCTCTTGATAATGTATGAAAATGTAAGTCACTTTTTTACTAAATGTATGACAACTTTTCCCCAAAGGCTATTGGCACCGTGACCCTGTTTGACATTCACAGTATTATCCTCCACTTCCCCTTCCCCTCCTCTTCCCTTTCCCCTCCTCTTCCCCTTCCCCCCTCTTCCCCTTCCCCCCTCTTCCCCTTCCCCCTCTCTTTTGCTCATATTTATCTCAATTTCCTATTCTTCTATTTGTTGTTTCACGCGTCACTAAGATTGGGAAGATGATTTAGAGAAGTTCATCAGTTGTTCGCTTGTGGGGACGAGACGATCAATGTCACATCAATGTTCTGTTTATCTGGATTGTTGCCCGATGTACGATGTTTATTGACACACACACACACACTCACACACACACACTCACACACTCACACACACACACACACACTCACACACACACACACACACACACACCCCTAATGCAAGGAATTCCTGATGATTCCAAACACCAAAACACGGATGGAAAGAACGGGACAGACGGAGATCCAGACATTAGACATAAAGGAGACACAGACACAGACAACACACGCAGACACAGACACAGATAACACACGCAGACAACAGACATACAGGACCAGGAAGGCGCCGCTATAAATTACATGCAGTCTCTTTTGTTTGGTGCAGTTTCCCCCCCCCCCCTTCCCATCACCCATTCCCCCGTTTTCTTCACCCCCTACTACATCATTCACCATATTCTCTCTCTCTCTCTCTCTCTCTCTCTCTCTCTCTCTCTCTCTCTCTCTCTCTCCTTAACATCCCTTCAGCCTCCCCTCCTTGAACCTCTCTTCCTCTACCCTCCTCTCCCCTCCCCTCATCTTCCTCTCCCCTCCCCTCATCTTCCTTTCCCCTCCTTTCATCCTCCTCTCCCCTCCCTCATCTTCCTCTCCCCTCCCCTCATCTTCCTCTCCCCTCCTCTCATCCTCCTCTCCCCTCCTCTCCTCTTCCTCTCCCCCCCCTCCTCAATCTCCCTTCCCTGAGTAAGCCCGTTGTCCCGTTTATACGAGGATCGACAGAGCTGTTTGACCCCATGTTCCATTACTGGGATAATACCATCCTTCTCCCCTCCCCTCCCCTCCCCTCCCCTCCCCTTTCTAACCCCCTCCCTCTCCCCTTCCCCTCCTCTCCCCTCTCTAACCCCCTCCCTCTCTCCTTCCCCTCCTCTCCCCACTCAGCTTCACTCTACCGACTAGTGAGGGGAGAGAGGGGGGAAGTGGAGGGATTGGGAGGGGAGACTTGTGAGGGGGAGGGGGAGAGGTGAGGTGAGGTGCAGTAGTGGGAGTCAGTGGACCCTCTTCAGTGACCTCTTTCCCTCACCTCGTCTGACCTTTATCATCCTGGCTAGTAGGGAAGAGGAAAAGGAGGAGGGAGGTAAGAAAAAGATGAGGGGTTGGATGAGAGAGTGTAAAGGATAGAAGAGGGAGAGGAGGGAGAGGAGGTAGAATACAAGAGGAAAGAGGATTGGGAAGGAAAGAAGTCGCTATTTTTTATTTATCTTTTCCCCATCTCTCTTTATTTTCTTCTTTCTTTCTTCTCTTAGTTTCCCACGCTTCTCTTTTTTCTCTTTCCAGCATTCTCACATTTTTTTTTACTCTCTCTCTCTCTCTCTCTCTCTCTCTCTCTCTCTCTCTCTCTCTCTCTCTCTCTCTCTCTCTCTCTCTCCTTCCCACTCTTCCTCATCTCTGTTATTATTGTTCCTTCTTTTCTCTTACCTGTCCTTTACCCTCCCACACCTCTTCCGTCTTCCTTCCTCTTCCGTCTTCCTCCTCCTCCTCTTCCGTCTTCATCCTCCTCCTCCTCCTCCTCCTCCTCCTGTCCTCTTGTGGTAAAAGTCGAGTATTATGTGTGCAATGGATGACAACTTGAATCTGAGAGGGCAGTGACCTAATATCTCTCTCTCTCTCTCTCTCTCTCTCTCTCTCTCTCTCTCTCTCACTATATAAGTCAGTTAATCAGTCAGACAGTCAGTCAAACAACCAGTCAATGAGTCAGACAGAACAGGTATTCATAGAGCTGTAGACTCAGCAGAACGAACATCAGTACTCAGACCCACACAGTCACCAGCAGCCGCGTGAAACTCTACGGTGCCAGCCAGCCACGTTTAACTACCAGAGCTGTAAGGCGGATGACGCTCTTCCTCTAGTCGATGGAGGTACTCTCTCTCTCTCTCTCTCTCTCTCTCTCTCTCTCTCTCTCTCTCTCTCTCTCACACACACACAGATAACATTGAAGGATTTATCAACATTTTATTGAGATGTCCGTCAGGCTGTCATGTCTGTATGCCTCTCCTCTGTCGTAATCCTGGATATTTGTGTAGATCTATTCATTTAATTATGTATTAATGGACAAATGTGGGAGTGTGTGTATACATGTGTAATACGTATACATATCAATCTATTTTAGGTGTTTAGTGTGTGTGTGTGTGTGTGATTTATGCTTACTCCCACTTGATGAATTACGTAAAATAAGAGAGAGAGAGAGAGAGAGAGAGAGAGAGAGCATTAGATAGAGCTGAGAGAAAATATAGAGATAGATATAGATAGTGTGAGATAGAAAGAGACATCTCCTTCTCTATTTCTCAGTCTCTCTATGTTTACCGATCCACCCTATCTCCTCTCTTTGTTTCTAGGTAATCTCCCTTTATTTTCTACCTCCCATCTTCTTTCCTTCTCTTCCCCTTTCTCCTCCTCCTTACACAGCAACCAAATTTTTTTCCTCGACACTCCCCTTCCCTTTCCCACCCTCCTTTTACCTCCGTCTCTCCCCCATCACTCATCCCCTCCTCCATCCCTCCTCCCCATCTACACGTCTTTTCTCCCCAACCCCCACATCTCCTCTCCCCCACCTCTACACCCACCTCTACATCTCCCACCCTATCCCCCACACCTCCTTCCACCTAACTCCCTCCCCTCCCACACCTCCTCTCCCCCTACCTCCACTCCACACCTCCCCTACCCCCCCCCCCACCACAAAAATGGGGGTCTTTTGTGTGGTAAACTATTCTTCCTGAAGGCTTTTGTTTCTTCTGGGGTAAAAGAATAAATAGAAAAAGCAAATGAGGAAAAAAATATTACATCAAAGTCTTCTGATGGAATTTTTTTTTTTTGTCGTGGTTTGAAATTTGATGTCGTAGAGTGTTGTATATTTTTGTATGTGTGTTTATTCTTTCTGTGTATGTATGTATGTATGTATGTATGTGTTTATCTGCCTACCTGTCTGTCTGTCTGTCTGTGAGCTTCCTCCCTCATCCCACTCACCCACTTTTACCCTCACTACCCACACGTATCCTTACACCCACTACCCAATCCCACCCTCACTCTGCACACAGCTTAACACCAAAACCCTCCCTCCCTCCACCATCTCACCTGTGCCTCACCTAGCAACACCTGTCAATAAGTGTCTACGTTTAAAGTTAGGAAGTTACCTGAACCATCACCGTGCCACCGCCCTCACGTGAGCCTCTCCTCTCCCTTCAAATTACAATCACACCTTCACGAATACTAGTCACCATTAGACCGACGTGTGTGTGTGTGTGTGTGTTCTTACCATTGCAAATAAGTGTGACAGTTAAATTGCATGTGTGTGTGTCTTTGTGTAGGAGAATATTGTAAGTATTTTTGTGTGTATAATTGCGTGTATTTTCGTGTGCATAATTGCATGTATTTTTGTGTTAGGTGCGTGTCTTTCTGTATACATGACCAAGGGAATGTGGCTATGTGCGTTGTCTGTGTGAATGTGGTTTTATGTGTGCACGTGTGTATTGTGTGTGTGTGTGTGTGTTTAGGCATGTGACTCTGTGTGTATGTTAACGTGTGTTTAGTATTTGTGATTTTATGGGTATACATGTTGTGTGTGTGTGTGTGTGTGTGTGTGTGTGTGTTTAGTTTACATATGCATCGAAGTTTATGTAAGTATACCTGTATTTATATATGTATGAGTGTATGATTATGTGGGAGTATATAGATATATTTTTATAGCTTTTAGAATGCATTGGTGTACGTGTAAGTGTACTTGTGTATGTTTTATGTGTACGTACACCCACACACGCGTAGTGCACTTGGCTGTGTGTACGTCATTATATGTAAGTGACCCCATTCATACCTCTCTGGCTCCCGGGTTTAACGCTCATAAGTCCTCTGTGTACCTGAATAAATTTACATACTCCAGAGTGTATGCGTGTAGACATCTCTTCCATATGCTATAATGTATGTCTGTATATATTCCGCCTTCTATGTATACTTTATTATACTCACCTATATGTATATTCTGTTACCTACACGTAAGAATGTATATTTTTCGTTGTTTTTTATGTGTTATAGGTCCGCCTAGTGTAGCATAACATGGGCGGAGGTCATATCGATTTTGCATAGTGTAGCAAAGTGTGTGAGTGGGTCATTGTAGTAATGTTGCACAGCGTGGCATAGACTGTATAGCGTGGCATTGCGTGTGAGGAGGTAATGCATAGCGTGACATAGCATGCGAGGGCGTCATAGCGGTGGACACAGGTACAAACCAGTTTATTACAGTGTGGCATAGAGTTCACTGGGGGGTGTATAGCGTGCCAGAAGATCAGAGGAGAAAGACAGGTCCAAACCAGTGTGTGTGTGTGTGTGTGTGTGAGCCATAGTGGTGGTCAGGTAGAGGCTAGACCATCGATCGCTGCCATGATGGTGCTCTTGGCTGGTCACTATATTACAAGCTGGATTTAACACTACATCCCCCCCCCCCCTCACACACACATACACACACACACACACAGAGAAGAGGACTGGAAGAGAGGAAGTAAGGATGGATGGTTGGAATGAAAGAGAGAGAGAGAGAGAGAGAGAAAAAGAAAGAAAGATGAGGAAGGAGGAATGAGTGAAAGAGAAGAGAAGGGAAGGAGGAAGGTAGGGATGGGGGGGGGGGTAGATAGGGGGGACAAAGAAGAAGAGAGAAAGAAGGAGCTTGTGTAAGAAAGAAAGAAAGAGACAATGAGGGAGGGTGGGAAGAAAGGAGAAAAGGAAGAGAGAGAAAGAGAGAGAGAGATAGAAGGCAACTTATCTAGTGTTAAGGATTACAACAAAATTCTCTTCTCCTTTCTCCCTCTCGTGTCACCTGTTCACGTTGACTTAATATGTTTTTTGTCTCTGTATTTTGTGGGGGGGTTTTCTTGAGAGGTAAACATAAATCCCTTTTGATATCGTTCAGGTTTTATCATATTTTTTAGATATTTTTTTTTATCTTATCGTTTTATGTGTCTTGACGTGATCGTTGTTGAGTAAGGGTTTGGGGACTGGGGGGGGGGGGGGCTGTTGTCGGCAACCCTTAGACCTGATGAGGGTAATTTAACTAATGGAGTGAATATTAGGGTGTTTTATGGGACTTTATGTATATTTATATAAAGAAAGTGAGTGAGAAAGTAAGAGAGAAAGTAAGAGAGAAAGAGCCTAGACCATCTCTTGTTGTTGTGATAAGGGATACCATAGCCTCAGACAACAGAATAATGATCATTTATGAAGAACATTAACATTCCTTCATTACATATAGCTGTTATCTTCACTTGCCACGTGTGTTATCTTTTATTGAGGTTATTTATCGCGATGTACTAAGCTACTTTCTTTACCCCTCGTAAAGTAATGATTTTAGAGTTTCAATATATATAATAATCAGGTTTACTTGAAGTGCCACTCGTACAACAATGACGTTCATCAATATGGATAATGGAGGGATATCTTAAGGCGCCCTTGTGGGATAAACCTTCTCTAAGCATGCATTAAATTTTCTTAACGCTCTCGTAATTGAAAACAGATAGGGAAGAGGAGAAACTGGCCTCCTGGGAGTTATATTACCAGCAATATCGTCTAATATCGTCTAGCGACCCCTGGTAACTTGTCTTTACGATTGTGGTGGCCGGCGACCCCCTGCAGAGTGGCCACTGTTAATAAAAATACCACGGACACGACCATGTGTTTATCAGACGACACGCGCCAGTCAAACCTCTCCTAACCTAGCCAATATTACCCATGGGTCGTTTGGCTAAGCTTGTTAGAGTCGAGTCGTCTGCTCTCTCTCTCTCTCTCTCTCTCTCTCTCTCTCTCGCTTCCTCCCGCCTGACCCCATCATCTTTACTATTCTCAGAGATTCGCTTGGTAATCTTTTTCTCTCCTCGAACTTGGTATGACCGAAGGTTAGGTTTAGGTTGAGAATGATGAACAACTCGGTGTAAAAAAAGTTTAGAAATTTGGCCCCACTTTGACCTTCCCTTCTGTCCTCTTCCCTTCCTTTCCCTTCCCTCTCCACCTGATCCTTTCCCTTCTCTCCTCTTTTCTCCTTTCCTCCTCTTCCCTTCACTTCCATTGTGTCCTCCCTTCCTCTCCCTTCCCTTCATTACCCTGTGTACTCTAATGATAGCAGTACTCATTAATACACTTCTACCAATCATAGTATTAACTGTACCTATTCAACAACCTAACTAACACCTGACTTCTCCTCCTCCTAGGGAAAAAAAGTGAAAATTAAATCCTAATTACCCAAACATACAGGTAAATCACAGGTGCTACTATTTACCACACAAAATATAATGACTCGCCTTAATTATCTCACCTCATTATACTATTTATTGTCGAAATATTACTTGATTCAGGTATTAAAGTTACAGTAGCGGTATAACAAGAATTTATACAAAACATTGAATACAACTATTACTCTTGGTGTTAGTATTGTGTATCGGGATTTGCTTTCAAAACGGATGGATACAGTGAAAATATCTTATTTCTAAATTTAACAACAGTGTCAGCTGGACAAATGGTAGGGACCGTGTTTGTACCGGAATTGTTGATTGGTTAACAAATATTAAGCTGTTAATTGGTGATTGGACTCTGTGTGTGTGTGTGTGTGTGTGTGTGTGTGTGTGTGTGTGTATGGAAATCATTGACTTTTATTACCATCATTTGCGAGTTAACAAAAGACCATTAACAATAATTACAAATATAATAAAGTATAATGAAAATAATCCTGAAGACCTTTGTAAGAGAGAGAGAGAGAGAGAGAGAGAGAGAGAGAGGTGGGGGGGGGGGGGGGTACTCACAACATAGGGCAGGTGTATAGTGTAATCAACTCACTCCGGGTATGGTTGGGCTACATCCAAATTACATGTTTCATCCATATTCATCTATTTTTATTTGATTTATAGTGTTCACAAGATACCCCCGGACACACACACACACACACACCAATATACGTTATACCCTATTCAATATACAATACAAACTATAATAAAAATATACAATGAACATAAAAAAATATTCAATGTACATAACACAAAGAAAAATGTACACCAGATGTTCAGTTAGTATTAATCCGGCTGTGTATGACTCCAAAATGACCTAATAATACAAGGGGAAGTTTTTACACGTGTCGGGCAGTTATACACAAGACATACTAGGATATACACCATGACATTCACTTCCTCAGGTCACGAATGAAGACTAATTATGTATTACTGTTGTCTACGAGTAAATTTAGGTTATGAATGAGTGCGGGTCACGGATCAACGTAGGGTACGAATATGTCAAAGAAAGTAGAGAAAGTGTGAAGAAAGTAAAGAGAATGTATTGTAAAAACGTAGAGTGTGTGAAAAAGAAAGTAGAGAAAGTGTGAAGAAAGTAAGGAGAATGTATTGTAAAAAAAGTAGAGTGTGTGAAAAAGAAAGTAGAGAAAGTAAGAAGAAAGTAAAGACAAAGTGATGAAACTAAACATAGAGTAAAGATAAAGTGTTAAAATTTACGTAAAACCGAGTAAAAAGAAAGCAAAACTTTATTTAAATGGAAAGTTCGAAAATAAAGCAAAAACTGAAATGAACGGAGAAAGTAAAGAGAAAGTCACTACTGGCATCACACACGCCACTGGGAAGGGAAAGTTGTGGCCAAGATCTCACAGTGGGAGACAGGAGAGGTGATTTTTTCTTCACAACAAAACAAACTTCAGCAGCCGCCGCGAAAACTGTCTTAACTGTGTGTGTGTGTGTGTGTGTGTGTGTTTTTGTTCATACATTGTTAGTTAAAATAATGAAAGATTTAATATACAGTACAATTCAATCAGTGTAACTATATAATAACTGTTCTACTGCATCCGTGTTTATTGTTGTTGGCAAATATGTTGGCAGGGTAGGTGGTGGTGTGAGGGTGGCAGGCCTAGGTAGTGTGAGGGTGGCAGGCCTAGGTGTCATGGTCCTGGTTTACGAGACAACATAACAATGGCCTCAGACGTGAATGTATTTCCCCCCCATATTGCTGGAGCGGTGTGGAGCGCCTTTAATATACTCTTGTTTTTTCTTACGTTTGTGTGTGTGTGTGTGTGTGTGTGTGTGTGTGTACTTCCTCGTAGCACCAATTACTTACCAAATAACATTAATAAGTTAGAAAAGAGTTGTATTAACTATAAAACATACGATCTCTCATACAAAATAAACAAAACCTAATTTATTAACATTATTCAGGTTTAAACATACACAAACTACATACATACACACTCAGAATAAACTAAAATACATGACTACAAAATGAATTTGAATTTATGTATTTTCCACAATTAACAACAATAAACATTATTTCATACGTTCGCAATATAAAGCCTACAGAAAATACAGAATATACAACAAATTATACAAAATGCAGTACTGTATTTGCTTTTGTCCAATATTTGGTGAACTTAAACACGGTATACAAACAGAATTCACAAATTTAATACACACTCGCTTTATAAAACTGAAGACCTGAAATATGTGGTTAAAACAAAAGAGAGGGAATTTACGTGCAATGAAGAGAGATTATAGTAATACAATGCACAGTATACAACATTTAAGGTATATCCGCATCAAGTATGTAAACAGGACACACAACTATAAACAACACACACACCCACACACACATACACACACCCACACACACACCCACCCACACACACACCCACACACACACCCACACACACACTCGTGGCTTTAAAATCACCAGAAAGATAGTTAAAAAATTACAGAATCCGAAATTACATGTTTTATATATTCGTAAATAGCGAAGATTTTTTCCAAGTTAATTAGTCTTGATTTGTGTGTGTGTGTGTGTGTGTGTGTGTGTGTTCTTGTAATTGAATATATTTATGTGTATTTACTTGTGTGTGTGTGTGTTTACCTGCCTGTTCCTGCGTGTATGTGAGAGAGAGAGAGAGAGGCAAGCGTTCCATAACTCCTTCTATAATATTACCACATTCTATTGTTAACAAATACCCGGTCTCTTTTCTTTGTCATGTTTATCAACTTTTATAAGCCTTCCTGAATATAGGTGGGAATTCACGCTAGTCCTCCATTTACAACGAGAACCACAAGAAAAATTATTGGAACGTTGCCCCCACTCGTTAATTTTACTCAGGTAGTCTTGGCTATTTGAGTACGATGACTGTGCACCTTTGAGTACGGCGATAACTAATCTTGAGTACAATATTTTAATTCCTTGAGTACGAAAATTAAACTTATTTTTTTATTTGTTTTGTTGTTTATTAGTGTTTTTATTTTTTCTCAAGGTATTTTTGTCTTTTGTTAATGACGTATGTACAGTTTATCTATATAATAATCACTGGTTGTACCGACACAGGCATACGAGACCGCTGGAAACTGGGTATACACACGGCCAAACTCAGACCATTTACGGAATATACCGGCAAGCCTCCACTGATATACTGGCACTCATAACTGGCACTAATCCGTGTCCCAGTACGGTATTAGTGCCATTATAACAGGTCATGACTTACTTGTGATGGCAGAGGAACGTTAAAGCCATTACCATCCTTGTTAAGATAGTGTTGTGTGATGCGTGTGATGAGTATGATGAGTGTGATGAGTGTGATGCGTGTGATGAGTGTGATGCGTGTGATGAGTGTGATGAGTGTGATGCGTGTGATTCGTGTGATGAGTGTGATGAGTGTACATTATCCGAGAGATAACTTGATGCACCTGACACTCATACAGCCCCACCTTTAACCAATCACACCTGTATAGCCAATGGTTTCGTGTTTATGTTTGATTTGGCTATTGATTGAAATAGTCAAAGTTAGTTTTCATTACTTTAGACATATGGAAGACTTGAACACCTTAGTCATCAATTCCAAGGGATAATATTGTGATAAATTAACCTAATTTACCCTCCTGATACTTTGCCCTATCAAAATGGGAAAGGTATTTTATTTTTTATTTAACATTATCTTCAACCAGCTGTAACTTTTTCAAAGACAGGTTAACAAGGTGTAAATGGCTCCGTCTTGAAAGTTAGCCACGCCCTTTAATAGCCTAATGTTAAATTAATGAAGACTCCGGCGATGGCTAAATGGCTTGGCCTGGAGATTATATACAGCCTTTGATGTATGGCGAAGCCTCGGCGTCAGCCTAAGTACATTACCCGAGCTTATACTGGTTCCTGACGGGCGTGTGGGGGCAATTTTCTGGTGGGGGGGAAGTGAGGGGACCTCGGGCTGATGACGACGCGACCTGCCCTTAAGGAATTAATTTTACCAAGAATCTGAAGCCTTTAACTACGTCTTGGCTTCTGGGAATCAATTTTGTCTTTAAACGACTGTAAGAATGTCAAGTGTTTGTTAAAATGTGAGCATCTTGGACAATCTTCTCATCTGGGTTCAAACAAAGACTCGGGGCTTATATGTAAGACCTCGCCTTCAGGAGTTAAGTTTTACAAATAGAATAAAGCCTTGGCCTGGCTGTTGTGTTCTGGGAAGTGATTTTATCTCCTCTTGTGTAGGAGTTCAAGGTCTATACCAGGGTGTTGGCGCGGGGAATCAATGTGTGGGAATTAGATTGGAGTCTTCAGCAGGATATTAGATTTTAGTTAACACCCGGTTGAGTATAACTGGTCTTGTAGAATTTGTGTAAGAATATTTAGTGTTGGGAATTAGTTGTTTTCTCGATTATAGACGTAAATTGGATATAATGATTTAGAATTAACATTACCTGTGCGTGTGTGTGAGAATTTACATATTTACCCGGTGTTGGTATTACGTGTGTAGGAGAGTTTTCTTTATGGGGTTGAAGTACTGTGGCGTTTATAACACTGAATTAATTAACCAGAGAATTTATTAAGCTTTACCAAGATTTAAAAGCCTATGTCAGCTTGTTTTTTAGAATATTTGTTTTGTTTCACATCTTTAATTATATAAGATGTTAATATACTCCCTAGCTCCAGAGGGTTAACTGAAACTGCCTCTAGGGTGTAGCTATAAGACCTTGATACTAATAAACCTTAAGCCTAACACCATGAAGCTGATCCCAAACACTAATAAAAGATCCTACGTAGTGTGAGACTTTTTGAGAATTAATTTTCTTGATTTTACTTATAAGTTTTGTAAGAAGTGGGAAGCCTCTACTAAGTTCTGTTTTTTTTGGGGGGGAGGGTGAGTTTTAGTGGTTGAAGGTGGGTACTTGGTGGCTCTGAGGTGAGATCACTCGGGAATTAGGATTAACTCTAATGTTTGTGGGTATTGAAGATCTTAACTGTGTTGTGGGTCTGAGGAAATAATTTTTATTGTATTTTACGTTGGAATTTGGAGCTTTGGTGTTTCTTAATCTTGTGATGGGGATTGTGTTATTATTATTATTATTATTATTATTATTATTATTATCATTATTATTATCATTATTATTTTGAGAGTTTTGATCTAGAGTTTTAAGTTTACATTTGTTTTACAGTTTACGAGAGTTTAAAAGAATTATGTCGAGTTTGGCTTAGGGGAGATAATTTTTTGGGTGGGTATTTACAGTACGCTAGAACTCGAAGTTTATAACCGTGGTATATATTTTGTGTATAAATGTAAGAGAATTTAAAGCATTTGCCAAGTTATTGCCTTTGGGGAAGAGTTAAGTGATAATAATGTAAGAATTTTGGAATTTATGAGAATGTGTTGGCGTTTTAGAATTACTCCTACTCAGACAAGTGCAAAAATTTTTATAACACCTGTACCTGAATGTCTGTCTGTTGGTGCGAGTTTGATGACTTTAAGTGCTGATCACGTGAAGACAGAAGAGAGAGAGAGAGAGAGAGAGAGAGAGAGAGAGAGAGAGTCAACAAAAGAGGGAGACAGAGATAAGCGCTAGAGTATCTCCAACGTCACGAATTCCTTCAGGCTGTGCACATACTCTTAACACTAGTGTTATGAGCCTACCTACCTCTCTCTCTCTCTCTCTCTCTCTCTCTCTCTCTCTCTCTCTCTCTCTCTGTGCACCACTCTTTAACCTTTTCTCTACCCTCCACCTCCATTCACCCACCTTCCTCTCCACCTCCTCCACCTATCCTTCGTCCCTCTTATCCTCCTCCTCCTCTCTCTTGTATTTTTATCATGGGTTTTCTTTGATTATTTTTCCACCTTTCTCTTTAAACTTCTCTTTTATAACTTCACTTTCCTCCCACTTTCTTTGTTGTCTTACTTATTTCGCTTTTGATTATTTTTATCGTTTATAATCCATCTGTGCGTCTGTTTCTTATTCTTCTTTTGTGTGTTTATTCCTCCTTTCTCACTGTCTCTATTACTTTCTCAATATTTCTCCTCATCTCTCATCTTTTCTTTCATAGGTCATTCCTTCTCTTTTGTTTTACTCACTTTTCTCTTTCTGATTCAGCCTTCTTTTTTTTTTCTCTCTCTCTCTCTCTCTCTCTCTCTCTCTCTCTCTCTCTCTCTCTCTCTCTCTCTCATATTTCGCCCTTCGTTCTCCTCCCTTCCCTCTTTCCTCTTCTCCAGTCCCTCCACCTCCTTAATTTCTATTCCTTTCTCGCCTGTTAAAAAGTTTTTGATTGTTCTCTTTCTCTCCTCCTTTCCTCCCCTCTTCTTCACCTCTCTTTCGCCTACTTTGTTGCTCACTCTCCCCTCTCCTCTCTCTCCCTGTCTACACTGTTTTATCTTTAGTTTATATGACTTTAATTAATATGACCTATTTTGATGCCTTCTCTTGTGTATGAACCTCTGTCCTCTGTGGCAGTAAACAGTGGTAGTTCCTCTCAGTGTCAACACCTGTGTACAGTACTTTTCATCTTACCAGTATTGAAGGTGTTATATTACATCTGCATTTGCTCTCACACTAACTCTCCTATCTCTCTTTTCCCTCTCTTTATCTCTCTCCTTCTCTCATTTCTATCTCTATGCCACTCACCATTCCTCCTTCCCTCTCTCTCTCTCTTTCTCTCTCTCCCTACCTCCCTCCATATTCCCAGTTCCCCTCTCTTTACTACATTGCCACACATCCCCCTTCTATCCATTTCCTCTCCCCCATCTCCCCCCCCATCTCCCCCCCCATCTCCTTAAGCCTAATAGATACATGATTATACCCGGAAATAAGAGTGGTTGGACGGTGGCGAAGGAGGCCGGGAGGGGGAGGGGGAGGGGGTGGGGTCCTCCCCCTCCTCCCCCTCCCCCCTGCTACATACTCACAAACTCCATACATAAACATTTTTCTCATAACTTGGGATAAATGAACCCCTCTATTTTCCCTGGAGTCTTTGTGTATTTATGACGCCATTTTTTGAGCCTTTATGGAGTCATTGTTTACTCGGGCTAATCAGGTGTGTTCTCATTTAACAAGTTAGAGGGAAAAAACAAACCTACGAACCTTTGAGACTACACCAAGGCCTCTCCAAGTTTCGTCAGGTAAATTTTCCTCGTATCAAGATGTTAGAAAGTACGTAATTGCTCCACTTAGGTTGACAGAATCAATGTCCAAAACAGCATCTAATTTACCTTAACTATAGACGATTACTTATGATAGTTAATAGACAAATAATATTGATTTACGGTCGTTTGAGAATCTTCAGATGATTCATTTAAGGTAAAACACAACAATGTCGTTTAAATGTCATCGAAATTATACTGAAAATCTACCTTAACTCAATGCGTTCTCTGGATACGAATTATGAGATGAAAATTTTATTCACGAACTTTTGTGAATCCGGATGGAGACAAATTTTACTTACGAACTTATGAAAATCAGATCACTGCATGAGGCCAGATTTAACGTAGGAATCTTGGAGAATCAGGACTGGGGATGGAGAGGTGGGGGGAGGGGGGGGCCCTCTCTCAGTTATGGGTACATTGTGTCGCATTATCAACATAAATTATCTTTAGTGATATTGAAGTTATTTTTATAATATACTGAAGGTGTGGTAAAGGGTAATCTAGTAATCATTTTTTTTTTTTTTTTACCATGTGGATTTTTTTCGTGTAATATTTCCTTTTATATAAAAGTACACATGATATTTTCACTATTTATTTTGCTTTTATTATTCGTTAATTAGTCATATGTAATATTTTTACTACCTTTATGTAATATTTTTTATTCTTATTGTTATAGAACTTTTTTTTATTCTTGTCTTTGTAAAAAAAATCCTTACTTTTATGTATTTTGTTTCCATGTATTTCATTTTTTTTTTACTCTGTTTTAGCTAATTTTATGTGATCTTCTTTGACGTTTCAAGGGTGGGTACTGTTAATTCTCTCTCTCTCTCTCTCTCTCTCTCTCTCTCTCTCTCTCTCTCTCTCTCTCTCTCTTTATGATCATGTTACACGAGTCTCTTTGAAGGAAAATTACCCGCTGAAAGAAATCACTAATTGTGTTCAGGAATACTAATTGATTCCCGTGTAAGAGCGGACAGGCGGTGGTGAGGGGCGGAGAAGTGAGTTAAGCTCGGCTCCTGCCACACAACCGAACAGACAGCAGACACAGTAAGACACACAACCTAACAGACACGACAGGTAAACAGACAGACAGACAGACAGCCAGACAAGTTCTCACCTCTGTATAGTAAATAATGTCGAGGAAGGAAGGTACGGAGGGAGACCAACACAGATAACACACCCTAGTGGCCATACCTAGGCGTGTGCGGTGCTCCTTTGTATATAAAGTATTGGAGTTTAGATCATAAGAGAAAATTGTGTTGCAGGGGAAAATTGTGTCTGGTTGCCTTCCAATAGTGTTCGTCCATCGCAGTCTAACAATCTATGTGAGATCTATTAATTTGATGGATGAATTAGTATATAGTAGGAAAGGTTGTCTTAAAAAAAAAATATTGAAGCTTGTGTCCATCGGCCCTCATGCAAAACTATCTTGACTATTGGGCCAACACATCACTTGGCCGCCATCACTTCCCCAACTGTAAAATAAGATATTCACTCACAGTTGATTGGACAGGGGATGCCCCGAGCGCGAACGACCAACCCTTAGGACGAGGGGCGAGTTCTGTATCCACTCCACTGTGTCATATTATTCACCTATTCAATATATTTTCAATAATTCCAGCTAGTAACATAATAGAATATTCCATCTCTGTTGTTGAAAAAATCTTGCTAAGTCTCAATCTCTTTCCTGGGTGAGAAAATTTGAGACAAGATAACACGCCTGACGACACTGTGATTTAAGGAACTAGTATCTTGAAGAAACTTTTTTTTCTCTCTGCCGTCTCTCGCGCTCTCACCCATCAACAAAGATCAACATCAACTCACACGTATGTTATTTTCTGGCCTTCTGTGCTCCACCTGAGGGTAACACACTTTAAATTTAACTTTCCACCTCACACTAGGAATATATTTGAACTTTTCTCTTCAGTTTAAATCTCGTACAACGCCAATAACAGACGAAGATGTTTTCCATGAATATAAAGCACAACTCAGAGACGCAACTCTCTTAAGAGACACTATCAATATTCCCGACCTGGTAACTTACCTGATGATGTTGCCACGGGGTGCTCATTGTATATTTGACGAGTCTTTTTATTCTTACTTTTCTATGTCCTGTCTCCACTAATTAGCTTGTCACTGCTGCCACTTCTGGTGACATTCTATCACTGGAATCTTACACAGCTCAATAAATGAATCCTTTGTGCCTCAAATTACCCGTGGAGTTGAGAAAAAAAAGTTTCCGCAAAACCATAAATAGAAATAAATTGACCAATGTTTATTATGTCAGTCAGTTGTAAACACCTGAGTGAGTCCTCGGTGACGTAGATGAAAGAGGTAGTGTGAGGTGATTTTGCTGCGGAAAATGTGTTAAAACTGTTGTCTCAGTGTAACGTGTTATTGATTACAGACGAATAACTGTCATCACACACTTAATATATAACCCACTCAAATTACAACCCTCAAAAAATAAAACCTACTCAAAATATACAACTCACACTCAAGAAATACAACCAGGCATACAATGATATTCATACAACATGCAATAAAATCCATCCCACTCAAAAAATACATCACAAAACATCCTTCTTACACATAAAAAAATATATTAATGCACAATTAATGTACAATAGTTACATTACATGAAAAATACAACAGATACATTAAAAATACATTAGATACACGACATAAACACCAAACACATTAAGAATACATCCCGCTCATAAATGCATCATACACAGAGAAATATACACCATACACACAAAAAGAACATCATATACGGAAAAATACACACACACACACACACACACACACACCAAACTTATTTCAAGAAAACCCCAAAATCCAGGGGTGTCAGAGCAAGGCCCAAGTTTTCTTATTAATTTTCTTAGCGTCGACTTGTTTCATTATTTTCCTCCGCCCCGTAAGTCCTCAGTCGAAGTTGGTTAATTTATATCTAAGGTGGAGAGAGAGAAGGAAGGAGAGAAGGGAGGAAAGAATAGGAGAAAGAGGAAGAGAAGAGGGAGGGGAGAGGGAGGAAAGACGGTAGGAGAGGAGTGCAGAGAGGGAAGGGAAGGAGGAAGGAAGGATGGGAGAGAGAAGAGGGAAGGATGGTAAAGAGAAGAGGAAGGGAGGGGAGGAAAGAAAGGAAGGAAAAGAGAAGATGAAAGAAAGGAATTAAAATGAAGGGAAGGAAATGATTGAGTAAGGGAAGGAGTGGGAAGGAGACAGGAGAGGGAGGGAAGGAAAGAGTTTTCGACTTACCTGGCAGTAATACTTGGTCTCTAGATTCATTTTCTTTTTGGTTTCATCATCGAACAGAGAGAGAGAGAGAGAGTGAGTGTAGGTAGATACCCACAGTATGAAACATCTGATCGAATGTAAACACTAGCAGGACAAAACCACGAGAGAGAGAGAGAGAGAGAGAGAGAGTGTGTGTGTGTGTGTGTGTGTGTGTGTGTGTGTGTGTGTGTGTGTGTGACAGAGAGACCCAGGTCACGTACCTGCCCTTCCTCATACAACTCCACTGTACTCGAGGGATAGAGAGAAAGAGATGGAGTGAGAGATAAAAAAACAGCCTCCCTCCATAAGACTCCCATGATTCCACTATACTCGAGGGAGAGAAAGAGAGAGAAAGAGAGAGAGAATGGGAGAAAAAGTGAGAATGAAACAGCTCACCTACCCTCCCCTCCCCCCTCTCAACTCCACTATACTCGAGGGGGGGGGGGTGTAGGCTCGCTCAATACAATCTCTCAGGATCCAACTCCTTCATATATAACAAAAAACACACACGAGATACTTTCCTCGACTCCACAAAGACAGGATCACATTCGGCTTTTATTTCATTTGGGTTTAAAGGTTTGTGTTTTGGGAAAGTCAGAGTTTAGGCGCTTTAGGAGTATGGTAGTAATGGCCTCATGACCTTTGATATATTGATTTTTTTTTCAGTGTTTAAAGTTAATACAATTATACTCCGGATTATTGGAATATTTTCAGTCGAGGTGAAAAGAGTTCGTATTTTGGTATTTTTGTTACTGTATGAAAAAAAAAATTGTGTTAATTACATATTAGGATTCTTGCTTCTTATAGTATAATTCTACCCTTTATTTAAAGTTTTTGAATGACAAAATGAAGCATAATTCAAAATTTGTGTTGTGTTATAACAGGAGTATGGCTTTTTAAAAGAATATCTTGCATTCTTACATAAGTTTCGGCAAAATATGACCCTGATGAAACAATACTGTAAAGCTTCTTATTATTGGAGCGTCTTGGTCGTGGAATTTTTAGTGGCCCGAAAACAATTCTTTCATCTCATATATGTTTCTTGTGTGTGGAGAGAAATCGTATGTCGAGGGGAACAATATCGTATAATTTCATATTATTGGAACATCAAGTAGCTGGGTTTTTTGAAAGAGTTTATCGACAATTCCTGCGCGCAGCATCTCACCAGAATATAGGGAAATAGCAAACAGTTTGAGACAATACTCCAAAACTCTCCTACCTGCAATTTTCCATTATGTATATTCGATTTAAAAGTGAAGCGTATTGGAAACTGTCTTGCTATCAGACACACACGTCCCGGGGCAGTCTTTTAAAAGGAACAGAAGCGATAGTGAAATTGGCAGTTTCTTTACACACGGCTTCAGCCAGACACTGCGTTGTCTCCTATGTTGTATAATTGAACTTGTTAATCCGAACAGTTTACGGACCTCGACTCTGTATTGTTTCTTACCGTGTGTTATCGAACAATGTTAATACAAGTAATTTACAAGTTACGAGATTGAACTGTTGATAAAATGATATGATTCTAATGGAAGGTAATTTTGTTTTGTCTTTATTTAATATTCAAACTTCCTTAACACTATAACACTGAAAGTCTATCAGTACAGAGGTAAGAGCATTGACGTGTGCTCTGCATGGGCCGACTGTTAAGACAACTAGGCTGACTTACAGGCTTACCCCCTACCACCAACAACTCAACTCCCATCACCAACCCCCATCACCAACCCCCATCACCAACAACCCCCATCACCAACAACCCCCATCACCAACCCCCATCACCAACAACCCCCATCACCAACCCCCATCACCAACCCCCATCACCAACCCCCATCACCACCAACCCCCATCACCAACCCCCATCACCAACAACCCCCATCACCAACCCCCATCACCAATCCCCATCACCAACAACCCCCATCACCAACAACCCCCATCACCAACCCCCATCACCAACAACCCCCATCACCAACCCCCATCACCAACAACCCCCATCACCAACCCCCATCACCAACCCCCATCACCAACCCCCATCACCAACCCCCATCACCAACAACCCCCATCACCAACCCCCATCACCAACAACCCCCATCACCAACCCCCATCACCAACCCCCATCACCAACCCCCATCACCAACAACCCCCATCACCAACCCCCATCACCAACCCCCATCACCAACCCCCATCACCAACCCCCATCACAAACCCCTATCACCAACCCCCATCACCAACCCCCATCAACAACCCCCATCACCAACCCCCATCACCAACCCCCATCACCAACCCCCATCACCAACCCCCATCAACAACCCCCATCACCAACCCCCATCACCAACCCCCATCACCAACCCCCATCACCAACCCCCACCAACAACCCCCATCACCAACCCCCATCACCAACCCCCATCACCAACCCCCATCACCAACCCCCATCACCAACCCCCACAACAACCCCCATCACCAAGACCCCCCACCACCAACACCCCCACCAACAACCCCCATCACCAACCCCCACCAACAACCCCCATCACCAACCCCCATCACCAACCCCCATCACCAACCCCCATCACCAACCCCCAACACCAACCCCCATCACCACACCCCCATCACCAACCCCCCACCAACAACCCCCATCACCAACCCCCATCACCAACCCCCATCACCAACCCCCATCACCAACAACCCCATCACCAACAACCCCCATCACCAACAACCCCCATCACCAACCCCCATCACCAACAACCCCCATCACCAACCCCCATCACCAACCCCCATCACCAACAACCCCCATCACCAACCCCCATCAGCAACCCCCATCACCAACCCCCATCACCAACCCCCATCACCAACAACCCCATCACCAACCCCCATCACCAACCCCCAACACCACCCCACCAACACCCCATCACCAACCCCCATCACCAACCCCCATCACCAACCCCCACCAACTCCCTCACTATTCTCTACTCCTCTTTTTCCCTCCTCCATCATCACCACCAAATGACAAACTCCATGCTTCTACGGCTCCATCTATCTCTTCCGCTTCTCCTCCTTATTTCCTTCCTCCTCCCTTCCTCTCTCCTTGTCCATCTGTTCAGAGCCCACTCCCCTTGAATTCACCCTGACCCATTACGTAATCTTCTTCTCCACTTAAGAGCCTACTTACCATTAACTCCTTAAACTATTCTCTCTATCCCTCTCTCTCTCTCGCTCTCTCTCTCTCTCTCTCTCTCTCTCTCTCTCTCTGTGTTTGCGAAGTTGGTCATTATATTGTTTCCATTTCCCTTGCACACTTCCTCTTCTTCCCATTCTCATGCACTTTTTTTTTTATCTTTTTATGTCTTTTTTATCTCCATGTGAGTCTTTTCATATCTTTCTCATCACATCCACAAAGGCCCAGGGCTGAGTGAAGTGATCAATCTGGAGAGGGTCACTTCATTAGGGCTGCTCCTCCTTACCTGGGGTCACCTGAGGCCCGGTAAACAAAAGACCTCGTCGATATAGTTAGCTAAAAGAAATGTCACTGGGATCGAAGTCCTTAGGGCTCTCCTCATTATCTCCCCCCATATCTCTCTCTCTCTCTCTCTTTCATATCCCCTTAAACCCATAGTCTTTCATTCTTCCCTCATTCACACAATCCTTCCCTTACTCCCTTATTCTCTTCAATACCTTTTCCCTCACACTTATATAATCACTCTCTCACACTTCTTCATTTACTCATTCATTTTTTCTCTCCCTTACTTCGCTTGGTATTGTATATTTGTGGCTTTTTTTAATAGAAAACTTATGTGGGATTTAGTACAAACTATGGCGTCTTGTTGGTAGCAGCGTTTCGGGTCTGAAGGGGCATTTATTTATCTAAGGGACCGCACCAAGGACAAAGTACCTCTTATGTGACGCCCTCAGGTTTCAAGCTTCAGATTAATGGAAAACTTTCACGCCAAAAAAAAAAAAAAATCACAAAACATGTTACCACTTTTTAGGTAAATTGATAGAGAAATATGAGAGACTACAAAAAGCGTCTTAGGTTTGTGCAGGTCGGAGTTGATGTCAGTTGTGGGGGGGGGGGGGGTGGTGGAAAGGAAACTGTCAGTCATAATATCATTTGAAAAAGGAATCACAGTTCATAATATAATTCGTTCAAAATAATAATTAATAACAAAATAGATTAAATTAAGAATAACCTATAAGAGTAAAATATAGCGGATAAATAAGGTAAAATATATTATGTTTATTATTTGTTGGTTGTTATAATTAAGTCACTTATAAATTTTTTTCAAGAAAGTTGTTGAAATGGAAAGTTTACTTGTAACTATAGTGAATAATTTAATAAAGCTTTATTATGTTTTGTAGAGCTTGTAGGTAGTGTTAATGTTGCTAGCTCTATGTGACGTCATACATGAAGACCATTTAGGGGAATTTTTTCGTGCGTCTTATTATTATTATTATTATTATTATTATACATTTATACTTAGGTAAGGATCAGTATTGTTAGTGGTAATTTGCTCTCACTCTCTCTCTCTCTCTCTCTCTCTCTCTCTCTCTCTCTCTCTCTCTCTCTCTCTCTCTCTCACTCTCACCGACTGGCCATCGATCTTGCTTACCACAATATCAATCTTTCATACCAAAACATCAGACGACGCGCCGCCTGGTTCCCTCCATCCCTCATACATATTTACAAACAGGTATTTAGTCTTTTTATTGAAATTCATGCGCATCTTATTTACAAATAACACAAAACTAAATTAACTTTCTGGGGGTTAGATATACATTATTTATATACGAGTTTGTGTGCAGATACAATTTTGCAGAAATATTTCTTTGTAAAAACATATACCTTCTCGTGAGGGATACATGCCCATCATATTAACAAACATAAATTTATCATCTCGAGAGAGGGGAAACATGCTCAAGGTATTTTATATTGGTTGTAAATATAGAGGAAGGGGCCTGGGTGGCGGCGTCTCAGGGCCGAGGCAAATCGCGATAAATGTGATTTTGTTCAAAATCTATATATACAGTAGGTACTCCTGAGCATGCTGATTCTGAATCTATTATCGAAATTTCGATTGTGTAATAATTAGTGGTCGTAATAATGCTTGAAAATTTTTAATTACATTTTTCTTAATGCTAATTACTGTACTCGCCAACTATTTGCTTCCGAGGTGATTGGTTGGTGTTTTTATGTTCTTGTGCTTGTACTTAACTAATTAAATTAATCCCAACAAATTTCAAGTCTGAGAAAAAAAAATTTGTGGGGTGAAAAAACGCATAAGGGGCCCCCTTACAGATTTTTTCAGGGCCGAGACAAATCGCGATATTTTCTTATTCATTCGTTCTTATATTAAGTAGAATATATATGAGAATAAGTTAATTGAATCACATTAGGCAGTTCATTTATATTTATTGGATATTTTTCACATATATATATATATATATATATATATATATATATATATATATATATATATATATATATATATATATATTTTATAAAAATCCACAATGAAAACGTGGATAAGATAAACAACATAAATATAATATTAGAACTGCATCTGAAAGCAGTGCCTTGTTCGTTCATGTTAGGAATAATAATCACCCCATTGCTTGGGAAAAAAGCTTAGAAGTTTTCAAATCATCTTGTGTCACAGTAAGACTTCTTGTTGAAGCTAGTTTGATTAAGGAATTAAAATCAATAAACCTTAGTGATGGTCAGTTCAAAACTGATAATATGTTGCATAAATTTATTTGTCAGTGGCCCAAGGTTAAAAATGCTTTAAAAACCTTTGATCTAGATGTATGATAGTTATTTTGTGGGTCCCCTTTTTTCTGACCTGACTTGACTAGTCACGTCACCACCCTTCTCTACGTGTGTGTTGGT
The DNA here is from genome assembly GCA_958450375.1 of Homarus gammarus. Lineage (NCBI taxonomy): Eukaryota > Metazoa > Arthropoda > Malacostraca > Decapoda > Nephropidae > Homarus > Homarus gammarus. Next base: position 286,213 of record CAUDMG010000910.1, read on the forward strand.
GTGGGGATTAGTGGATGTCATCATTTTGACCTGACCTCATGTTTTTAGGTCACCCTGTATATTTAAGCCTCTCTCTGTCCATGTAATCCAGTTGCCTCTGAAGATGTCTTGAATAAAGACGAAAGCTAAGGTACTCCGTTGTTTCCATTTTCCCGTGTGATTTTATCAAGATATATATATATATATATATATATATATATATATATATATATATATATATATATATATATATATATATATATATATATATATAGTCAATAAGGGTAAGTTTTGTGGAAGCCTTAGATAGTTTATTTATTTATTTGTATCGTCGAGTACCTTGTTCATCCTGGAAAAATCTCCCTGGAACGGTCTGGGTCCGACGCTGCCCTAGCTGACGTGTGTCGCTGAGTTTGCATATTTCTGTGCTTCGTCACCAACTGTTCTGAGGGAAAACTTTATTTTATTATGTGCTGAGAATAAATATGTTCAAAATCGTTTAAATTTTATCAGTATTAATTTTTCTTTATATGCTGTGGTAACCTCATGAAAATTTGAGAGCTGATTGGTTATCTTGATGTAATTTTGACCAATGAACGTGAAGCTACCTATAACGTGAGTGGTTAAATTTACCAAATTTTTCATGTCTTTCCAGAACATTTAACTATCTAATCAATAATAAACTGGAAATGAAAGTTAATATTAGTTACGTTCCTCAGAGTTTGTAAACCTAAAAAAATAACAGTTGATGAATCGATGTTGTTGTAACGTTAAAAAGAAGAAATATTTGCCGGTAGACTAATAGATCCTCCATATGAAAAGTCGGTCAGAAAAAACTCAGCCAATTAGAAGTCGTAGATGGATGACGTAATTAGGAAGTTTGGGGGCGCTCAGCTGGCCGGGAGGCTGTACGTGGTGGGTGGTGTAGGCCGACCTGGTGTTGATGGTGGCGGTGGTGATGATGGTGTGGCGGTATAAGGGTGTGGCGAGAGGGGGAAGAGAGGAAGGGGAGAGATGGAAGGGTCGCTTGTATGGATAAGAGTTGTTTGGAGGGAAAGAGTTACGGCTCTCTCTCTCTCTCTCTCTCTCTCTCTCTCTCTCCCTCTCTCTCTCTCTCTCCACCAGACAACCATTATTTTCCCCACAATAACACCTACTCACTGCCTCACCCCCCTCCCCCATCTACCTGTTCCTTGCAAGAATACTGGAACCTCCTCTTTAATAATCCCTGCCAGATATTGCAAAGGTAAGCGTAGGTAAATCTCTACAAATCCCCGGTAATCCTTACAAACTCCAGGAACATCTACACGTTCTGAAGGGCTGCAAGTGGTACACATCCACACGTTCTGATGGGCTGCGAGAGGTACACATCCACACGTTCTGATGGATTTCTCAGATTTCTACATTTCCCCAGAACATTCCAAACTTACCCTAGCTTTTCCCTATCTCCCCTACATCCTCTCTACCCCACTTAGACTCTTTCCCATCCCCTTTACCTATTCCCTACCTCTACCACCTCTTTCCCACCTGCCCCATCTCCTCGCCATCTCCTCGCCATCTCCTCCCCACCTCCTCCCCCACCATACCCTAGGTTAGAGTGTATTGAAGATGGAGCGGGGAAGGTATTATGTTTGGGCAGGTCTCGGTAGAATACGGCGGAGCTCAACCAAATGGCCGCTTATACCTCCCCCCCTCCCTTCAACCCCCCCATTCCTCCCCCTCCCTCCCTCACCTCCTTCTCCCCCTCTCTCCAACAGTCACCTCCCTATTATAGTCTATATTTTTTTCTTTTCTTTTATAATGTTTTGTTTTAATTTTCCATATTTATTATATATTTTTCGCATACATTAATATATGTTCGTATTTGTGGTGGTTTAATTCTTCATTATTTAGTTTTAATTTTTATATTTTTTTGTGAAGTTACTTTAAGACAGAAAAAAATAAAGTTTAAAAATAAATAAATCATATAACTTCATTTTGTTCTCAGTTTTATCATAATGTTTATTTTTTTAACTAATTAAATAATGACCTAAAATAATAATTTAGTCTTAAAAAGTATTTAAGTTATAATGCTAATAATTGCGTTCTTTTTATTACAGGTAGGTGGAGTGTGTGGTAGCGGCAGTACTGGTCAGGTGTGTGTAGGGGGCGTCTTCAGAGTTTATAACGTAGTAGTAGTAGTAGTAGTAGTAGTAGTAGTAGTGGTAGTATATCCAGCAGTTCCTCAGGGGGTAAGACATAAGCTCAGTGTGTGGGTAACAATGGCTGTATAGGTCGCCACGCTGGCTGTGTGGGTCTCGATGAGGCTGGAGTCCACTTCATATAAAAAAAAAAATAAGAGCATTTTTACCCAATGAACCGAGAATCTGGGATCTTTCTTTCTTTCTTTCTTTCTTTCTCTTCCAGGATATTGCTTTTGATTACTTTTGTTTTTTGTTTTGCTTTTATATTCGTTTGTTATATTCATTTTTGTTTGCTTGTTTTTGTCTTTTATTTTGTTTTTGTCGTACGTCTGTCAGCACGAGTATAGGTATACGACGCGTCAGGTGATGAGAGGTTTTAGTAGGAAAGGTTGAGAGGTATATAACAGTGTAGTACCGCATCAGCTGCTTGCTACCGTGCGTAATGGTATTGGGGAGAGAGAGAGAGAGAGACTGTAAATTTGCGAAAGAGAAATAAATAAAAGAAACAGCTAGAAGCATAAACAAAGGAACCGTTTAATATGTCAATAGAGAGAGATAGAAAGATAGCTAAAGAGAGGGAGAGAAAGAGAGATACAGAGACACACGAAAAACAAAGATAAATCATAAATACAAAGAACAGCGAGATAAATAAATATGTAAATAAACACAACCAGAAACACAGAAACAAACACACTCTAATACTCGCCCCAAAACACATCCAGAAACACAGAAACAAACGCACTCTAATACTCGCCGCGTGAAGGAGGAGGAAATATGCAGGTGGAATATTTTGCCATAAGTGTCACAACTCGGGAGAAATAGAGAGGGTATCATGGCAGGCGATAAGGACACAAATATGACAATACATGCAACAGATACCTGGCGTGGGGAAGGTAGCAGCTGCCCTGAGTAAATGGAAAGGGTGATCGTGTGTGTGTGTGTGTGTGTGTGTGTGTGTAAAATATAAAGCCTCTAAGGAAGATTTATTTCATGCATGATGGAATAGATAAAATATAAGCTAACTTTTACTACAGGTATAACGAAGGTGTATATCCTTAATAAGATGTAACTTAAGGAAGATACAACGTAGTATATTGGCTGTGTTATGGTGTGTCTTATGACTGAGTATATTGACCTATAAGATACAAACTGTCCCTTAAAATATAACCCCCCCCCCCTCTCTCTCTCTCTCTCTCTCTCTCTCTCTCTCTCTCTCTCTCTCTCTCTCAAATTACCAAGTAAGAAATAATAAAATATAAATAATAGCACAAAACCGTGAATAAATTAGATAACGAAAAGAAGAAATAATAAAATAAAATAAAGAATAAGAACGTAAAACAAGAAACGAATAAATTGATAAGAATGTAAAGATAATTAAAAGTGTCGAGGGAATAAATTGGTGGGTGGTGAAAGTGAAGATAAACGGGACAGAGGGAGAGAGTGCAATAATTTTCAATAAGAAAGACGTGGGGGGCGATAAAAGAGAAGTAAGGAATGGAGGAAGAGGTGGAAATAGATTGCTCTTGAGAAGTAAGTGGGAGAGGGAGAAGGAGGAGAAAAGCGTACAACAGATGTGTAGGAAATGGGAGAGAGTGAGAGGAGAGAAGAACAGAGAGACAGAGAGAGAGAGAGAGAGAGAGAGAGGAAGAATTGGTAAGAGACGAGAAAGACAGGTGTGAATAAACTGGATAAAGAGATGGAAGAGAGATAAAGAATAATATCATGTGAACAAAATGGAAAGAAGAAAAGAAGCACAGTTAAAAAAATAAGGTGATGACAGAGGGTGAAAGTTGAAAAAGTAGAAGAATGAAGATAGAGAGATAGGGAGAATATCGAATAAAGCTGAAACACAAAGGCTCATAGATTATACACACAGCATAGACAGAATAGACAGAAAATAGAATAGACAGAGTAAAAAAGAAACGATTAGTCATAAATAACAAGGAAAGAATATTGAATTATGCATAAGATCAAGAATGGCGATTAAACAAAAAAAACGTAAAAATAATGGATATGTAGAAGGATAGGGATAAAAATAATGGTGTTAATGGGTGAATGTGGAGGATATAAGAGGAATTAATGGGTAAAGGCTGTACTCCAGGAGGTGGAAGAGGAGTGTGGGAAGTAACGTCAGGGCAGTACATTTTTTATGAAGCTATAAATGGGACGATATTGATCAGCTGTGAGGAAAGCTAAAAGGAGGTATTTTAGTTGTTTTTTTTTGGGGGGGGGGGGGGTAGGAGAAAGCTAATTAAAGTAAATTAGTGTGTGTGTGTGTGTGTGTGTGTGAATTAAAAGCTAGAAAAACTAGGTATATAAAAGCTAAAATTAAGTATATTACTGTTTTTTTTAGAGAAAGCTAAAGAAATATTAATATATTTAATTATACCAGAAATAATTAAGTGATAATTAATTTAACTAGACAGATACAATTACATTTTCTTAAGCATAATTATATCTTTAATTTTCTTGTATGTAATGTAAATAAAAAATATACTAACTAACAAAATGCGAAAATATAGGGATAAATTATTTAATTATACAGCGAATTTAAATAATTTATATAAATTAGTCCCGGATATAATTTAAATATCGTATTGCTTTCCATAAAATTAAAGCTATTTATTATATAAGTAAATAAGAGCATTACATATATAGCCAAGTTTAAAAGGATTATATAGAAAGATTATCACTAAATTTATTACAGGTGATATGACTGGATATGGAGTATTTATTGTTGTATTTAAATAAGAAATATATACAATAACATTAATGAAAATAATTGTATGCTTATAATGTAAATATGATGTTTATGTTAGGTACAGTTTATGTAATTGTTCAGTTCATGTGTTTCTGACCTAACCTAACCTAACTTAAATTAATCTAGCATCTTACACTTGGGTTGGAGACAGTGGTTGCTGATTAAGAAAAGAAAACGTGTGTGTGTGTGTGTTAATGTACCGCGTGTGTTAAAGTGCCGTGTGTATTAATGTACCGCGTGTGTTAAAGTGCCGTGTGTATTAATGTACCGCGTGTGTTAAAGTACCGTGTGTATTAATGTACCGCGTGTGTTAAAGTACCGTGTGTATTAATGTACCGCGTGTGTTAAAGTACCGTGTGTGTTAATGTACCGTGTATGTTAAAGTACCGCGTGTGTTAAAGTGCCGTGTGTATTAATGTACCGCGTGTGTTAAAGTACCGTGTGTATTAATGTACCGCGTGTGTTAAAGTACCGTGTTTGTTAAAGTACCATGTGTGATAATGTACCCTACGTGTTAAAGTACCGCGTGTGTTAAAGTACCGTGTGTATTAATGTGCCGCGTGTGTTAAAGTACCGTGTGTATTAATGTACCGCGTGTGTTAAAGTACCGCGTGTGTTAAAGTGCCGTGTGTATTAATGTACCGCGTGTGTTAAAGTACCGTGTGTATTAATGTACCGCGTGTGTTAAAGTACCGTGTTTGTTAAAGTACCATGTGTGATAATGTACCCTACGTGTTAAAGTACCGCGTGTGTTAAAGTACCGTGTGTGTTAATGTACCGCGTGTGTTAAAGTACCGTGTGTATTAATGTACCGCGTGTGTTAAAGTACCGTGCGTGTTAAAGTACCGTGTTTGTTAAAGTACCATGTGTGATAATGTACCCTACGTGTTAAAGTACCGTGTGTGTTAATGTACCGCGTGTGTTAAAGTACCGTGTGTGTTAATGTACCGCGTGTGTTAAAGTACCATGTGTGTTGAAGTACCGTGTGTGATAATGTACCGTACGTGTTAAAGTACCGTGTGTGTTAATGCACCGTGTGTGTTGGAATACATTGGATTATTTAGAAGTAATTTTTAGTTGTAATCATAAGTGTGACATGTAATCATAAAAGTAATCGATTATAGTACCTATGTAATCACCCCATATCTGATGAATTAAGCTTAGTTAACGATTATACAGGATGTCCAGCTAATTGAATGCATTTTTAATTTAATACAATATTCACTTTACGGTTAAATGAATAAGCATGATTCATAGATGCACAATATATCCGGTAAAATAAATAAACACGGTTATGCATATATAGTACGCCCGGTAAATTAATTAAGTACAGGTATACATATAGAGTATTTCCGGTTAAATGAATAATCACGGTTATACACGTCGCTTATTTCCGGTTGTGGTAGCAGATAAAGTTAGCTCAACATCACTCATAACTAAAGGAGTAATAACCGTAGTATCGTGCCACCACAGGTAAAACCACGTCACCTGATTGAAAAATAAATCCCTTGATGTGTGTATTAGACAACGTAATTAAAAACCACGCCGCCATTTTTAAATCCTCTAATTAAAAGCCACACTTGCACCTTTTAACACCAGGTGGAGGCATTACCTGCTTTTTAAACGGTGAAATGAAGAGTAGATTTATATTATTATTGTTATTATTATTATTATTATTATTATTATTATTGTTATTGTTATTGTTGTTGTTGTTGTTGATCAAGGTCACCTAAGGTCAAGATCAACGGGGAACTGAACTTGTTTTATTCGGGAAATTTACTAGTCACTAAATGAACTTATTGTTTGAATACATAAGACAAACAAACAAACAAAAAATAAAATAAAAAGTTTGGGGAAAGCTGAAACCAAAATAGGGTAAATATAACCCGCCGTCCTGGGGAAAATGTAGGAAAATTTGGAAATAGGAGAACGGGGGGAAGAGGAAGTTATTTCAATAGGTATATGTCTCTATACCTGGATAATTATTATTTGTTGAACGTACACTCGGAAACAACGATCATTCACCACACACGACGGTCCGGGGGATAATGATCATTTATTGGTATTAGGTCCACGGAGAATTATCATTGATCGTGTTTGCTGCAACCGCCCCTCACCGATAGATGGCTCTCCTGTCTCTATATATTCCTGCACAGTGATAGTTTGTTGACGCCCTGCTTACCTCTCTTGTTTAATGTGTGGCTTTATTTTCCCTGTGTTTGTTAGAAAGTAGCCAACTATTTAAATTTTTTCTCTGAGTAAATTGAGTACTTTAATTGTCTACTTATTTTTTATGTATTTACTCTACTTTATTATAGAAAATAGCCGTTAATTATTTTTCAAAGTAGGGGCCTTACTGGAGCCTAAATGTCCATACTTTAACTAGTTTCATTAAAAAGTAACCAGTTATCTACTCGTGAAAAGTAGAGTGGACATCTTGAACCTGGATTTTTAAAAAGAATTATACGAAAAAAAAGAAGAAAAACACTTCCCTTCACTGGGTCGGGGGGACGCATCTGGTTACAGTCTCAGCGGTAATTTTGATGCCATCTTGCCCGTTACCTCCCTGTCATGACCTGAAGGAGCCAGTTAGGTGCTGCCTCGCCCCGTTGTTTAGGGGGACAATTTTTAGCGTTAAGAACATTTGTGAATCTGAGCTGAGAGATGAAGGATCGAAAGCTGTGATTCCTTTCTTCCTTCCATCCTTCCTTCTTTCCGTCCTTCCTTCCTTCCTTCCAAGCTTTCTTCCTTCCATCCTTCCTTCCTTCCTTCCTTCTTTTTTCTGCTTCCTTTTCTTACTTCTCCTCCTCTCCTCCTCCCTTCCTCCTTCTTTTCTTTCTTTCCTCTCCTTGTTTTACCTTCTTCCCCTCTTTCCTCCTTTCACCCCCTTCCTTTCATCCCTTTCCCCTTCTTGCTTCATCCTCCCAGGTATTCAGCCTATCTCCCTCCTAAATAGAGGTCGTTCCATTCCTCCCTCACCCAGGCTTAGTCAGTCCCTACTCTCCCTCTCTCAGGTACAGTCCCCCTTCCCTCCCTCCCTCCCTCCCTCCCTCAGTAAGCGCCTGGCGACCCTTGGGCCCTTCCATCTCATTTAGTATTCTGTCAGTAATGTGCGCCTGGCGTTGAAGATGTCCCTTTCTAATACCCAGGGACATCCGGGGCCAGATGCGACATCCGGCGCCAGACATGACATCCGGCGCCAGATATGACATCCGGCGCCAGATAGAACATCTGGGGCCAGATAAGACACCGGGGCCAGATAAGGCCCCCTACTCTCCCTCACCCTCCCTCATTACGTGATCATCCTCCCTTAACAGTTAATTGTCCGGGAGTCTCTCTCTCTCTCTCTCTCTCTCTCTCTCTCTCTCTCTCTCTCTCTCTCTCTCTCTCTCTCTCCTTCCTTTTCCTTTCTTGAGTCTAGGTAGGTCATGGTTTTATCACCTGTACATCTTGCTGTCTACCTGTCGTACACACCTGGAGTCAATCTAAGATCACATTATTGGAAGGTTTGTCGTATTTTAATATCACAACATTTAACTTCACAGTATTTTAACATAACAACATTTGACATCACAACATTCTAACATTACAACATTTTAACATTGAATTATAACATTAAATAACACTTGAGGATATATATTATTATTTGGAAGAGAAATCTGCCACAAATGCTTCCTCTCATTGCCTAAGTCAGGGGTCAGGCCAGCACTTAAGGGTCAAAGGTCACGGTGGATATTTTATTAATTATTCCTCCCCACAGAATGCACTCAGGGGTCAGTTTATTTTCAAAGGTCATGTCACTCCTAAGGTCAAGTAGAGTTCAGGTCAGTTAGAGGTCATATGAGGTCAGGTCATTAATTCATAGTACAACCCAATCAGAGGTCACTAAACATTCTAACATTCTCAGTTTATGAATTTTAGATTGTTAACCTAACCTAACCTTACCATACGAAACCTAACCTAATCCAGACTGTCCTAACCTAATCTAACCTAACTGTGACTAATATTAACTGTTGCTGATCGATACTGTGACTGATCGATACTGTGACTGACTGTTATTACCTGACTGACTGATGATCATGTTCAGGTGTTGACGGCGACGCAGGAGGAGCCGACAATACATCAATATCCTTCAGTAATTAGCAGGTGATCACTTCAGCCACTTTGGGTCTCATCCAATTAGCTGGAGGCATGGAAAGAGCTCAGTCACCTCATGTTGAGACTGATCTTTACCTGAGAAGCAAATGTTTAATAATGTTTTTTGATGTTGAGATTCACTTGGTGTTTAGAATCAGTTGATGTTTAGAATCAGTTGATGTTTAGAATCAGTTGATGTTTAGAATCAGTTGGTGTTTAGAATTTATTGATGTTTAGAATCAATTGATGTTTAGAATCAGTTGATGTTTAGAATCACCCGATAAGGATAAATACCTGGGATTGAGAACTGACTGGTGTTAAGAATCGGTAAAGGCGTAACCCAACTCTTTTTTTTTTGTCGGCTTCGGTTTATTTAATTATCCAAATGATGTTTGAGCTGATAGTGTGTGTGTGTGTGTGTGTGTGTGTGTGTGTGTGTGTGTGTGTCTGTGTCTGTGTGTGTGTGTGTCATTATTTCCCCATTGTGTATATAGTGACCCATTAAAAATATATATATATATATATTTTTTATTTATAATGAGTAAATTAATTTCCACGTTTAAAAAGTTATCAGTCAGGTAAGTATGTAAATTTACCTGCCAATTATCTTTTACTGAAATCGAAATACGCGATTATTATTTTTCAGTAAACGCTTAATGAGAATCTTTTCAATAAACTGCAATTTATAGGGAGTATGATGCAGTCTGATTTTTAAAACACGTTATGAGTGTCCATTATCCCTGGAGACATAAACATAAACATGTGACGTGATTGGCCGGTTGTGCTCCAGCGGCTGTGACGTCGACGGAGGTGAGTGGTTGTGTGTGTGTGTGTGTGTGTGTGTGTGTGTGTGTGTGTGTGTGTGGTTACCATAGCGACGACGGGATCTACTCACCTCCACCTCTCCCGTAGATTTTGATATTCCATCATTATTCATAAGTCATGTAGAGGCTCGATCAAAGCACAGGTGGTTTTTATTATTTATTTTAAACTACGAGAGATGTTTGGTTTGTGTCTAATACAGGTATGGTAAGGTAAGGTCGGTTGTCATCGGTTAGCTAGGTGAATGATCTACCTGATTTGATTGTTCTAGGACTCAACTGACCTAAATTTGCCTCGTGACTCTCTCTCTCTTTCTTTCTTTCTTTCTTTCTTTCTTTCACTTACTCCCTCTCCTCCTCCCTCACTTAAACACACAGCACCGCCCTCCCTTTGCCGCTGAGTTCACAAGGTGTGCAAGATAATTTTTTTTCTGCATTTAAATTTTACACTTGTGCATTTACATAATTGCCCCCAGGAGAGGCAGTTTACAGTGTGCTTTTATTTCCTGCATTCTTCCCCTGCATCACACGTTTGTTTGTTTGTTTGTTTATCTTGTGTTTTGTTTGTAAGTGTTGTCTCTGATTTCATTTTTGTTATCGTTTGTAAAGTTGCAAACCCTGATTTTTTTGTTTAGCTTTACTTTTGTTTGTTTGCATTGTTTATTTATTTTTTTATTACGTCATGGCGGCTATCTTGCGTTATGGCGGCTCTCTTGCGTTATGGCGGCTCTCTTGCGTCATGGCGGATGGGATGTCAAGTATTTTAGTTACGATAGATATAACGAACCGTCTTACCCAGTTGACTTTACCTGACCTGACCTTACCTTACCTTACCTTACCTTACCTGACCTTACCTTACCTTACCTTACCTTACCCTACCTTACCTTACCTTACCTGACCTGACCTTACCTTACCTTACCTTACCTGACCTGACCTGACCTTACCTGACCTGACCTGACCTTACCAAAGTTTATTATCCTCAAGATCATTTTCCTATTCTTAAGTTCATTTTCTCTACTCCTCCCCTCCCCTCCCCTCCCCTCCCCTCCCCCCTCCTGAAGTTAAATTCTTCCTTAAGCAACAAACAACTCGTGCTGGACCAACTTGTGAGTGTGTCTTATTTGCTTCAGTAAACATCTTGAGACAACACACACACACTAAGATGAACAAGGTAAAGAAACGTCTTGAATAAACCATTAACTCAACTCGTGTGTACCTTTTAAGGGACGGTAAATGGTTGGTTGGGGAGGATATAGTGACACTTGTATTTAATGGACTACTTCTCTTTCCTTATAATCCGTTATAAGGGTTTTCATATCTAACGGACACCTCGGTATAACGGACTTCTTCTCTCTTCTTATAATCCGTTAAATGGAGGTTCATATCTAACGTGCACTCTACACACAACCTCCCTCACTCATAGTGTGAGGGAGGGTGTGTGTGTGTGTGTGTGTGTGTGTGTGTGTGGAGGGAGGAGGATGTGTGTGTGCTAGTATATGTATGCTATGGATGTACACGCGCATACTGACACACACACACACACACACACACACACACACACACACACAAAACCTCCCTCACTCATTTCTCAGCCAGCACCATTAGTAACACACTCTACCTTATTTCCCTTTATTTTTCCCTATCTTCACTTACCTTTACCTTCCCTAATCACCGTAAAGTAAAACGAAACTCAAAATATTTCCTCATAAATTTCAGGAAAACAACAAAAGGAGAAGAAAATGGGATGAAAATAAAGGAAAAGTGGATCTGGCAGGAGTAGTGGACACAGTTGGAGGAGATTAGGAGGAGGGCGAGAGACTGGTGTGCTAGAGCGCTATAAGAGGGGGGAAGGTTAGGCTTGTGTGTGTGTCTATATATCCAGAGGTGCTCGTGTGTTTGTGTTAGAGGTAAGTCAGCTGCAGTTTATAGTCCATATATTCTATATTAAGTATCAAATACCATGAATTGTGCATATTATCCCGCTAAATTGTTTTGTTGTGCGGTTTGGACGTAGTGTACTGTGCCTTAAAAAGTGGATCTAGCAGCAGCAGCGGACACAGTTAGTGGAGATGAGATAACATAAAATTCGTAAAAAAAAATACCCTGTAGTAATTAATTAGATTTGTAATACTCTCCCTTCTTTATGTAACTTCGTTATATAATAATTATAATCAAATCAGAGGCAGACGGACACGACCCACGAACAGACAAGGTAAAAAAATAAAGAAATTAGTGAATACCTGAACGCTTAGTTACCTCACATTATCCGCCACAGTTTGGTACAGATCCCCGCGCAGTTAGTTAGTTAGTCACCCTCCCTGTATTATGTGGCCGGAGGAAGAAAGAAAAAATCCCCCCCTCATAATTTTCTGTTATTGCGAGAGTCATTTTCTTTATCATTCCCGCTTCACTTGGCTTCATTTAGGCTTCATTTAATTATATACACAACTCAGACGACAAACAAAGGCAGTGTGGTTTAGGAGCAGGAGAGGGCGTTAATGGTGGTAGTATAATTCCCACGACCAAATACAACTTAAAAACTAAAACCATGGAATTTCGTGTGTGTGTGTGTGTGTGTGTGTGTGTGCTAATGACGAACACATCACTGCCTAGTCTCTCCCTGTCTGACCGTAACAAAACAGTATTGTCTCTCTCAGTACTTAGATTCACAATGGGTCATTCGTTAAAACTTTGTGAAGGGACAATACCAACCTGGGTTCGGATCTCAATTCATTTTTGGCTATAGTGCCGCACGGGCGTGTCTTAGGCAGCCTCGGCACGCACCAGGCCGGTTTGGTTCAAGGACGCATGTGCAGTGAGCCCCCTCGTAGGGTGTAGAGTACAGATCTTAGCGTTATTCGTTTAGCTTTAGGTTAGGTTAGGGTTAGGTTAGGTTAGGTTAGGTTAGGTTAGGTTAGGTTAGGTTAGGTGTCCTTATTATTAAAAGTTCTTGGGAATATAGGTTTATTTCTCAAAGACTCGTAAATATAGAATCAACAACACAAACCAGTAACTTAACTTAAGATACGATACAAAAATGGCAACGAAATGACAGCGAGACTCAATAGTAATTATATGAGTTATTTTATACTGAATTAAAGAATAAATTTAACATACGAATCTTTTATTTTTTTTTTTAGAATTAGAGGCTCCGATTCTCTTAAGGTTCCAATAATGTTTTTCTTCCTCGTCTTTGTGTGTATAATATAACACCTCTGGTCACGATAAAGCCTCCGTGTAATTTCTTGGTCACTTTTGGCGGCTATTTTTTATACTGAAGTTTAATTGAGCAAGTTAGATGAGTTCTTACAGTTCTCGGTGAGGGAAGGAATTTGTCTTACGTGTGTCTTACAAGTTTAAAGTTACGAGGATATATTTTTTTTTACTTACGACATTCATTTCCAGTATCCTGTATGTTAATTTTATTCTGTAATGGAGGCTTAATTTAACGTATGTAATTAAAGTAGAGTCTTGGTGTAATTTTAAAGTCCACTTAGGGAGGATTATTTTAGTAACTTTGAAAATCGTCATCTGCATTTAAGGAGAAAATTTATATTAAGTCAACTTGTCAATCATAAATCTCTAAAGTTATGGAAGAAATCTTTATCTTACGACGCCCTGAGAATGGTGATGGTGATGATGATGGGTGGGTGATGAACCTAGTGAGAACTCTGGACGGTGGTGGAGAAAGGAGGTGAGGAGGCGACACGGGGAAGCCATCGATTGTCTTAGGGCTCGGGGGATCCTCTGGGATAATGGAGCGCCGCACACCACCAGTTTTTACCTCGCTGGCCTGGGAGGAAGAACGTTCCCCCCCCCCCCCCCACTACTTCCCTCCCTCGTATATGTGTGTGTGTGTGTGTGTGTGTGTGTGTGCGTGGTGTGTGTGTGTGTGTGTGTGTGCGTGGTGTGTGTGTGTGTGTGTGTGTGTGTGTGTGTGTGTGTGTGTGTGTGTGCGTGGTGTGTGTGTGTGTGTGTGTGTGTGTGTGTGTGTGTGTGTGTGTGTGCGTGCGTGGTGTGTGTGTGTGTGTGTGTGTGTGTGTGTGTGTGTGTGTGTGTGTGTGTGTGTGTGCGTGGTGTGTGTGTGTGTGTGTGTGTGCGTGGTGTGTGTGTGTGTGTGTGTGTGTGTGTGTGTGTGTGTGCGTGGTGTGTGTGTGTGTGTGTGTGTGTGTGTGTGTGCGTGGTGTGTGTGTGTGTGTGTGTGTGTGTGTGTGTGTGTGTGCGTGCGTGGTGTGTGTGTGTGTGTGTGTGTGTGTGTGTGTGGTGTGTGTGTGTGTGTGTGCGTGGTGTGTGTGTGTGTGTGTGTGTGCGTGGTGTGTGTGTGTGTGTGTGTGTGTGTGTGTGTGTGTGTGCGTGGTGTGTGTGTGTGTGTGTGTGTGTGTGTGTGTGTGTGTGTGTGTGTGTGTGTGTGCGTGGTGTGTGTGTGTGTGTGTGTGTGCGTGGTGTGTGTGTGTGTGTGTGTGTGTGTGTGTGTGTGTGTGCGTGGTGTGTGTGTGTGTGTGTGTGTGTGTGTGTGTGTGCGTGGTGTGTGTGTGTGTGTGTGTGTGTGTGTGTGTGTGTGTGCGTGGTGTGTGTGTGTGTGTGTGTGTGTGTGTGTGTGCGTGGTGTGTGTGTGTGTGTGTGTGTGTGTGTGTGTGTGGTGTGTGTGTGTGTGTGTGTGTGTGTGTGTGTGTGTGTGTGTGTGTGCGTGGTGTGTGTGTGTGTGTGTGTGTGTGTGTGTGCGTGGTGTGTGTGTGTGTGTGTGTGTGTGTGTGTGTGCGTGGTGTGTGTGTGTGTGTGTGTGTGTGTGTGTGTGCGTGGTGTGTGTGTGTGTGTGTGCGTGGTGTGTGTGTGTTGGGACGCTTCTGTTATCTCACCACATTACCAGCTGGGATGGAAAGTTTATTTATGCACGTATTGTGTATCTGCTTATGTATTCATAGGCATTTGTACGTATGTATGTATGTATGTATGTATGTATGTATGTTATATATAGGTGTGCACGTATATGTATGCATGTATCTTTTTTGTAGTACTGAAAGCATGTTTGTAAGGAGGCAAGCGTGTATATATAAAGAAACATATATATATATATATATATATATATGCTGATAACCACCAGGAAAGAAGAAAACACGAAGTTCCCAAGCGCTTTCGTGTAATTCACATCTTCAGGGGTGAGTCTGTACTCACCCCTGAAGATGTGAATTACACGAAAGCGCTTGGGAACTTCGTGTCTTCTTCTTTCCTGGTGGTTATCAGCATATACCTAGATCACGCGCACCTACAGTGATTTACTTGCATATATATATATATATACCGTATAATCTGTTAATAGGACCACTATATATATACCGAATATATTAATATTTGGGAGGGGTTCGCACGCCCCTGGTGGTGACGGTAATGGGGCGTGCTGGAGGGCGTCGTGGGGAACGTCTGCGATACCCTGGAGAGAGAGAGAGAGAGAGAGAGAGAGAGAGAGAGAGAGAAAATGTAACACCTAAGAAATATTTATTCCTTCTTCTTAGTCTTCTTTATTCTTTCTCTTATTGTTCTTATTCGTCTGTGGTGTTATTTGTCTTGCCCTTCACACACACACACACACACACACACACACACACACACATTCAAACCCTCATAATTCAAAATATTCTGAGAAACTAAACGAAAAAAATATATACCTCAGGGGTATTTTTAGAGTAATTGGCAATTTATCATCCCTGACAACCATAATGTAGGGCCTGGGTTATCAAAAACACCCTCAAAGACTCGGTAACTGAATGAAGGTGTAGCTTAAGCGTTTGTGTTTTACAGGATAATGCAAATAATTCAGCAGAGTTGGTATAAGAATTTATGGAGTGTATTTTATAAGCTAATAACACCAGATTAAACTTTGAAAACAATAATACGTAAAGAAAGGTAACGAAAATGTTATCTCTCACTCACTTGTAAAATATAAGGATTAAATTACACTTCCCTCTCTCCCACTATCTTGTATAAACACACACACACACACACACACACATCTCAACATTTAAAGAGGAAATTCCACCTTCTTCTCCCCCACGAAAAGTAAATTAATGCAAGTTTGGATCTTCAACAGGTAGGTAATAATTTTCCAGATGTGAGATGTGTTGGTGTGGCAGTGGAAATATTTTACAAGGTGTCTACAACAAGATTAAGACGAGTGGAGTGGTGTAGTTTTTCAATTGGATTTTTTGCCTCTTGTTCGTGGTCCTAGAATCCGTCTTTGCATTTTCTTTATATGAACGGATGGGTGTTTAGAGACGTGTATGAATGTCTAAACACACACACACACGGGAAAAAACACAAGTGAGGCTTAATGTTTTATTCATGTCAACTCCCTCTGTACGTCCCGAGTTGGCCACTAAGTTAAGGAAAATAAACTAAATGTTTAAAGAGAAACGAACGAGAGAGAAAAATGGTAAATTTATCAAAGAAAATGGGATAATAATAGTAATAATGGTAATAATATCATGATAATCGTAATAATAGTAGCATAAAAATAATAGTAATCTGGTAACAATAGTAGTATAAATAATAACAATAATTTACTTCACTCTTAACATCTTTTAGAAAACTTTCACATTTTTATAGAGCAATTTTCGAGCCATAACTTTCAATAAATTACAAAAATGACTTTCATTCTTACAACTAAAACTATAATATTTTCTGTAATCACCTAAACTACATATAAATCTGTTTGTTATTGTTTTACATTATCAACAAGTTTACTGCGCCCTGGAGTGAATACCATAATATACGCTGATTAAACCTGACGTGCAATTTTAAAAGTGTAATTAAGGGAAAACTTAAGAGAATTGTTATTTTTCTCTCTCTTGCCTTTTTACCTCCACCATTTTTTTTTTGTTTTTTCTTTATTACTTGATGTTTAAGATTTAGTAAGGCTTTTTCTATGGTGTTTGTTCATTTTCTTTCGTTTTTGTATTTTTGTTTGAAGAATGGGATATTTTTTTGTTTCACTTAAGGAAATACAAAATGAGAGTTAATGCCACTGGTTTAATTTCTGTGATGAGGGATCCTACTAACGTGTGGTCACCATGTTGTCCCGGGTTCTATCTCTGGTGAGGTAAAACTAAAGACAAGTTTCTTTTTTCGCCATTTGCCTCTGGAGCGATAGTGAGGAATCTTGATCTTATAGTCTGGTTACCATAGTGACTATTTTCATATACCTTCAACCTTTAGTACACAAACTTGTTATATACAATAGTGTTTAGGACTAAAAATAAATAGTTGAATCTCACGCCTTGTCACCATTTGGTAACTGAAAATAATTACAATTTTGCAATGTTATTTTTTTCGTCTAAGGTGGCGATTGTTTTATTGTAGGTGATCAAGAGGCAGCGTTGCTCGTTAACTCAGGGTGTGGTGGTTGTGTTGGCGACAGCTGCTACACTTAAGATAAATTCACGTCTAGATGGGTGTAGGGCGGCCAGCCTCAGACACAGGGGCAGCCATTGTACTAACTACAGAACACACTCTTAAGACCTTGGGTATTAGTGAACAGTACTAATACATTATGACATCAACAACAGCCATATTTGTTTACACAGAAAACAGTATTAGGAATATCAATATTTCTTTTAATTAAGTTAGTGGAAAGGCAAAATAAATTTATATCTGGACAATTGAATTTGTTAATAGTTATAATAAATATTATTTTTTACAGTTTAATCACATGACAATAATATAAAAATCAATGATTTATTTTAATTAATAATTAGTAATAGCGGAATAAATTAATGTTCATAACAATTAGAGAAATAAACAACGATATGGTACTGATGTTAATGTTTTACCAATTAAGTTCATGAAAAGTAATGGTAAAAGTATTAAATATTTTTTGTGAGAAGAGTATACGGTAATATTAGAATGGGTACTTTTATGCAGTCGTGGAAGGGGGAAGAGGGGTCATGGGAGGGGGAAGGGGGTCGTGGGAGAGGGAAGGGGGTCGTGGGAGGGGGAAAGGGGGTCGTGGGAGGGGGAAGGGGTTCGTGGGAGGGGGAAGGGGGTCGTGGGAGAGGGAAGGGGGTCGTGGGATGGGTAAGGGGGTCATGGGAGGGGGAAGGGGGTTGTGGGAGGGGTAAGGGGGTCATGGGAGGGGGAAGGGGGTCGTGGGAGGGGGAAGGGGGTTGTATGAGGGGGGAAGGAAGTCATAAGAGAAGGAGGTAGGAAGCGAACATAAGACGGACCGGCCAAATAAAAATACCACAACCTTATCTATGGGTTATATTTTCTCCTTTATTGCATACTGGCATATTCCTAAACATACTATTATAGCCCATTCTATGCTACTATATCGTTTAGTATGTTATTATAGCATGTATATAACGTCTTTTAGTATGCTATTGTTGCCTATAATATGATCCTATATCGTCTAGTATACTAATTATATCATGTACTTAACTGATATATCATGTACTATGCGATTATAGACCATAGAAAGATAATATATCGTTTGGTATACTATCCTTTAATATACCAGTATGATAGAGTTCGTGTATAATTATATCATGTGGCTAAAACTCCCTATAAACCGGATATGTTTCGGTATTTAATGAGATTTTTCCCGGATTTTTATAACGTTATCATCAATATAAATCCTAGACTATAGAATAATTATGAAAAATATATAAAAATATTACGATTAATTGAAGGAAATTATGTATAGTGAATCCCATGTTAAGGATAGTGAAGAGTTTTGTGGGTTTTGAAAGATGAATAAATGTATAAATGGAATACTGTAAACACCTTGTATTTTAAGTTTTTGTTTTGTTTGTTGTTTTTTTTTGACATTCATCCTGTACAGTTTTATATACAGTGTGTGTGGGCTGGACAACACTCACGGGTACAACACTAGTTTATCCATTATTTCGAGTTTTTCTCTTTGGCTTTCGACCACTTTTTTTTAATTTTACTTTTTTTTCCCCTCACTAAAAACCTTTGCCTGGTTCGGTAGTTATTTCACGTACATTATATGGGAAAAAATAAGTGAAAAATTTAATATAACTTCACCTGTGATGTCTTACCTGATGTTTGTGACCACCTTCCCAAGATTTCAAAAGTGTTTAATTCGTCCACTACCTTGATGATGGTAGGCAATCGGGCGAGTGCTGTCCATCTCATTATACTTAGCATTCAAACAGCTAGTGACTTACTCCACCCAAATGTACTCATAAACTGCTGAGTACAGAAGGGCTATTTGGAAGGTAACCTCATCCTTCACTCGAGCTGGGAATCAAATATAAAATAGAATCATTCACTTATGAGACAAACTCCTCACCCACCCACTCACCCCTTATCCCCAGATTCACACAAATATTCAGATGATAACTTTTCCCTCCATAACTCGGGTTGATAGAACACATTTAGTTCCTGTAGAGTTTCAGTGAAGTACCGAATTCCTCTTGGTTACCATTTTTGTGTCGTGTATAGGTTACGTGAGCCGTTAGAGGTGTTACTACATCACCAGTAAAATGATAAATAATTCTACGGTATATTTGGTTAGAATATAAATCACTTGTTATGGTGTTTTAACTCCTGAATAACTTTCGAGTTGTAGAGTGAGTGTTAAGTGTGTGTGTGTGTGTGTGTGTGTGTGTGTGTGTGTGTGTGTTATGCTCTCTATCTCTCTCTCATAAAATGTGAAAATGTTCGTCTCTTATGAATGTACGACAGTGATAATTTTCCTCCCTGCTTATCTATGTCCCCCTCCCCCTCCCTCCCTCCCTCCCTCTCTCCTTTCCCACCTACCCCCCTCCTCCCCCCCCCACAGGCTCCTCTCCAGAC
Organism: Homarus gammarus; assembly: GCA_958450375.1. Taxonomy (NCBI): domain Eukaryota; kingdom Metazoa; phylum Arthropoda; class Malacostraca; order Decapoda; family Nephropidae; genus Homarus; species Homarus gammarus. The sequence continues at coordinate 305,907 of CAUDMG010000910.1, forward strand.
ACACCAGCACAAACACACTCACACACTCACACACCCACACCCCATTAAATTCGTATAAAATGTTGGTATGTCATAAATTAAATGTTACTTGAGGGGAAACAAAATAACGCAGGTAGGGAAACAAGGTTGTTGGTGGAGGTAATACCAGTTTTATATAAAGGGATCATCTCGGGTTCTCTGCCTCCAAGTCTGGGTAAATTTTTCAGATATGTCTTGTAAGTTGAGATGGATGTGTGGTTTTGTGGGTGTTTGTGGTGCTGTGTGGTGGTGTGGAGGGGGGGGGGTGTGGTGGGATGGAGGGTGTGTGTGGAGGGTATGTGTGGGGGGGGGGTGTGTGAGGGTTTGGGTGTTTGTATGGTGTGGTGGTGTGGAGGGTGTGTTTGTGTGGGGGTGTTTGTGTGGGGGTGTGGGTGGGGGTGTGGGTGTTCATGTGGTGTTCATGGGGTGTGTGAAAGTGTGTGGATACTTCCCTATACACAAACTTACACAGTAATAAACATACACCCATGCACACACCTACAGACATACATATATACAACATACATCTATATACTGAGGCCTTCCTATAATCATACACACATACAGACACATACAGCTAGGGTCCGTAGACTGGCTCCAGGAAATCTTGGCAGCTGGACAAGACCATCGGCCAGACTAGAACGTCAGCCGCCGCCACATAAGTAATGGAAAATGCCTTTATAGAGTCTCCCTCAGCGTGCAGTGTGCAAGTTGCTATCTGTTTTTCCTTGATTTTTCATGTAGTGTTGCAATGAATGGAGTCTCTCAGTACGGGGGGAGATTTTAGTATAATTTTTGTAAGGATTAATATTATTATTGTTGTTATTGTTGTTGTTGTTGTTGTGTTTGTTGTTGTTGTTGTTGTTGTTGATGTTGTTAGTATTATTATTATTATTATTATTATTATTATTATTATTATTGCTGGTGTTGTTTACGATTTTTAAAGGGTAATAATATAGTCCCACTCGTGGTCAGTCTTAAGTGTACTCTTGATCAGTCTTACGTGTACTCTTGGCCAGTCTTACGTGTACTCTTGCTCAGTCTTACGTGGCTCTTGAATCACTTTTTTCCCCAGTATTGTTGTAAGTGAACGAGACTAAAAGTATTTGCTCCCTAGTATACAAGGTCTGTGTACTGTATTGTTGGGAGAGTTTATGTTCTATTGTTTTAAATGAATGAGAACAGGTGTGAGTGTGTGTGTGTGTGTGTGTGTGTGTGTGAGTGTGTGTGTGTGTGTGTGTGTGTGTGTGTGTGTGAGTGTGTGTGTGTGTGTGTGTGTGTGTGTGTGTCTTTCCAGTATAAAGGCGCTGTGCTTTCTAGTTTTCAGGCATTTTTTATTAAATTTGTTTTATAGAGGAAGAAGTGAATTTGTTTTTGTTTTATCTTTTTTGGCTGAGAGAGAGAGAGAGAGAGAGAGAGAGAGAGAGAGAGAGAGTCTGGTTTCTATGTGTGTGAGGTTTCTCGCCTTAAGGAACTCTGCTGCACTCGAGGGAGATGCCAACTCTCCCTTCTGAGTGCTCGAGTTGGTCAAATCTATGTGACCCTCACCCTTGAACTTCTTGTCCTAAAATCATTGCAGCACTAGTGGGTGGCATGGCGTATATATTATGCACACACACACACACACACACACACACACACACACACACACACAGCAAGACATAAGGGTTAAGTCTCCATAATATATTCTGACGAGTCATTGGTTCCTAGGTTAAACTTAATTACTGAACTTAAATGTATTACCGCCGGAACATACAGTAATTTCCGGAATACTTGACCTCTTTTCCTCCTCTAATTGTGTAGTTAGTTAAGAGACATATACCGCTACAGACACATTCCTCTCATTGGCTGGCTGACTGGTTGGCTGGCTGGACCCTCTAGTGTCTACTGAACACCTATGTAATGAGTGAATAATTACCTACATTCACTCTAGGTTTCTTCAGGGATTAATGACGCCCATATTCTCTGTCTCTACTTTCCATTCATCTTGGGAGGTTTATGCAACAGTGTAATTAATGTAATGTATAAATAATGTCTTTCGGTTTTTCATATTATTCATCAGATTTCTTTCGTGAATATAATGTATTAATTTAGTTGGATTATAATGAAAGACAATTATTCATTTTTTTCGTGAAGATTTGTTGACAATGAATGTAACTAACCTAAACTAACCTACCTAACCTAACCTAACCTACCTAACTTAACCTAACCTAATCTAAATTAAGTACCCCAGTCGAACTAACTAATCTAACCTACAGTAACCTATCCTTAAGTAATCTAAACTATCCCAACTTAACTATTCCAGTCTATCTAATTAACCTAATCTAAACTAATCAAAACTAGTCACCCTTAATCATTATTCACTAAACGATAAAATGAATAACATCGGCCCAACGAGTAATAGAATTTAGCGTTTCTGAAATGCAAAAGTGTGTGTGTGTGTTGTGTGTGTGTGTGTGTGTGTGTTGTGTACAGTCGCTGGCTGGCTCTAGACATGAATATTTCCCTTCATTCATTATTCACACAGCCAACTCAAGGTAGATCAAAAGGTAAAATTAATAATATGATGAGTCAATAGGGATGAATAGCTTCTTCTACCTCATCTCCAAAAGGCTTTATCCATCATTCATTATTCAAGCTAATTATTCACAGTAGATTAAACATTCACCATTAAGTTCACGTATGATAAATAATGTGTTATAGAGAGGTTAATGTTACTATGTCAGTGTATTAACCTCTTAAGAACGATGATTTAACCCCTTGAGTACGATGATTTTACACCTTGAATACGATAACCTAACCCCTTGCTTACGATCACCACCTGTGAGTACGATAACATAACCCTTTGAGTACGATCACCACCTGTGAGTACGATAACATAAACCCTTGAGTACGATGAGTTTACCTTTCCCTTATACTTCCAATCCCCGTTGTCAAATCCAATCCCACCTACCGATTATACCCTAACAGGTGCCCCCAATCCCCGTTGTGAACACTCCTGCAGGCTATCAAGGCATATATCATCCTGCAGGAACTAGGCAGGATACACAATGGACGTTTGGGGTTAATCCTTCACAAGTCCTCTCTAGTCACGGGCGAGTGGGAGGGTCTGTGTTTGCGTTGTTTCGACCTACTGATGGAAATTCTATATTGTCCAGCCAGCTTGAATTATGCCAGCTTAAGGGAGAGTAGGTGAACGCTTGATGTGGTGGGTTATTGTGGGTGAAAGCTTGATGTGGTTGGTTAAAGTGGGTGAAAGCTTGATGTGGTGGGCTGTAGTGGGTGAAAGCTTGATGTGGTGGGTTATATTGGGTGAAAGCTCGATGTGGTGGGCTATAGTGGGTGAAAGCTCGATGTGGTGGGTTATAGTGGGTGAAAGCTTGATGTGGTGGGTTATAGTGGGTGAAAGCTCGATGTGGTGGGCTATAGTGGGTGAAAGCTTGATGTGGTGGGTTATGGTGGGTGAATAGAAAGATAAATATGAAAAAAAATGGTAAAATAGGCAGATTAAAAATGGAAATAATGGGAGGGGAGACAGTCTGAAGTGACTATATTGATCCAAGGTAGAGATTACGTATAACTCCGGAAAGATAAAGAGGGTGACTTTCTTTCTTTCTCTCAATGTGAGGGAAGTGAAGGGGGGGGGAGGTCTGTCTCTTGTCTGTAAGGCGGATGTCGCTCTTCCTCTTTTCGATGGAGGTACTCTCTCTCTCTCTCTCTCACTATATAAGTCAGTTAGTCAGTCATACAACCAGTCAATGAGTCAGACAGAACAGGTATTCATAGAGCTGGTAGACTCAGCAGAACGAACATCAGTACTCAGACCCGCGGAGTCACCAGCAGCCGCGTGAAACTCTACGGTGCCAACCAGCCACGTTTAACTACCAGAGCTGTAAGGCGGATGACGCTCTTCCTCTAGTCGATGGAGGTACTCTCTCTCTCTCTCTCTCTATCTCTCTGTTCCTCCTCTTTGCTTCATTTTTTTATTCTCTACCCTACTTCCCTATTCATCTTCTTCTCTTCCCCTTCTCTTCTCTCTCCTTTATCCCTCTCTTTCCTTCTCCATTCTCGTCACTCTTCTATATATGTCTCTTGCTGTTGTTGTTGTTATTGTTGTCATCATCCTTGTTATTGTTATTGTTGTTGATACAGTAATTACGAATGACTATAAGAAACTAAAGACACATCTGAGACAGGCTGACCCGTCCTAAGTTATATAACAAGGCAGGTTGAATGGTCGTTAAGGTGCGGGAAGGCGAGTATTAATTATAAATCAAGTAGCTATGAATATATTTAATATCATGGAAAAGACACGATTTAATTAATCTTTGAAAATTATCATTTAATCCCTGACTCGTGAAAATCAATTTGATTCCTGAAATATACAGTATAAACAAAGGTAACTTAATACCATAATTTAGAATATTAAAATGCTCAGACCTAAGAATTGGATTTATTTTTTTGTAATGACTAACAGCTCCTTATTTACTTATTAACAAAGTAAACACGAGAGACCAAGACACTGTATTTGGCTGCATTAAAGTGAATCTAAAAAAACAAACCCCACGCGGACTTAGAAATATATACATACATCAGTCAGGTCATGAATAGCGGGGTTTTATCTAATTGAACGCAGTCTTTTCCTCTCCTCCCCTCCCCCCACCCCCCACCCCAAAAAAGGGTTTAATCTCTTACTTAAAATCAAAAGACTCATTAAACTCCTTGAGCATTAAAGACACCCGTGGTGGGATACTCGTCAGCAGTAATGTTTGGTCTGTATTTTGTGAGGCGATGGTTGGGGGTGGGAGGTGAGTTAACCTTTAATTGGCAGAAGTGACGTAATGTACTTGTAGGCTAGGTCATTTTTATTAATTGTTTCGTCAAAGTTCATATTTACACATTTGTCATAAATTTGAGATTAAAAAAAAAAATAAAATGTGTTTTAAGCTGGGTAGGACGTCAAATCTTAAGTTAGGCAGGACTCCGGTATCTTAAGTTAGGCAGGACTCCGGTATCTTAAGTTAGATAGGACTCCAGTATCGTAAGTTGGCCAAGACTCTGGAATCTTAAGCCAGGGGACTCGCGCTGGTGATTCTGGATTTGACTTTCCCCAAGAGTTTTGAGCTGTATATCCCCTTAAAAGGCTTCGTACCTAGCTCTCTCTCTCTCTCTCTCTCTCTCCATTTTAGCTAGGTTTGGGAATTTTGAGCCGCGTTATGAGAAATGGTAGGTAGGAGAGGTAGAGAGAGACTCGTGTGAGAGAAAGAGAGAGATGTGAGAGAAAGACGTGTTGTGTGAGAGTAGAGAAGACGGGGGGGGGGGGGGGGGGGGGAGGAAGCGTGCCAGGAAGAGTGATGCGGGACTCAGGTCAGACTGAAGTAATATTTACCAAGAAGTATTTTAATTCTGTGGAGGAGGATTGGCTACACTGAGTGACGGAGGTGAGGAGGATGGCTAGACTGTGTGACGGGGGGGAGGAGGATGGCTAGACTGTGTGAGGGGGAGGAGGATGGCTAGACTGTGTGAGGGGGGGGGAGGAGGATGGCTAGACTGTGTGACGGGGGTGAGGAGGATGGCTAGACTGTGTGAGGGGGGGAGGAGGATGGCTAGACTGTGTGAGGGGGGGAGGAGGATGGCTAGACTGTGTGAGGGGAGGAGGATGGCTAGACTGTGTGAGGGGAAGGAGGATGGCTAGACTGTGTGAGGGGGGGGAGGAGGATGGCTAGACTGTGTGAGGGGGGGGGAGGAGGATGGCTAGACTGTGTGAGGGGGAGGAGGATGGCTAGACTGTGTGAGGGGGGAGGAGGATGGCTAGACTGTGAGGGGGAGGAGGATGGCTAGACTGTGTGAGGAGTTATATTTTGTTAATTTCTTAAGTATTTGATGTTAAATTTTCTTTGTAAAAATCCAGTGTTAAATCTTGACTCTCTTCAAGGACTCGAAGTTAAATTTTTATTTTGTGTACAGACTGCATGTTAAATTTCTTTGAATTTTATGTATAAACTGTAGGTTAAATGGTCTTGCTCCTTAGGTAATGAAAGTTTAATATACTTGTTAAATGGAAAGGGAGAGAGAATTGTTACTATGTATATAAATCGAGGTTAAATTTGCGTGTTATAAGAAATATTTCACCTTATTTATTATAAAAATTTATTAATTACATGATGTCTTGATAATGCATACACGTATATTCAGTGAATGGATTATCATCGTACTCAAGGGATTAAGTCATCGTACTCAAGGGATAAGTTATCGTACTCAAGGGCTTAAACCATCGTACTCAAGGGATTAAACCATCGTATTTAAGGGATTAAACCATCGTACTCAAGGGATTAAACCATCGTACTCAAGGGACTAAAACCATCGTACTCAAAGGGTTAAAACGTGTTCATATAGATAAACTGAAGGTAATTACCATAAAATTTGAATACAGTCCAGATAAAAATGAGGTTATGGCATAAACACGTATCTAATGTAATTATCTTAGGAATTGGCAACCCATTATGTGCTAATTAAAAACGGTGATAATTATTGATCCATATTTAACTAAGACAAAAAAGGACCAATTAATTTTAAGCTGAAGAATAGAGGCTTTTTTATTTTTTTTTGTATATATTTTATTTGTTTTATTTGGGGTAATTAGACAGATAGATAGATAGATAGATAGATAGATAGATATCCAATTTCACCCCCTAGGAAGAAAATTGACTCTCCCTATTACCGTGTCAACACAATAACGGGACCCTGATCTAAATTGGATGTCTTTTGTTTACACTTTTTCAGGTTTACAAAATAAGGTGACGTAGATGAAATGGATTCCAGTGAAGAATATATTTTTTCAGGTTATAGCTCATGTAAATAAGTTTGGTCCAGAATAGAAACCACGTCCATTTAAATAAGTTTTGTTCAGAATATAAAATAGTCTAGTAAAATAAATCTTGGCAGAAATAGACCCACGGCTGATAAATTGGGTTTTGACTGAATGAAATAAACAGGGAAAGGGAAAATATATTCAAATGGTGTTAAGTGAAGGTTGCATGTTTTGGGAGAGTGTGCGAGTGTGTGTGGAAGGGTGTGTGGGAGGGGGAGAGAGTGTGTGTGGGATGGGGAGAGAGAGTGTGTGTGGGAGGGGGAGAAAGAGAGACGAGTGTGGGAGAGTGATTGGCAGATGGGAGTGTGGGGGTGTGTGTGGGAGTGTGTGGCGAGGAAGAGAGGGAGGGAGACGAGTGTGGGAGAGTGATTGGCAGGTGGGAGTGTGGGGGTGTGTGTGGGAGTTTGTGGGGGGGGGGGGAGGGAGACGAGTGTGGGAGAGTGATTGGCAGGTGGGAGTGTGGGGGGGAAGCTTCACCTGATGGAAAATTGGTTGACAACGAAACCTAATAAAATGCTAATGTTAGGAGGGAGAGGAGAGAGTGAGAGGAGGGGTGAGTGGGAGGGAGAAGATGATAAAAAGGGGAGAGGGATGGGGAGGAGGAGGTGGAGGGGAGCAGTAAGAAGGGGAGAAGAGGGACGGAAGGAGAAAATGAGGAAAAGGAGGAGAGAAGGAAGAGGAAGAGGATGATAGGAGACGGGGGGAAAAGTCGATGAAGAGAGAGAGATCATGAAAAGGAAAAGAGAATGCTGATAAAAGATGCAAATTACTAAATGAGGAGAGACGTTCAAGGCTGAGAGAGAGAGAGAGAGGTGAGAGATCCTAGGAGAAGTGAGAATCTGAGAGAGAGAGAGAGAGAGAGAGAGAGAGTCGAAGTCATAGAGGTGAGAAAAACACTGAGGAAATGTAAAAGGTGAGAGGCACAAGGAGTAAGTGAGAAACACAGAGAAAGCGAGTGGTGAGGTGGAGAAGAGAAATAAGTCACAGTTAGAGGTGAGAGAGAGAGAGAGTGGGAGAGTCGAGTCACTAGAGACAGACAGACGGGCGACAGTAGCGGTATGGCAGCCAAGACAACACTGGCGCCAAGTCGGGTTGAGAAGGTGAAGGTCAACGCCCACACCGTGTCGGAAGTGTCGGGGAAAAGGTGGAGTGGCGGCGTCGGCGGAGGAGGAAGAGGTGGAACTAACGAAAAACGAATAAATGATGGACATAGGAAGTAGATTAAACGCCCGAAAGAATGACAAGGTGAAGAAAAATCGATGAGGAGAAAGAGACATGTGGGGAAAGCAATTTTAAAACCTTTGAGATATAAGATAAAAAAAAGTTTGAGGGAAAGATTCACAAGGTGGGTAAAACAGACGAAACATTGACGTGAAAGAAGTTGATGATAAATAGGGGAAGTATATTAATTAAGAATCTAGGAAAATGGAATATAGAACGTAATTCATTAAAGCGGATGTATAGAGAAATCGTGAAAATGAGTGAGAGAGGGTCGGTAAATGTGGAGAACAGGAGATAACTGGAGGAATGGTAGAGAGAGATAAAGCATGTAAGATTATATTAATGAATGAGAATAAGGGAATAGAAACAAAATGTGTAGCTTAAAGAGAAAGACACAGAAAAAGGTTGAGAGAGATGGATAAAACTGAATCATGAAAAGATGAAGGATACGAAAATTTATACGAAAAAAACAAAACAAAAAAAAACATATAAACAAATTAAATAACGTATGTAAATAAGAAGGATTGATAAAAGAGGAATAATACAAAAATATGAGAAAACGTGGGATTTAAAGCGGAAGTCCCAGACAAATGGTGAGGCGAATACGACTGAAAAATAGTAGAGCAGGAAGCAGACTAAGAGAATTTGGCTCCAAAAAAAATCGAAACAAAAACAAAAAATTTAATTGAATAAGAGAAGAAAGAAAAGAATAAAAATACAATAGAAAGAGAGAAAAACTGATGAAGATAGATTAGGAAAGAAATATAAAAGTTATATATTGAAAGTATAGGAATATAGAAATGTGGAAACAGAAGAAGGAAAAGGTGGAACAAATTACTCATTAGTGAAAAAAAAAGAACGAAAAAGAAATAGCAAAGGGATAAAGATAGAAGTAGGTCAGGGACAAGAGGGGAGACAAAGGACACAAGAAGAAGAAAAAATAGAAAGGAATATAAAGTAACAAGGCGGTTAAAGCAGAAGGGTGGATAAAAGGCGGAGAGATTGCGACTATAAAATACCAAAAAAAAATAGGTGGAGAAAACGAACAAAAATAATACTAAAAAAAAAAAACATGTTGATGGTAATAGAAGAATGGAGAAAAAAATAAGAGTTTTAACATAATAGAACGACAAAACAAATAAGAAAGCAAGGGAATAGGATAGAACTAGTAGCAGAAGTAACAAGAAAGGGTAGAGAGAGAGAGAAAGAGAGAGAGAGAGAGAGAGAGAGAGTAACATTAGAAAAAATTGTGGAATATATCGGAAATAAACGAAAATAAACTAGACAATAGAATAATAATTAAGGAGGAAAGAGAAGAAAGGAAACAGAAGAGGAAGGAAGAGAAAGATGAAGAGACGTAAAGCTTAAAGTGGAGATAACAGGGAATACGTGGAAGAAGAAGAAGAAGAAGAGTGAGTGAGGATAGAATGGGAAGAGAAACAGGAGGTTGAAGAGAGAATGTATTTGATTAGGAAGAGAAAGAAGAATTAGAGAAAGAGGGGAAAGTCGAGAAGAAGGAGGAAGAAGAACAGTGACAGGAGAAAGAGAAAGCAAAGAGGAAATAGATGATAAATGAATAAAGGGGAATAAGGATGACTGAATTAGAAAAAAAAATAATATGAATAAGATGAAAAATGGATGCAGCCGATGAATTGATGACTAATGGAGAAACTGGATGAATGGATGAATAAACCTGAAAAAAATGTATGAATGGGTGAAGAAAGGTGAAGATAATGGATGAGTGGATGAATAAACAGCAAATAAATAATGCAATAAACATATGCATTATCTAACTAATAAGGAAATAAACGAAGAAAGACTAAATAGTTAGGATAGTTGATAAGAAAATAAAGGAGAGAGAGAGAGAGAGAGAGAGAGAGAGAGAGAGAGTTTAAAGGGTTACCTGCCCTTTAATATTGACATTTGTCGTCAGTACAAGTATAGTAGTACGGCGGCCATTCATTACTGGACACACACACACACACACACACACACACACACACACATACACACACACACACACACACACACACACACACACACACACACACACACACACACACACACACATACACACACACACACACACACACACACAATATATAAGCAGGTTAAAAAAGCGATAACGTTCGGGGTCCATTTTCGACTCCGGGTGACGTGAATCCTCTTACAGCCTGGTGATCGCTACCACCCGGGGCCTGACAAACCCTGAGGGTGCACGGGAGGGTCCGGGCGGGGCTAGGAGAGAAGAGGGGAGCTGACACTGGGAGGCAGGATATCGGAGAGGGGTGCGGGGTGACAAGCCATGGGGGGGGGGGGAGGTATGGAGGGAAAGGGGAAGAGCTGTGGGGACCTTAGATGGGTCATGGGGAGGAGCCAGGACAGGTAGGGGAGGATAAAAGACAGGTAGGGGGAGGAGCTAAGATGGGCAGTGGGAGGCGCTAAGACAGGTAGAGGGAGGCGCTAAGACAGGTAGGGGGAGGAGCTAAGACAGGCATGAAGAGGCGCTAAGACAGGTAGTGGGAGGAGTTAAGACAGCCAGGAGAAAAGCCAAGACAGACAGGGGGAGGAGCCCAAGATAGGCAAGAGGCGTTTCTAAAGGTGCAGTAGGAGAGACTAAACTAGATGGGAGGGAGAGAATGGATAGGCCAATGCAGTGAGGGGCAGGGGAGAGGGAGGACGAGGATAAGAGGAAGTGAGAACAGGGGAGGAGGAAGGGGGGCAAGGGAAGTGAGGGAGTTCTTCAGCATACAAAAGTAACAGACAAACTCCACAGTCGCTCTCAGGTCCGACGACGACTTTTTTTTGTGTGTGTATTCTTTAGCTGAGAATAAAAGGGAATTCTGCCTTATGGTATGACGTGCCTTCAGTCTAACACACTTTACCTGAGAGACACACACCCTTGGGCCCGAGAAAATTGTCTGTAATTAGTTTATTTTTTGGTGTTTCATAGTGCGTGTTGGCGCCAAAGGGACCTACCATAGAGCGTGTTGGCATACAGACACCAACCATAGCGTAAATAAGCAGTTTTTGAAGACGGTGTTTGACATTTTATATCTTTATAATATACTTATCGCTTTTTATATACAAAATTATTCGTTTTTTTATAGAAATGCCTGATTTTTATTTATTTTTACTTTTTTTTTTTTAGGTTTTTCGTTTTTTATTTGAACTTACCTGTTTTATAGCATCGAATAGGACAGGAGTGACTAACAGAGAATCATCGGTCTTGTTAACCTACTCTTAAAGACCAAACAAACCAACCCTCACGCTGACGGTAAACATCCACCAGTCAAATCAGAAAAGGTGGTTCGTGGGCAGCTGAAAAGAAGCCCACACAAACCACATTGTCCTCCCAATATAGTTTTACGACGCAAGTGAATAAAATAGTTAATTGTCCTAATAGTCAGTGGCCGTGGGGAGAAATTGTCTATTGTTAGTAAGCCTATTGGTGTGTGTGTGTGTTATGTTAGTACAGTCGCCTGCCTTTATACCTAGTACAGTGGCAGGTGCGTGTTGTGAGATGTGGCAACTCTCTCTCTCTCTCTCTCTCTCTCTCTCTCTTTGGTGACATTGACAAAGAACGCGTCGTTGTTGTTATGTCGTAAGCTCACACCACGCTGTAGATGGTTTATCATAAGCTCGTGCCACATGACAAATAATACCCTGTCGTGTCGTAACCTCACACCACACACTTGATGGTATGTCATAAACTCATATAGCAGGATATTTATAATGACAAATAATACCCTGTCGTGTCGTAAGCTGAAGGCACGATACCTCACGGAAGGGTGAATTAGCACACGTACTCAGCCTCATGGGTAAATAAGCACACGGTCTCAGCCTCTCGGTTAAATTATCACACATACTCAGCCTCATGGGTAAATAAGGACCACGGTTTCAGCCTCTCGGTTAAATTAACACACGTACTCAGCCTCATGGGTAAATAAGCACACGGTCTCAGCCTCTCGGTTAAATTATCACACATACTCAGCCTCATGGGTAAATAAGGACACGGTTTCAGCCTCATAGGTAAATATGGTCGAGTCAGAAAGTTGCATTTCAGAGTGGTGGACTAAGCCAGTTGAGGCACCTCCCGCCAGGATAAATGTGGACAAAAATCGGAGAAAATTGGTTTTAATTAGACTTATTTAAAGTTTAATAAGGCAAACTGGCCCTCCAAAATACATAATGACGTGTATTTGTTCATTTATGGGGGAGACTTGTTAAACTAACAGCAATAGGGAGAAAGTGGTCTGATTAAATCACCTAAGGTCAATTTATTCCATTATTTTTTTTTCAGTGGTGGAAATTGGCATGATTAAACTGCGTAGGGTGGAATGATTCCCAGGTGGTTAATGATGATGAATAATAATGTGATAAAAAATAAAAGAAACAATGGAATATTTCAGGTTAATGTTGATTTGTTTTTGAGACAGAGTCTTATATAAATAAATAACTCCACAGGAAAGACTTATCAGTGGAAGGTAATTATGCTGAGTGTTATAACGTCGATGAGAATAATATTGTTAACATAACGCTATATAAAAGATAAAGTCCCTGGCTCTTGTCTAATTTAAAATGGTAAAATATCAAGATTCTCAGAGATAAGTAAGAGGGAAAATATATATGTTTAAATATTTTCTCTGGTGTTAAATTAATGTATCTAGTGGAGGTAGTCTGTGAAGAATATTCATTTAAATTTTTATATTATTGATGCTGTAGATCTAAGTCAACTAATTAAGTACATTAAACCAGGATTCTCGAAAATTAAAAAAAAATTCATACTGCATCTTAATATCTACCGTAACTAAGGCACATTTAGAGCCTTAGTTCAATTTTGACGCCATTTTGGATAGCTGTGTTTGGTCCCGTTACCTCAATGATAAGACAGTGTTTAAGTGTAAACGCTTCCACGGCCTCGAGTTTAAGATAAGATAAAAACTTAACGTGTCTTTGAGAATCGGGATTAGAGAACCTGGATAAAATTGACCTGGCTTCCCTCCGAGTTAATTCAGTCTGACAGCCATCTACATACATAAAGTGAGGGAACTGTGTTGATGAGTTAGGAGGAAAGAGGAGGAGGGAAAGGGATGAGGAGGGTAGTGAGGAGGGGGCAGGTGAGGAAGAGGAGTGAAGTTAATGAGGGAGGAGGTGAGGGGGGGTGAGTAGGAAGGAGGTGGTGGGGGTGAAGAGGAGGGAGGAAGTGAGTAGAGGGAGTGGGGTTAATGAGGGAAGGGAAGGAGAGGGTGAATAGGGAAGGGGTGATGATGGTGGTGATGGAGGAGGAGGGGAAGGATTGAGTATGAGGAGAATAAAGAATAAAAAAAAGTGAAGAGGAAGAAGAGACATTACCTTTCTCTTCAACTGCTATAATAATTCCTGTATAAAATTGACCCCCATACTTTTCCTCATCTCACGCTAATGAATACATCAGTTAGTGGTCTGTTCTGAATTGAATCGGCTGTTTTGTACAATTAACCAGGCCGTTCACATATATTTATATTTGGATTTAAGTAACGAAACCCAAACGGTAGTTCCTTGTTTTATTATAAAAGGATTGTATCTATAATTCCTGAGTGTAGATCGACCGTAAGTTCCACTGTATATGAGTGAATGAGAAGGGACGGCGTTTATGTATTATATACGTTAGGTCACGTCCTTACGATATAACTTTCTGTGAGCGACTACTGGAGTAAGGGCCTCGCTGTGTGAGCTTACAGATATGCTGACGATGGGTCTCTAGCCTCCTGGGAGAGTTGCCCTCTCACGTGTACAACTCATGTCTTACTCATAGACAGTGGAAAGTTACAGGGTAGTGAATCTGAATATAATATCAGATGTATCGACCCATTTATATAATATGTTCTGTTGATGAGACAGGGGCCCATTACATCATGAATGAATGACACTACACTTGCCTATACAACCGAACCGAACTGAACCGAACCGAACCGAACCGAACCGAACCCCCTTCCTCTGAATTCCTGAAACCCTTGAACCACTTCTCTCCCCTGAATCACTGAAACCTTGAACCACTTAAACACCGAGCCCCAAATACCAAACCCTAGAGACTATAAACTATGAACCCCTGAACCATTGAATCCTGAACCCTTGATGCGCATGCTGAGGTGACATTAATCTCTATACACACACACACACACACACACACACTCAAACAAATTAAATATTCCTTTTTTTCTCTCTCTTATTTTTCTCTTAGTTAATTACTCTTCCTCTTTCACGACCTTTACTTCTCCTTTTGAACTTTCTTCTTTATACGAGAACAAAGGTGAGGAACAAAGACTAAACCTAACTCTTTATATAATGGCCTTTGATGGTACGTCTTTCCATTGACGAGGAAAAAAATGGATTATAGTGAAATGGGTAGAGGTAGGGACAAAGATATGTAGACAGGACATAAAATAAGGTCAAAATGCATCATAATGTGTTTAATTACCTGTTACAGTTTTGTATGATTGTGCATTTCATACCGACACCGGAAATGTAAACAAACCTAGAGTGTGGGCATGGTGAAGAGTTATGGTGTTTACTGGTGTTTATTGGTGTTTAATGATGTTTATTCCACTTGTGATACGCACCATATTTGTCATGTGAACTTTGTGAGCACTGTGAAATCTTCTATATGAGCTTTGTAAATAATCTGAATTACTCACAGGAACTCATAGGACATTGTGAGCGTCTCAGATCATAACACCTCTTGGAAAGGAATTTGGTATTACCTGATACAGTAAGATCCAGGTAATATCCAGGTAATATTGATCTCACCTATGTGAGTGTGATTAATATTATTACCTGATGGCTGAACTTATTTTCCAGTGCTTTTAGTTGTTACTACTACTACTACTACTACTACTACTACTACTGCTACTGCTACTTTTTTTTTTTTTTTTTTTTGAACGTGGCCTCCAGCCTCCCCCAATAGCCACACCTTCGCCACCATTTATTTACCTACTACTGCTACTACTACTACTACTACTACTACTAATAATAATAGTAATAATATTAATAATAATAATCTCTCCACAGGTGTAAGGCCCGCGGGGGTGTGAGGGTGGCGGGCGTTGAGACAGCGTCGTCAGCATGGAACTTAACGGTGGAAGTGAACGCCAGGCGAAGTGCTGCCTCTGTCACCGCCCTCCTTACCGACCCACCCAACAACGACACTCTCCACAACCTGGGGTAAGTACCTGTATGATGTACTCATCTGTATAGTGTATACAGAAATTCTACCTTTGGATTGTTTAATATATATCCTGACAGTGATACAGCCGAGAATAGATCCACCAATCACCTTTACATTCAACCTTACTTTACCCAAGTATTGCCAGGTCAGTAGGAGACCCAGGGTGTGCATCTTTGGCTGACTGTACTGTACATGTTAATACAATACTTACACCTATGTACTGTACGTACAGAACAATAAAATACGCGGCTGTGTATGCGATATTTGAACAGCCGAGGGTAATACAGTTGATTTTGTATGATGTATTATATCGTCAACCAGCAATGTTGTATAGTGTGTCATAAAGGGGTGTTGTATGCTCTCTGTATGATGCATACTGAGGGAGAGTATAGGTGCGTTAAGTATATATTGAGATTAGTTAAGTTTACCGAGTGGAAAATTGTTGTAGTGCAGTGAAGTGGGGATGTAAGTCTCTCTCTCTCTCTCTCTCTCTCTCTCTCTCTCTCTCTCTCTCTCTCTCTCTCTCTCTCGTTTGAAAGAAATTAGCGGCAACACAAGTCCTTAACGGCAGTCCATTAACTCATCATAACTCATTAGGCACCAAACGTAGACATTTTATTGAGAGCGAAAGAAAAATGTGTTGCATATACAAGCACTGTAAAAACACACACCAGTCTGTTGTTGATGATGATGATGATGATGATGATGATATATGTGATTTCTATATTTAATTCCGTCAAAAGATTGTATCGTTCTTTTCAGTGATACACATGGTGGATTTTTTTAAATTCATATAATTTATAGACAGATAATACATTCTTTATTGTTTGGTTTGTGTAATAAATAAGTAATTCATACAACTAGATTCTGTTTGATTTGTAAGTAGTGCGTTATTATAAAGTATTCTGGGATTATCTTGCAAGCAAAAACTGAGATGTTGAACAGCAGAACGATAGAAATAATGTAAGAAATTGAGTTAGGGAGTTATATAAATGTTGCATTTAATTTAGGTTATATTTTAATAGTTACCTTAATTGTAGATAATTACTCCTGATTTAAATAATAGTCTTGCGCTTGTCTACATTCCTTTGTCTGCGTGCACATCCTACCAGCTACTGTTGAATGTCAAATTAGCTGCCATCGTCAGTTCCTTAACGATCCTGACCAGAGAAACATAACACTCACCACATGTAGTAAAAACCGGCGATCATGGCGTGGCTCACCAACCAAGCTCAACCATTAATTCCTGACCTCCATCTACATCAAACACCCAACCAACCAACCTTGAGTATTAACTTATATTGTACGTAGTTTGGTGTTATATAAACTCCGACATTGCCACTTACAGTAATCACCCATTTCGAGTGTTTATTTAATGCGTATAACGTAATGTAAATATATCTTGTCCTGATATCAACCAAAGGGGCAATGCCAGGGACTGTGCCATAGGTGTCATAAGAGAGTGGCACTTAGCACCCACCGTCCTCCAAATATTTCTTCAAAAATAATAAATGAAAAATAAAGTTATTTTTTTTTTTTGGGGGGGGGGGGGATATTTAAAGGAATATTTCCCTTCACGCAGTACCTCTAAAACCATAATTTTTGGTGGTTTTAGAACTAGTGATAGTTCCATTAGAGACATGAACAAGGGTGCCATATTAAATTGGTGGTAGTAATAGTCGTTAGAGGTATAATAGTCGTTAGCGTTTAGTGTTATACCGGTATTATTGAAAGTGTTATCTCTCAAGACCATAAACACTCGGGGGGCGGAGGGAGAGAGGATGCTGTTTGTCCGTCTGTTGGTCCGTCTACTCATCCGTCTACTCATCCGTCTGTTCATCCGTCTGTTGGTCCGTGTATGCGTCCGTCTCACAGCTCTAAGCAAATAGCTTCCATTGTAGTCAAACTTAATATAAATCCTTGAAAGACACAGTTGATTAATCCATTTCATTTTGGCCTGGGTCGACGGTGAGGTCAATCATTACACTGATAAGTTGAGTTAGTAGTGTTAGTATCAACGCGTGTTATTGTTGGGGACATGACTGGTACAGATAATAATGGGGCGAGTTGAAGGAAGGAGGGCGGAGAGAATTAGGTCGAGACTGGGAAGAATAAATTAAATGCTGTAGTCCCCGGAGAGAGGCTGGGCAAGTTTCTTTACGCCATTTGCCTCTGAGTATCCATCAGTAATTGGAGACCTGAATGTTAATAGATTTGTGAATCATCTTCCGGGTTAATGGTTAGCAAGTATAGTTGGCGAGTTGTCAGGTCTTCTACGATTATTCCTTGACACTGGTTCATACACCTCGCTAACTCAATGTGTGGTTGTTGTGTTAGCGACAGCTTCTACTCCTTAAACAAATTCACGCCTAGGTGACTCTAGGGCAGGCCATCCTTGTACACGAGGTGCAACCATTATTGTGCTGGTATGTGTGTAGGTGAATGTATGTATGGGTTTGTGTGTCCGTGTGTGTGTGTGTGTCCGTCCTATTATTATTATTAATGTAGCACAACTGGTGCGGCGGCCAAGTAGATACAGTACTCGTTTCCTGTCCTAAGTGTCACTGGTTCCTAGTTCACCCAGTCTTGAATATGTACCTGAAGTTACAGTCGGGGGAGTGTACCGAGGGCTTAGTATATATTATGCTATATCCGCACTGCCCTTAACACGGCTGTCACACTCGCTGTCATCTTCATACTGCTACACCACGACTCCCTCGCCCTCTCCCCCTCCCTCCCTCCCCCCTCCCTCCCCTCCTTTTCTCCCCCCTCCCCCTCCTTTCCTCCTTCTCTCTCCCCCTCGTATTTATAACGCACTCACTTTTTTCCCCATCCACTTTATCACTACTATATATTCCCAACATATCTTCACCCTGTCTGTTCCATCCAATCTGCGAAGTGCACCTCCTCTAACACGTACAGTACTGCCATACACATTAGTCTAACTCTACGGTGGTCCTAAACCTGCACTGCTACCATTGTTTCTGAATTAGAGATCTGATTCAAACTCTAAACCCCTTCCTGGTGGTCGAGACACTCTTAGCTGGGATTTGATCCCTTTTTTACCGTCCCATCGGATATATCTGGGTATGGAAAAGGACTATCCCATTCCCATAAGATCCTGACAGGGTAATACACTTATCATCTCCTTCCCTCCCCTTCTCCTCCCTCCCCTCCTTCCCCCTACCTTCCACCACCCCCACCCTTCCTTCACCCTCCACCATCACCCTTCCTCCCCTACCCCTCTCTTCATCCCCCCTTTCCCCCAACCTTCACTAATACTGGCCATTATAACTACAGGAAATAGGATTCCCATTTTCGTAAGCTCCAGCATAACCCCTATTACCTCCACCCCCCCCACACCCCTCCCACCACCACCCCCCCACCCCCAACCCCTACCATAACCACCCCCTTCGCTTCTCACTATCCTATTATCTGTCGGTTCTCTCCCAAATTGTTTTAATAGGATCATTCCATCCCCTTCAATACTCGCCTCGATGCCTATTTCCAACTAAACCCTTCCATTATCATAAATTCAAGTCCCTATTTTTTTTTTTGTAACCTAGACACCTATACCGAAGAGAACCTCCCAATTATCTTTATTTCTGTAACATAATTTCCTCTCTATTTCCCTTCCAATTCTCATAGTCTCAGTGAGGTGTTGTGTTGTTGTCTACCACCAGGGGTCTACATTACCCTCCCTCCCACCCCCCTTCCCTCCCCCCTCCCCTTCCCTCCCCCCTCCCCCTCCCCTCCCCCCTCCCTTCCCCTCCCCTCCCTCCCTCCCTCCCTTTCTGTTGAGCCACCGATTATATGCTGTGATAGTTTCATGTCCAATTTGCATAAGGTATCGGTTCTATTACCTGCCTGGCACTGAGAGAAGATGTGGGAGAGGGAAGGAAGGAAGGTGGTGAAGATGGGATTGAGGGAAGAGAGATGGAAGAGAGGGAGGGAAGGAAGGAAGGATTATAATGAGGGTGGAAAGGAGAGAGAGAATGTCCAGTACTACATCTTGGTTTTAATTCATTGACTCCCTGACTGTTAAACACCCTTCCTCGTTGGAGTTAAACCACCAGCGCCGTAAACCAATTAAGCCCTGTTTAAAACTAACTTGATAGGACATTGTAAACCATAACAATTCAATCTAAACCAACTTAATGGCATCATAAAACCACCTAAACCCAAGTGGGCGTTTTAACCATATTTGAAATAAATTCAATGACGTCATTACCACTTAAAACCAGCATAATGACGTCATATTCTACTCAATGACGTCATATACCACTTATTGACGTCATATACTACTTAATGTCGTCATACACTACTAAATGTCCTCATATACCACTTATTGACGTCATATACCACTTATTGACGTCATATACCACTTAATGACGTTTAATGATGTTTTAAAGTTATAAACACATTCATTGGTGTTAAAAGCTATATTAATAACCTTTTGATGACTTGATGGGCCAAGAATTTGGTTCATTATCGGTAAATTAGTGGGTAATAAAACACCTTAATGGCGCTATTAGTCATCTCGGGGCACATTATGGTGTATGTTTAAGAAATGGTGTTATAAACCAACATAATTGCGCCGTAAACCAATTTAATGGTATCTTAAACCAAATTTTTGACGTCCTGACTAAATTACTATTGTTATAAACCAACTTAATGTCATAAACCGTCATAAAGGTATGTTAAACCAACTTAATGATGTCATAAACCAACAAATAATGTCATAAACCAACTTAATGTCATAAACCGCCATAATGGTATGATAAACCAACTTAATGATGTCATAAACCAAGTTAAGGATGTTCTAAATCAAATTAATGAAGACATAAACCAACGTAATGGTGTCATAAAACTTAATAGCGATGTATAGTATTTCAGTGCCGTTATAAACCATTCTAACGGCACCATAAACCAACTGGCACTCACTGGGTGTTTCCTTGCACCATTGAACATGATGGTGCACTGCTACCTTGCCTTTATGGGGACTAAGCTTCTCTATTGATTTTAGGGGGACTGGTACCTTGCTCTTAGGGGATATAAGTTTTTTTTTTTTTAGTTTAATTTACGTGAATTTGTTTCAAAATAATAATTATACTACTAATAATAATAGTAATAATGCAACTCACTAGACGCGTTACTGTGTGTGTGTGTGTGTGTGTGTGTGTGTGTGTGTGTGTGTGTGTGTGTGTGTGTGTGTAAGAATTATGTAGAGGCTGGGTGATGCAGGTCCATTACCAGCCAGCCACGGTTTGGGTGGATAGAGTGGGATGGTCCTCTGGTGAATAATGAAGGCCGCCACCACCACCACTACCACTACTACCAACACCATCGTTACCACTATTACCACTACTCCTACCACTATTACCACACCCAACACTGTTATCACTATTACCACCACTATCATCACCACTATCACCACCACTATCACCACCACCACCACTATCACCACCACCACAACTAACACACTTCACTGTGTAAAAAAGGTTAAACAAACAAACGGAGAAAAACAGACAGACAGACAAACACACAGACAAGAGATATACACTTCCCTGACTACACTACAATAACCAACATGAAAAACACAGACAAACAGACAGACACAGACAGAGAGAGAAAAAGCCCAGACCTTCATTTACCTTGCATAATAGCGGCTAACATTACCTCGTGTGTGAACCAATGAATGAACGAGGCGGTGAAAGGTTAAGTCAACACGGTAACACCTCCACTACGTTGTTTTACTGTAAAGGTTTAATATCAAGAGGAAGACTCAGTGATATATTGAACTATGACTACTAATACCAGGTGAGGGAATGGTATAATTAACCTGTTGTTATATGGGGGTTATATAATGTTTCTTATATGTACAGGTATTAGTAGTTTTTTTTTTTTAGGGAGTTGTATCTCAGTACTGTAATGAACAAGAGTGTGTGAATATGCAATCTGGCAGACGGACAGATTCTTGTGACGGAATAATTGAACTATGTCGAAGCCTGAGGTTATACTAGTGACGAAATATAGAGGGATAGAAGAATCACACACACACACACACACACACACACACACACACACACACACACACACACACACACACATTTTTATATGCGAGAGAGAGAGAGAGAGAGAGAGGTGAGTGGTACAGGGGTAGAGACAGACAGACCATGAGACAGGGAAGACGGACAAGGTGACAGAAAGACTAATGGAGAAAAATGGAAGCACAAAGTGGGAGATGCAGCCGAGGGAGTTTAAGATACAACACACA
>CAUDMG010000910.1:330000-409600 GCA_958450375.1 Homarus gammarus
CTTTGAGCAGTGTAAAGATTTAAGCTCTTACGGACAATAACCTCACAGCTATATTGATTCTAGTGAACACACTCTGTAGGTGGACATATTGCCCTCAAGACAATATATATCATTGTTGCTGTTTACATGAGCTTACACGTGTGCTTCTTGCCTCAGTGGAGAGATATAAAGTTGGTCTTGTGGAAATAATTCTCTTTAATACTCTGGTATGGATTCTTGTGGCTATTATTGTAGGGCATATAGAGACACAGTGTTACTTCAGTTAATGTAGTAGCTATGTTGGTTCCCGTTTTCACGTCTTGAAGTATAAAGATTCATATAACACTTAAGGGATTTTAACTGTTGAACACATATGTACAGTTTGGGATATTAACTGTTAAAGTCATGTGTATTTTCTTGATAAATTGACTGATGGATAATTGCTCCACAAGACGTCACTGTGTCCTGTGTGGCAGTGACGTCACCTAGGGAGTGTTGCTTTGAAGGTTTAGATCCTATTGAGGAGAATATCCCAAGGACGTCCTAACAGAGTCTTGTGAAGTTGAACAGCACAATACTGCACCTCAAGACGTCACTTAGGATTCAGTGGCAGCAATATCGCCTCACAAGTGTTGGTAAAAAGCAGAGACGTCTCAAATTTCGTTTTTGGTCTGTAAATAACTTCAGAAAGCCATTATGTACACTTTTTTGTTGGGGTGACGGGGGCTGGGGGGGATCTTGTCCAGCACACGCCTCCTGGGAGTGTTATAGCCCCCCCCCCCCACACACACACACGAGGATCCGCCAGATGGCGTTGACATTGAAAATTCGTTTTTGGTAGTAAATCCTTTAGCTGGATGCGTTCGTGAATACGGATTAATATAGTTGTATCTACATCTGTTATTAGTGATATATGTTGAGGACACACACACACACACACACACACACGTATTTACTGATAATATATACACTGATACATTCTGATGATACATACAGAAAAACCTTAACCACACAAAACAATTTTCCCGTGTATATTTTTCCTTCACATACACCAACTAGAAACGATCCGATTTAGAGTAGAATTCTCTTACACTGCGCGGTAAGTCTAACCTTGATTGAACACAGCATATTTGTATATTGATAAGAGGCACGTGTGTAGGAGACTATGGACAAAGCAATTGGAATCCTCGTGTAAACATGTATACCATTTACCAACTCATGAGAACCAATTAAAAAGAAAATTCACATATTACCTGAAGATTACCCACCTTAGCTTATTTTACCTGATGATTATAGCACCCTAACGATCTACCTAGGGGGGGGTGAGAGGGGGGGGGGTTAAAGGGAGGGAATTAGTACGTGTATAGCGTCCATGTTTCACCCTGAGGAAGAATTAATTAGCTTGTGTTTTTCGCTGGTCCGGGTTAAATAGATTGGTGTAAGCCTCGCCCGGGATGAGCAAAAATAGTGGTTAGTGATTTTTTTTTTCAGGTCTCGCTTTACGTAAGAGGAATTAAATGGATGAGAAAGGGAGTAGAGGAAGAAGGAGAGAGAGAGAGAGAATAAAGGGAGAAAGGGAGTGTTGAAAATGGATAGAGAGCTATAATAAATAATAAATAATAATAATAAATAAAAAAATACATCAAAATGCTCTATTCAATCATAAACGAACTCAAAGAACACAACAAACCCTAATAACAGGTAAAAGGATTATCACGAGCAGACAGGCAGGTATCAGTTGTCCCACGAACAAATCCTCACAGCAGCTGGTATCGGAGCCCAGACACACACACAGCGAGAGATATTCATAACAGCAACAAGGGGTGTGTGTGTGTGTGTGTGTGTGTGTGTGTGTGTGGTGGGTAGATCTTAGAAATTATGTACATTAACACAGGTATTTTATCTTATTACTTATTAATTACTAAAGATTGTAACATAATGAGGCCTAATTATCTTAAGTAAGGTTGAAGTATTATAGTATGTCGTAATTAGTATATGTGATTAGGAATTAGATTGAGGATTCGGATGATGAAGCAACTAGGCCATTTTGGGGTGATTAGGTCATGTTCGTCACGTGATTAGATGATGGTAGAGTAATTAAATACGTGATTAGATATCGATGTAGAGTTTATTTGAATGTATTGAGAAGGTGATTAAGATCGAATCCTAGTGCTACGTGGTTAATTAGGTGATTAGAGTATAATTAGGACATGATTAGGTAATTATTATAAAACAGGATAGATTTTAATGATAAGAAAGATTAGGACTGAATCATGACGCTACGTGATTATAATTAGATTAAATATGTGATTGGAAGATGATTAGAGGTATTAGAAAGACGACAAGTTCAGAACAAGTCGCTGGGGGTGATTGGAAAGACGAATAAAAGAACGATTATTACCCCATAGAAACGTGATTGACAAGTAATGAAAACACCATCAAGGTCTCTCTAAGTCTTAACGTCAGGGCAGTAATTAGGCTCCTTCCCCCCTCCCTTCCTTCCCCCCTTCCTTCCTTCCCCCCTCCCTTCCTTCCCCCCTCCCTTCCACCCCCACCCCCCTCCCCATCCTTCCACCACCTTCCCCAGCGTCGCCCCCTACCACTAATTACTTAAATTAGTGTCACAGATTAGTAATTAGTCTCACGGAAGGGGAATTACTGTCACAGATGGTACGATACAGATGACGAGAAGGAGTGCAGGTGGTGGTGCTAAATGACGGTGACATACATACATACATACATACATACATACATACACACACACACACACACACACACATACATACATACATACATACATACATACATACATACACATCTTTAAAGGTTATAAGAACAAGACATATTGACCAGCTGTGGAGGGCGAGAGTGAGCCAGCTGCCGCCCCCCCCCCATCACCCCTCCCAGCTGGTGCATGAGGGGTGGGGGAAGGGGAGGGGATGGAGAGAAGGAGTGGATTAGGGATTATATTCAATGTCTCAGCTGGTGCAAGAGGAGTGAGAAGGGAGGGAGGGGGGAGGGGGGAGGAGGAGAGGAGGGAGGGAGGGAGGGAGGGAGGGGGGAGGAGGAGGGAGGGAGGGAGGGAGGGAGGGAGGGGGGAGGAGGAGGGAGGGAGGGAGGGAGGGAGGGGGGAGGAGGAGAGGAAGGGTTGGGTAGGGAGGTAAGGGATAGACTGAGGGATGGGAAGGGACGAGAAAGATGGGAGAGGGGAAGAGACTAGGATACAAAGAGGAAGAGTGAAGGAAGAATGAGGAAGATGGAGACGAGAGAGAAAGAGGGAAGGAAAGGGGAAGAATGAAAGAAATTCGAAGGGGGTGATATAAAGAAAACGATCAGATCACAGGAACCAATCTAGAGCCAATCCTAATGCAGAAGGAGGTGTTTTAAGCCAATCAGAAGAGAGAATAAGACTTAGAGAGCCACTCAGAGGTCGGGCGTCGTCAGGCCACAAAAAATCGATCAGGCCTCGTACCATCATCCCATCCTACCGCCGGAAAATCATCTGGCAAGGATGTAAGGATGCACCCGGGGACCTTAAGGATGTGTGGTGAGGAGGTGCATCATGTGGGTAGGATATTATATTGCTTAAGTGAAGGATGTGATATGGAATAAAGGAAATTATGTAAGGATGCCGAGTTGTTTAGCGAACCAGGATGTTTTAGGATGATGTCTAGAATGTGGGTAGGATAGTCGAGGCCAACAGAAGGATAGACCCCGTGGATAAGGAGGTTATACTAGGATGTATGGAGGATATTTAATCAGGATAGTCAGACAAATCCTTTTCATTTTTTGTCCAGTTATATATCATAAAATGTATCGTATAACAATATTTCGTTAATGATAATTTTGTTATAAACTTTTGTTATATCAGTATATGAGTTGTTGTATTTTTTAACATAATAGTAATATTTATTTTAGCTATTATTACATTATACAATAGAGTTTTGTTAGGTAAATATATTGTCACTCTTGTTCCATACGTCATATTATATGTATGCCTATTATTATAATTACGTAATGATGGCGTAATTATGTCATTATTATAGAGTAAGACGAAAATTAATTGTAGGTTAGTTGAAAATCATTTACCGTGAGCTGAGAGTGACGGTAATATTTTATGCACTGTTAGCGGAATTACTTCAGGATTAAATGGAAGACAATTACATTAAGGAGTGATTAGTTGTAAAAGATTAACAGGTGGTTTTGGTAGTGAGAGAAGGCGGAGCGCGTTATCCATTTACTATATTGGAACTTAACGGATGTGTGTGTGTGTGTGTGTGACAAACTACTTCATGTTATCCCAAACTATTCCTGGTGTGAAAAATCCGACCACTAACCTTCTTCCAGCCAGCAGAAGCCAACCATGGCATCAATATTACCTCGTGCTGACTCCCGGGGGGGGGGGGGGGGGCAGGACAAGATACGAGCTACTATGTTAAATTTACCCTAAAATTACATGCAAAGTGTGTCGCCTTATCATATGAAAGTGATCGTGTATTTTGGCGGAGGTCGGGCAGTGAGAGGGCCGCCTACTGCATACGATTCACATATTTTGGTGCGTCGTCAGCATATTCTATCCATTTTGAGGAATTGACGTATATAATGACATTTTATTTGCATATCTAAGACTCAAATATATGTAGTGTGTATAGTAAGCTGACTGGACTGGCACTAAACGACCATACAACACACCGCGACCTCAGTATCCCAAATAGTCGTCGTTTAATTCATATCGTGAACTGGGGACCATACAGCGTGGTATTTTAGTTTCGATAGAGTCTAGATGTAATTTTAAAACCATTTTCGTCTCAATCTTTGAGTCTTTTTCAAGTCAGATAATTGAGTTTTAAAATGGTTGGTTACAGGAGAGAATATTGCATCTCTCTCTCTCTCTCTCTCTCTCTCTCTCTCTCTCTCTCTCTCTCTCTCTCTCTCTCTCTCTCTCTCTCTCTCAACACACACACACACACAGGGTCTATAAGTCGCCAGGTCCCGGAGTAGAAAATATCGGAAGTCAGAGTCGGTTTAAGCATATTTTTGTTCCTGTTAACGAGATCGACATTTGCCGACGGGATTTACAAACGACAATCTCTCCCTCGGTACAGAAAGCCGATATATATAGTTTTATAGTTGTATTGTATATCTTTCGTTATCAGTAGTACATAAAACCTAAACAATATGACCAGAAGAAAAAAAAATGCTACCTAGTTAAAATAGAAATAGATTGATTCGATTGAGGCCCCCCCAAAAATGAGGACCCCCAAAAATTAGGACCCCCAGATAGAGGACCCCAAAAATGAGGACCCCCCCCCCCCCTCAAATAAATAAATTGATCGATTACCTGTAACTCCTGGTTGTATGGGAGGAAAAGCGTGTTATTTTGTCTTATTTTCTGTGGTTAAAATACTCGTATATTATTAATCATATACAGTTAAGGAAAAATACCGTCTTCGCATTTATTGACACGTGGTATAGGAGGCATTAATGGGTATTTTCTGGCATTTTTTGTGGTTTAAATACTCATATATTTGTTAGTCATATACAGGCGAGGAGCAATATGGTGTTAGTACTGTATATATTAACGGGAATGTCAGCAACGAAAATAAAATAGTAAAATTGCTGGATTACCTGTTGCTCGTATTGCTAAGGGAGAATATTTTGTATTTACTATTTTTTCTGTATTTTTGTGTATTTTGTATATATATAGTTTCTAGTTTTATTATATTTTTTTACTTTTGTTTATTTATTTATTTTTTGTCTTCAGTTTTTAAGTCTGTTTTATTGTATTTTTATTGTTTTTTGTTTTGTTTTTTAGTCTGTTTTTTTTTAGTGTATTAATATAGTTTGTTTTTTTCTTGCACAGTTGTTTTTTGTTGTTGTTGTTGTTTTTACTTGACGGTGTGCTCTATGTGTGTGAGGAGGGGGGAGACTCTTAATATAATTGAGTAAGAATTCTTTCCAGTGAGGAAGTGTAATGTAATAAGAGGAAATTCTGATAAAGAGATGAAAGTTTCATTACAAAAGCGAGAATAATCATTAATGAGGGAAAATTACTTTATAGTGTGTGAAGACAGCCTAACTTTTTTCCTTTTTTTTGACAATTTTTGCCATTCAATAATATTTTCTACCTTAAAAAAAAATATTGCTTAAAAATTCACAACAAAAGAAAGAAATAGTTATTAGAAAGTATTGTATGATTGAAGGAAGGAAGGAAGGAAGGAAGGAAGGAAGGAAGGAGAGTGAATGAAGGGTGTTTGTCCTCTGTATTAATTATATCAGTGTATGTGTTGCAGTGTGATTGTCTTACTACACTGCAACACTTGAGGTTTATCAGTACGTATACTATTGAATTGGTTTAACCGTTACCCTTTAAAGACGATGGTTTAAGCCCTTTAAAGAGAATGGCTTAACCGTTTACCCTTTAAGGATGATGGATTAAGCTATAACCCTCTAAAGATGATGGTTTAAACTTTAATCCTTTAACGTGATGGTTTAAGCTATAACCCTTTAACATGATGGATTAAGCTATAACCCTTTAACATGATGGATTAAGCTATAACCCTTTAACATGATGGATTAAGCTATAGCCCTTTAACATGATGGATTAAGCTATAACCCTTTAAGGATGATGGTTTAAACTTTAACCCTCTAACGTGATGTATTAAGCATTTCCCTTTAACATGATGGATTAAGCTATAACCCTTTAAGGATGATGGTTTAAACTTTAATCCTTTAACGTGATGGTTTAAGCTATAGCCCTTTTACATGATGGATTAAGCTATAACCCTTTAACATGATGGATTAAGCTATAACCCTTTAAGGATGATGGTTTAAAACTTTAACCCTTTAACATGATGGATTAAGCTATAACCCTTTAACATGATGGATTAAGCTATAACCCTTTAACATGATGGATTAAGCTATAACCCTTTAAGGATGATGGTTTAAACTATAATATTTCACCTATAAACTAAACTATATTATAATTACCAATCACATAAGTTAATCATTCATTATATCTGAAATCCCTTTAAATATATTATTAATTTCAACCTCAAAATACAGGTGTGTGTGTGTGTGTGTGTGTGTGTGTGTGTGTGTGTGTAGAGAGAACTAATATTAGTGGGTCATGACGACTATTTGTTCACACACTAAAACGTTTTATTGTATTTGAAAACCTTTTACAAATGTTTCTTTCAATTAATTTTTACTTTTACAGCTACACCCTATTTGTTTTAGTTTTTTTAATGTAAATGTTATCTTACATATACTGGCAGTTAAGAATTAAATACAAATTCCTTTTTCAGACTTTTATAAACTACGGATTTTTTTTATTCGTGTTTTGTTTTTGGTTTCGTTCAGGTCAAAGAAAAGTGAGTTATTTTTGTTATGATCTGTTTAAGATGATATTGTGTTGAGTATTTTGGTGCTCTCTCTCTCTGTTTTCCCATTCCTACCCTCTCTTCCTCCTTCCACTTCTTCCCTTTTCTTCCTTTCACTTTTCTTTCTCACTTTTCCTACCCCCCCTTCCTCTTTCTCCCTTCTTTCCTCTTTCTCCTTTCTTTCCTCTTCTCATCTTCCATCCTCCCTTCCCTCCCTCCCTACCTCCCTTCCTTCTCCCTTCTTTCCTCTCATTATCTTACCTCCTTTTTCCTTCTTCCTCCCTTCCCTCCATCTACTTAATAAGAGTTTTGTAGCTGCCATTTTCGGGTGTCTAGTATTGATCCACGTCTCTGGTCGGTCAGTGATGAGCTGTTGAAAAAAGTAGCTCCTGTTCGTCTTCTGTTCCTCCTGTCTTCTTGTTCTCTCTCATTCGTTGTTGTTGTCGCCGTCTTCCTTCTCCGCCTCATCTTTCTCTCTCTCTCTCTCTCTCTCTCCATCATTTTTCTCGCCTCCCATCCTTCATTCATTCTTACTTTCCCACTTCCTCATTCATAATTTATATTTTCTTTCCATCCTTCCTTAATTTTTTCTTTCTTTTGTCCTTTTTATCAATCCTTCCTTTCCTTCTTCCTCTTTTTCGCCCCTCCATTCTTTTATATCGTTCGTTTATTTCTCGACCTTTCTCTTCCTTTCATTGCATATTTCACTTCCTACCTCATTTACTTTCCCTATATGACTTTTTTCTGATTGTTTAGTCTTAATCATATGAATTTGCAAAGAGCATTCTGATTGGATGGGGTTTGGCGACACTTGTTATGATTGGTTGTTTTTCTCGTTATTTATAAACTTTAGGAGGATTGTGAATGGTTAGAGAGAGAGAGAGAGAGAGAGAGAGAGAGAGAGAGAGAGAGAGAGAGAGGTTCACAGGTGTTCTCGGTAATTAATCATGCACTCGACCTCGTATCAAAACACGATTAGACGACATGTCATTTTAGGGCTTATGTTGTCCCCCCAAAAAAATGGCCAAAATTAGTAAAGTGAAGGCCATTTATTTACTGATTTGGCCTCGATGTTGACAATCAACGCCAAAAACAGATAAGCAGTTGGTTTCGGGATGACCAATGTGCTTTCACCATCACGGAACTAATGTATGGAAGCAACCAGTCAGCTTTCACCATCAACAACCCATGTTTACAAGTAACCAGTCAGCTTTCACCAACAACAGACCTAATATTTGGAAGCAACCAATGACCATCCACTTAAACGAAGCCCCAGAGGCAACCAATCAGCTTTCATCATCAGGACGTCAATAAGCTGAGGGAACCAATGGTCTTTCAGAACCAACGAGAGAGAGCGAGTGAGGTGACTTTGTGATTACCCGCTTTGAAGCGAATAGTTTTTCATCTTTTTTCTTCTCTCTCTCTCTCTCTCTCTCTCTCTCTCTCTCTGATAACGCGTTTTCCATTTTCCACGATCGCGTTCCAGTGAGAAATTCAGATTCCAGTATTCATGTTCCTGTGAGAATTCCAGTTTTCAGTGATGAAGTTGTTGTGACAATTCCATATTCCAACGACCAAGTTCCGGCAAGATTTCAGTTTGTTTCCAGCGACCACGTTCCAGCGAGTATGGATGGCAGTAATTATTAAGCTGTGTTAAGCGGAGTTATCCCAGCTTCCTTTTGTAACTCGGGGTTGTTAAGACGGTCGTAATCAGCAGGTAGGCGCCCTTAACGAGGTGATTACCACCCAAACACTGGCCCCCCCAAACCTAACCAAGAATTTTAGCGGTGCCTTGTATGTTACCCGTGTTTTATGTGTAGTGAGTCTCTCTCTCTCTCTCTCTCTCTCTCTCTCTCTCTCTCTCTCTCTCTCTCCTTCACCATCCCCCCGTCCCTCCCTACCCCCGTCTTCCTCACAACAGAGAGGTGATTTCACTCCACTTAGAGGCAGTATCTCCCTGTGTACCAGTGATTTCTGAAGGCCATTTCACTTGACGACCTCCAGTTCTTTCCTTCCCCTTGTGCTGGGTTTCCATGATCCTCTAAACGTACGATCATCTTAGTGAACCTCTCGTATAGGTTTAGAGGTTGGACTTCACTTCCTTCCTCTTCTTTTTCCCTTCTTCCCTCCTTCTCCTCTCCATCCTCCTTCCTCCTTCTCCTACTACCTCGTCTCCCATCCTCCTTTCCTCTTCCCCTACCCCCTCTTCCTGTTTTCCTTCCTACTCTCTCCCCCCTCCCACCTCTCCTCTGACCTCTCCCCCTCTCTTCTCCCCTCTCCCCACACCCCTCTTTTAATGGAGCTGGTTTTGGGGGGATTTTATTTTAATGGATGGTCATGTTAGTTTAGGTTTTTCTGGTTTTTTTTTTCAGTGTTTTGTTTGATCTTTTGTTTTAAGTTATTCGATAGAGAGAGAGAGAGAGAGAGAGAGAGAGAGAGAGAGAGAGAGAGAGATCCACTTTAACGTTAATTTTTTTTACGTTCACACACACACACACACACACACACACAAATAACTCCTTCCCCTAACTCATACGATACTAAGAATAGCCTCTTATTGCCCCCAGGAACCACCATGGACTACCTCTCTCATCCTCCCTTGTTTATAAACGCTCTAGCCGACTGCAGAACGTATACAAAAAGAACGCAAATGAACGCAACAGAACTTAACAAGGCGCAGTAAACCGTAAAGAACGCAGAAGAAGTTTACAAAGCACAATAGAGTTGGATGATTAAGGATTAGATAATGGATTTGGTGGATTGCACTTGGTTGGGAATGGATTGGATGAAAGACAGGGAGATTGAGATGGATTGCAGAAGGATTGGATGAATGGAAATGGAATGGGGCGGACTCTCGGATTACTATTATTGGATTGGGGGAGGGATGTAATAATGGATTGGATGGGTGACTGAGGGAGTAGAATGGATTAGGAAAGGATTGGAGGGTTCGGGATTGGGGGAGGGATCAGGCGTTAGACGTGTTAAGACTCATGATTTTGGTGGTCAATATTCTTCTTATTCCCCTTCCCTTCTCTCCCCTTTTCCTTATTTTTTCTCCTCTCCCCTCTTCCCATTTTCTTCCTCTCTCCACCCTCCACTTTTTCCCCTATTTCCCCCCTTCTCTTCTCTCCTCTCCCTTCCTTTCTTTCCCTCCACCCTCCCATCCCCTCCCATACACCATAACAAGGGCCTGAAATCCCATGTTCTCCCTCAGATACATGGGCGTCTTGTCTCCTCCCAGGGTTTAAAAGGGACACTAACCTTTGAGTTATATTTTACAGAATAGCTTTTATTTTGGGCCTGACTGTCTCACCATCCTTGTCCTGTCCCGGTATGTCGCCAAGGAGAGAGAGAGAGAGAGAGAGAGAGAGAGAGAGAGAGAGAGAGAGAATTGTTATTATTTACGGTCAAATCATTCTGTAAAACTACGATAGTGAAGAATGAATGCCCGTGAATGATAGTAGAATGTGCATTAGGTTCATCTCATCCACCCAATACCATAGATTCACCTGGTTGGGTGGCTAGAGTGTGGCGAAGAGGAAAAAATAACTTAACCTAACCAACCCTAAAACTAACCAATCGATAACCAAATGGAACCCAACTTACCCCTAACAATAACCCGGGAGATTTAATATGAAAATTTAGGTCTGAGGACAAATATTAATATAGGAATTAGTTTGAGCCAAAATTGGGACCATCTGTTAGTGTGAATTTTAATATGTATGAACCGTGAACATGGAGGTGAGATCTAATAGTTTGTTAAGATGAAAATAATCACTTGAGGTGTATTACCGAGTCGATTATATCTGTCCTGTTATATTAAACCTGTATCTATTAAGGATAATTTATCTATCGTAAAAATATATTATGGAAAATTTTATTAAATTTCGTTGTTGCTGCTGTTGTTATTTTTTCATATGTTTACTTTTCTAAGTGATGAATATTATATAGGTTAGGTTAGGTTAGGTTAGGATAGGTTAGGATAGGTTAGGTTAGGTTAGGTTAGGTTAGGATAGGTTAGGTTAGGTTAGGATAGGTTAGGTTAGGTTAGGTTAGGTTAGGTTAGGATAGGTTAGGTTAGGTTAGGTTAGGTTAGGTTAGGATAGGTTAGGTTAGGATAGGTTAGGTTAAGTTAGGTTAGGATAATTAATCTTAAGGTGAAATAAACTTGGGAGCTAATCATCGTATAAACCATCTTTATCTGTACTTGGGACTACACTTGAACATTAAAAAATATAATAAAATAAGTCACCTCACGTTGGCCACACGAACACTGGTCTCTCAACTGACCTCAGCCACAACTACACCAAATACATACAAACTTTATTAACTACCGTGAAATATGTAAACTAGCCCTCATGTTCGGTGTTGTCTATATCGAAAAAACACAAATAAGCCCACTTCTCTAATAAGGGTCATTTGATACGTGTGTGTGTGTGTGTGTGTGTGCGTGTGCGTGTGTGTGTGTGTGTGCGTGTGTGTGTGTGTGTTTTTAGCCCATTTATGTATTTTTTTTTTTCATAGTCTACTCATTATCCTGCCTGACCTGTCCTGACATATGGAAGCGTTTTGGACGTGAGGGAGTTTTTTATTTATTTTTTACTAGGTATAGCTTAACGAATACGTGTATAATTCTTGTTCATCCTTGTTATAGTCCTTAAGAAGACTTCAACGCCGGGTAGAGATACAGTTCTATGACGTTATATGATAAATGGTCTTATCAGGAGAGCATTAAGGGTGTTTTCCGCCTGGGTGGTTATTTTCATCTCTTTCTCCTAGACTGATTTATCCTCTTAGTCCTCTTCACAATCCTCGCCATATTTCTTTTATTTCGTGTGTAAAATCTCCGAGTTATTTCTAGTATTAAGGTTTTGTTTTTTTGCTTGGGGATTTTATTAGTGTTTTTGTTTACGTGTGTAAGTGATGGTATACAAGGCAGAGTACATCGATCCACCAATCATAACTCAGGATGGTCCAAGCCTCTATTAATTTCCATTGATCCCCAGTTCTGTGTGGTAGGAAGGCCCAGCCATTTCCACCAATCATATCCCAGAATACCCATGGCGCCAGATTTTCCACCAGTCACACACTGTCGGTGATTAAAGCGCCAAAGCTGTTCCACCAATCACAGGCCAAAATGCCCTTGACGTCAGGGCTCTCCTACCACTCAGCACTCAGAATAGCACTACCGGGTCTGGACATGTTTCATCCTTGGGGAGTTGCCAACCTTGCCGGCCCCGGATGCCTAAAGGATCGTAAATTGTATATTTCTCGTAAATGGAGACGTAGGATCTCACCATATTGCCTGACGTCAGCTAAAATCCAGATATATGTTACAAAATGGCATCGATATTCCACTAAGACTTACCTTAACTGGATATGTTTGTTTATTTAGCATCAGTTAAGAGATAGAATTAACTTACTGAATATTTGATAATTCAGACCCTGGACCTTAATTCTTACCTTAAGTTGGGATAAACTGATACCATTTACTTACGTTAGAGTCTTAGTAATATTTACACGATATACTGACAACTAATTTTACTTAAGTTCAATAATCCATTAAAATTCATTCTCAGATCTCCAGTTAAGAGGAAAAAAAATTACTTACGAGTTTTTTTAGTATGGTTCATCTGTACTGGATTTGTTGTCACTTAAATGAAGGTAAAAGCTTAAGACAACCAACCCTTCGCCTCAACGTATGGTATTACTGGGTATGTCGTTTGTTATGTGTTATATCGTATCTATATGCTGCGTGCGTTCATTTGCAGAGTGAGCTCATGCACACAGAATGTAATCATGCGCTCAGTGCGTTCACACAAACACTTAGGGGTATATACTGCCTGGACCTTCATACATATTAATGACTTCTACACACACAGGCACATACACACGCACGCACGCATGCACACACACACACACACACACAAACACATGCACACACACACAAACAAACAAACACACATACACACACAGGTACACACACACACACATACACACAGGTACACACACACACACACACACATACATACATATATTCTCTCTCTCTCTCTCCCTCCCAAGTAACTGCAGGAAGTGAGAACCACCTAACGATCCCACAAACAAGGCCATTAGACCCTTCATTAACTGTTAAACTACCGCTCGCTCGTTCAGCTTGTTCCATGACCCACCAGGTAATGAACCATTAAGGTGGGGAAAGGGTTAGTGCGGTCATGTGTACGCGTGTGTATGTACGTTCATGTGTGCGTGTGGGTTTTAGTGTGTGTGATTATGTGTGTGCGTGTACAAAGCCCCCAAGCATGACAACAGACACGAACCAACCTAATCTAACTTAACCTAACCTAACCTAACCTAACCTAACCTAATCTAACTTAACGTAACCTAACCTAACAGACTTCACTTAATCTAATATAAGTATAACTATGACACATCCGGCTATGACACATCCGGCTAAGATAAATGGAGAGCTGGACCTGGGGTCAGTGGTCGCTTCCCGAGGTTAGAGCCATATGAAAGGTCTTTGACGTCCAGTTCACCTCACCTGTCTGTGTTGTTGGGTGTAAACATGTGGATTAAACCATTCCTTCTTCCTCCTCCTACTCCATCTTCACCTCCTCTTCCCCCTCCTACTCCATCTTCACCTCCTCTTCCTCCTCCTACTCCATCTCCACCTCCTCTTCCTCCTCCTACTCCATCTTCACCTCTCTTCCTCCTCTTTCTTCCCCTCACCTCACCCTTCCTACTTTTCCCCTCACCTCATCCTTCTCCCCTCACCTCATCCCTCACCCTTCACCTCATCCCTTTCCCCTCCTCATGTCTCTTCCCTCACCTGTCAGACTGTCCCCTCGTTAGGTCATCTGTGTCAGTCCTAATATAACGAGCTCGTTCGTATTAACGATCATTCGTATTTTTGTTTATGTGTTTTTCTTGAGAGGAAATGACCTTTCTTAACGAGATTTATTTATTTATTATTGTTATTGTT
The DNA here is from genome assembly GCA_958450375.1 of Homarus gammarus. Classification (NCBI taxonomy): domain Eukaryota; kingdom Metazoa; phylum Arthropoda; class Malacostraca; order Decapoda; family Nephropidae; genus Homarus; species Homarus gammarus. The sequence goes on from CAUDMG010000910.1 coordinate 344,344, forward strand.
GTTATTGTTATTGTTGTTATTATTGTTATTATTGTTATTGTTGTTATTGTTGTTATTGTTATTATTGTTGTTATTGTTGCCGTGGTTATCATCACTTTGTAAAAATAATAAACCACTGTTTTCTATTGTTTATCATCAGTAATTAGTAGTTAACAGTTTGATTAATAATACATTACCTTACGTCACCGACTTACCTTCGTTCATATCATTATTTAAAGTGTTAGCTACACCGTCACTGATACTGCTACACTGTCTGTACGTATCGTAGCCCAGCGTCATGTGTCAGGGTAATAAACTAGGAATTTGCAATATCTGGAATATTTGACAATATACATGTAAATAAATTGTAGAAGAATGGTAGTATGATAAAGTCTGTGGAATTTTTAGTTGCAAAAGATGTAACAATTGAAAAGTCTTTTGAATACTGTAAAAGCTAATATTACAAACACATGTGAATATTAAAAGTATGTATAATAGTGTATGGAGGCAATATTGCAAAGTTTTGATTATTGCAGAACTTTTAAATACTGTAAAAGTTGATATTGCAAAGCTGTGATTATTGTAAAAGTTCTAAAAAGCAATAAAGTTATAAATATTGCAGAAGCTGTAAACACTGTCGAAGCTAATATTACAAAAGGTGATATTGCAAACAAAATATAACTATTACAAACGCGAATATTAATGATAATATGATACTCTAATACAACTTATAAAAGCGTAAGTCCATAAGTTAACCCTCGCTGTAAAACAAATTCTCTAGTATACCAAAGGGAGTCACACATACCGTTGTAAATTAATGGTATTTGTAAATATATCGTAAAACAACAACCACAATAATTACGTAAAACAAAGATACAATAAACAGGATAGCTCACCCCTCCCTCCCTCCCTCCCTCCATCCTACCCCCCTTCCCTCCTACCCCCCTCCCTCCTACCCCCATCCCTCCTACCCCCCTCCCTCCTACCCCCCTTCCCTCCTCCCTCCCTCCTACCCCCCTCCCTCCTACCCCCCTTCCCTCCTCCCTCCCTCCTACCCCCCTTCCCTCCTCCCTCCCTCCTACCCCCTTCCCTCCCCCTCCCTCCTACCCCCTTCCCTCCTCCCTACCCTCCTACCCCCCTTCCCTCCTACCCCCTTTCCCTCCCCCTCCCTCCTACCCCCCTTCCCTCCTCCCTCCCTCCCACCCCCCTTCCCTCCTCCCTCCCTCCCATCGCAGTAGACGAAGTAAAATTCCCTAATATAGTGAACATCGACCCCCAGGTATAATAGAATCGTTCCGCCATATTAGAGAAGCAATTCTTACCTCTTAATGACTCCCATAGGTAATATTCTCACCTGGCAACTGTTATTGATGGAGGGAAGTCCCCCAACCTCACTGCCAATATGTGAAGAGAATATTGTAATGGCTTTTAAATGAAGAGAATGGTGTGCGTGTGTGTGTGTGTGTGTGTGTGTGTGTATTCAAATGTTCATACACAGACATACGCACACACACACACACGCACATATACACGTACACACACACCCCGCTTCCCTCTCACAAGTTAACTAAGGTGGTGGGCCAATTAGGAGGAGTTGGAGAACCTGGATAACCTATTACCTCTCTCTCTCTCTCTCTCTCTCTCTCTCTCTCTCTCTCTCTCTCTCTCTCTCCCCTTTCCTTCCTTCCTTCCTTCCTCCCTCCCTTCCTCCCTCCCACCCTCATCTGCCTCTCCGTTCCTCCTCTCCCTCTCCCAACAGCACCACCTACCACTTCATGATTCACTTAGTCTCGTGTTCACTCTCCAGCCATCGCCAAGTGTCACCTCTTACTCTCTCAGAATTCTGTGTCAACGCTGTCTCAAGCCACCAAGAGAGAGACACACAGACAGACAGACAATTCCTTGAAAATTAATCCCATATACGTAACTACCCTTGAGGTACGGTATAGATGGCACTGCACCTAACTACCTCATTGACGTCTCCATCTAGTTAACTTAGGTGACCCTTCCACAGCTGGGTGAACTAGAAGTACCACGGGATTGAACCAGCGACCCTTAGGATAGGAGGCCAGTACTATTCCCACCGCAACCTCGTCCAAAATTCTTAATAGGATTTGAAATTGATACTGAGTGATGTATTATGATCGTGGCTATATTTGTTTTGATTTGCTTTGATTTGTTTTGAGTTGTTTTGAGTTGTTTTGAGTTGTTTTGATTGGGTTTTGAGTTGTTTTGAGTTGTTTTGTTTTATTTTGTTTTGTTTTGGAGTAAATTTGCCTCAAAAATGGTGTTACCGAAATCAGAAAGACGGGCCCAGATACTAGGTCACTCGAACACCCTAAACCCATAATTTCACTGGAATGGGACAACGAGATTGCAGCTTTCATGGGGAGGAGAGGGGAGCTGTGGGGGGGGGGGGGGAATTGGGGAGGATCATGGGGGAGAGAGGGGGGGATCATGGGGGAGTATCATGGTAGTGAGGGGAAGGCTATGGGAAGTAACACGGTAGTGAGGAGAGCTGTGGGGGAGGATTATGGTAGTAAGGGGAGCTATTGGGAGTACCATGGTAGGGAGGGGAACCATGGGGGGACGTATTATGGTAGTAGTTAGGGGAAAAATGTATCGTATCTTAAGCTGTTCTAGACTTCCAAATGGTAAGCTAAACCCTAATCATTAACTGTCAACCATTAAAAGCAAAACAATGAACTAACAATAAATACAAATATATTCCCATATTTTATAATAATTTTACGTGTTATTGTATACTGTATATTTTTATTAATAGCATATAAAAATTACACCGTCCCTTTGTGCATAATAATTACTCTCTTTGTGTGTTAACTTGAATATCATTGTCAAAAATACATGTAGTGAGGGTTTTTGGGGCAAGTGATTTTTTTTTTTTTTTTTTTTTTTTACGATATGTGACTGACCCTTTGGTGGCTCTGGTTAGGTAATACACATTAGTAGAGTGAGTGAAGATACGTGTTTTGGTAATATTTTTCTAATGATCAGGAAGACGTAAATTTGAGTGTGAGTGTAGACAGGGAGACATAAATTTGAGTGTGAGTGGAGACAGGAAGACATAAATTTGAGTGTGAGTAGAAAGAGACTGGTGGAAGGGAAGTATCTCTGATAACTGGGGACTAGACGAGCCAGTAGCAGTAACAATGAGTGAAGATTAAACCATAGAGTAGCGAAGGGAAGGAAAGTGATAAGTCCATTGAGAGAGAGAGAGAGAGAGAGAGAGAGAGAGAGAGGGGGGGAAGCAGCTCAAGAATAAGGAGAAGGAAGAATGATAAGGGGTGAAGGATAATCAATAACCTGGGTAAGGATAGAAATATAAATATCCCAATGTGAGTAAAGGAGTGGAAAGTATTGCGTCAACTGGATTTTGCTGGGTAAGGACGTACTGGTGGTGTATACTGATGGCTTGGATATAGAAATAGGAGGTAAACTAGATGTAAATACCCAAGACCTTCCTGTAGGAGTGACACATCGTAGTAGAATATATTTATAATAGCAATTAATACACCTATAGCGGCTTTTTTTTATTATAGTGATTAAAAAAAGTAAGTAAGGTGTGTTTTAAGGCTCTGTTATGTGACACGATCTTAAAACATCTATGACACCTGACCCTCGATCTCTAAAACACCTGACACGACACCAAAACACTTGACACCTGATCCTCTGAGAACACATCCATCTTACAGCATGTGACGCGTAAACACAGATCGTTCCGCCACTCAAGGTGTTTGTGTCTGGTGGACATTGAACAATTTCCCCTCAAAGAAAAACAGGATTCGTTTTTTTTTTCCCACTTAAAAGGTCTTTGTGTTTGTTGGTTTACGTGGTGTTCGTGTTTGTGTATTGTATGTTTTAAATGTTTGTTTATTGATTATTATTTGTTAAAGTGGTGTTAGTTTGTTTATGGTTTGTTTTAAGTGGTGTTTTTTGTGTTAAAGAGGTGTTTTTTGTGTATCTAGTGTGTGAAAGAGGTGCTGGTGTTTGTTTATTGTGTGTTTAAGAGGTGTAAAGCTCAAGCGGGATTATTTCTGAAGGACTTTTGTCTATCGGGAGTTGTGCTCAGTCTTAATAATGAAGATGAATTTTAAGTTTTTCGTCCTGGTTATTACAAGTTAATTACTTTTCTCTGAGATTATTTTATTTTAAAATGGTGTAGTTTCTCTCCCCCTCCCCCCTCCCCCTCTCTCTCTCTCTCTCTCCATCCACTCACTCACTCACAAGTATATTTACACACACACACACACACGACACAACGATAAGTCACCACCCTTAGCGTCTCCGTCCTGATGTACACAAAACAAATAACAAGACTTGGGGGGGGGGGGGAACTCAAATATTCCTTCCTCTCTAAAACGTTTGTATTTACATTGCGGGAACACAAGAGCCAGAGGGACTATTGTCAAAGGTTCTGTAGTGTTGTGAAGCTCTGGCTGTAGGGGTGTGGTCTGGGGTATGGGTGGTAGGGTGTGTTGGTGGGTATTGGGGTTGCTGGGTGTAGAGGTGGTGGGGTGGGGGTGTGGGATGTATAGAGATATGGGGTGTAGTGGTCTTCTTCTTCTTCTTGTTTTTGGCCAAGGGAACATAACTAGCGGTATTACACATTTCCTCTTTTACTGCGCCTCCAATGAACTCGCCTGCCTCATGACAAGATATTTAGGTAACCTCTCTCTCTCTCTCTCTCTCTCTCTCTCTCTCTCTCTCTCTCACATGCCATAAATGACTTAGGTCTCTGTTATAGGAGGGAAGCAAGGACGGGGATAGACTGTGCTGGTATGGACGGTAGGATGGGAAGGAGGGAGAGGAAGGAGGTAGTTTAGTACAGGAGGGAAGGATGAGATGGAGAGGAGAGAGGGGAGGGTAGGATAGGAGGTAGGCCATGAAGGAAAAGTGGGAGGAAGGGTGAGAGAGAGAGAGGAGACTGGGATGGGACAGAGGGTAGGACTTGAAAGTGGGAGGGAAACTGGGAAGGGAGGATGAGAAGAGGATGGAAGGGGTGTAGGAAGCTCGGGCGGTAGGGAGAGGGGCAGGGACGGGAGGAAAAGAGAGGATAGAGGGAGGGAGGGAGGAAGGGACGAGAGGGAGGGAGGGACGGAGGGAGGGAGGGAGGGAGGGAGGGAGGGGGACGAGAGGGAGGGAGTAAGAGGAGGTTAGGAGGGGATAAAACCTGGAGAAAAACAGAAGACTGTACAAGACGTTGTTGTTTTGGTCTGGTGGACACGCCGAGGCTTTACACTTCACGCCCCGGGGGACTCCAGCCCTCTCAAGACACTGTGCTGCTGTTGAGACGTGTTGGTTGTGGTGGTTCTGAGATGTGGTAGTGGTGCTGATTGTGGTGCTAAAGGTGGTAGTGCTGGAAAGTGGTGGTGATGGTGAGAGGCATGTGGTGCTGATGGTGGTGTTGAGAGGTGGTGGTGCTGGAAGGTAGTGGTGCTGAGATGTGGTGGTGCTGGTGGTGTTGGTGGTGGTGTTGAGAGGTGGTGGTGCTGGAAGGTAGTGGTGCTGGAAGGTAGTGGTGCTGAGATGTGGTGGTGCTGGTGGTGTTGGTGGTGGTGTTGAGAGGTGATGGTTGGTGTTGGACGGACGGACCTGTACCTCTCCCTCCCTCTACGCCATTCGTGCCAAGTTATCTAAATAGTCGATGTAAACTGACGAACGAGACGACTTTACAAGCATATTATTACAAGCAGACACCATTTGATTACACAAACTCCTACCCACGGCCCACCTTCCCACCACCCACCTTCTCGCCCACCCCTCACCCACCAACGCACCCACCCACCAACCACCCACCTTCCTTCGGTCTGGGTAATAAAATTGTAAATGAAAATATTAAGAAGTTAAAAGCCTCCAAGAACACGTAAAATATATGATGGTATTTTTAGCAAAGAAAAATGGCAAAGACGTAAACAGTGGGGTAAGGGAGGAGGGGGTGAGGGAAGGGGTGAGGGAAAGGGTGAGGGAAGGGGTGAGAGAAGGAGACGGAATGAGGAGGTGTGAGGGAGCAGGGGATAGAATAGGAAGGTAGATAAGGTAAGCAGATGGTATGGCGAGGTAAGGGTGGAAAAGGGGAGGGAAATAGGGGGAACGGGAATGGTACGGAGAGGAAGGCAAGAGGTGGTCAGGGAGAGAAAGATGGAGGTGAGTTGACAGAGAGAGGAAGGTGAGTTGACAGAGAGAGGAAGGTGAGTTGACAGAGAGAGAGGTAGGTGGGTTGACAGAGAGAGAGGTAGGTAGGTAGGTTGAGAGAGAGGGTGAAGGGAGTGTATCAGAGGTGTCCCCTGCAAGAAGCAGAGGTTTATGTCTCACGCCAGAGTTGAGTCATGATTCCCACTCCAGTGAAGCGGTGGAGGCGCCATTATTGTGTGTTGATGGTCGTACTGGTCGACGGTGAGAGCTGTGGTGGTGCGTGACGGTCGACCAGGGATGATTCTTGTAACTCGTGATGTTCGACCAGTAATAGATTCTCGTGATGGTCGACCAGTTTCTATCCCTCCACGCTCGACACCTTTAAACACATTAAGTAAAAGTTATGTTGTGATTGTGAGAGTGCGGGAGTAAGGAGACGGAGAGGAGGCTCGGGCGAGGTGTTAAGGTTTAGCTGGGATGATCAGAAAAAAAAGAGAGGCGGTAAGGGAGAGGGGAAAAACTATGTAAGCTGCTTATTCTATGTTGTAGCGTTGTGTGGCCTGATGCAGCGTGTTGCATTTGGTTGCATTGTGTAGCAACAGCAGCATGATAACAGTGTGTTTGTGTAGTGTATTGCAGATGGTATAAAGGTAGGTGTGGTGTGTGTGTGTGTGTGTGTGTGTGTGTGTCATGTGCTTCTCTGCTTCTCTCCCTTTTTTTTTGCTCTTTTCCTTCCCTTTCTCCTCCTCTAACTACTTGCCTTCTTCCTCCTTCTTTTGTATCTCCCTGACCCTTTTTCCCTCTCTCCCTGACCCTTCTTCCTTCTCTCCCTCTCATTCAACTTTCTCTCTCTCTCTCACCCTTTCATACTTCTTCCCTTGTACTCCTAACTCTCTCCCACTCCCCCCCCTCCCCCTCCCATCATCTCCCTCCAATTTGTAGCGTTACTCTCCCTGGCACCTGTATCTCCCTGGCACCTGTATCTCCCCGGCACCTGTATCTCCCCGGCAGTGCCAGCTGGGTCGAGCAGCCTTAACCAGAGTGTCTAAGAGTGCATAACACCCACTGGTAATTAGAGGCTCTCACTCTAGCACGCTTCCTCACTCTCCCCCCCCCCCCCTCCCACCCTCCCTCCCTCTCACTCTCTCGTTCTCCCTCTCACAGCCCTTTGATGACATCATTAGCGCTCTCTCCTACTCTTAGAGATGAAATTGGATTCCCCAAGTAGGGGAAAATGAGAATGGCCCGCAGTGGTGAGAGAGAGCCACTACTCCTCCATTACTACAACATACACACCGCCGCTGTCTTTGTTTACTTATGACGTCATTACAGGTGTGAAATTCATTCATGAAATATTATGAGGTCATTATAATAAAAATTAATAGAATAATAATGGTGACGATGCCTCGGAATTATATTGAGAGATGACGAAAAATATTTCCATTTAACAGAATAAAAAAAACAAATTCCCAGAATAACAGACAAACAGATAATTACCGATGTGGCTTGTAACTTGAGGACTTGATTCACCAATAACAAGTCATTATTCAGAATATTCATTAGGTAGATGTTGTGAGCTGGCTAAGAGACAATTAACACACACACACACACACACACACACACACACACCCCTGCTGAGTTACAGTACCTGGCGTGATGCTTCTGACGACAAGGATGTAAATATATTGTTTTTAATTAAAGATAAAGTTCCTCAGGTCGATGGTAATTGACAGGTGAGAAAATACAATAGATATTCATTGGCCGCCCGGTACCTGCTAACACCTGGGAGATTTCACCTTTACAGACCTCAAATTATAGACTTCAGTTTCAGGCTGACTTTCAGGCTACTAGTAGACGAAAGTTTAGAAATTATTATTGGATAAAATTTCAGAAATTACCTGTAGACGAAAGTTTAGAAAGTACTAGTGGATAAAATTTCTTAAAATTCCTGTAGACGAAACTTTAGGAAACACTTGTAAATAAAAGTTCTGAAATATTATTAGATAAAAGTTTTAAAAAATTATCCATAGCTAAAAGTTCAGAAATTCGAGTAGATAATTGTTTACAAAATATTAGTAGCCTAGATAAAAGTTGTAAAAAAAAATCAACCTTTTTTGAACTTTTTCACACGGGAGTTTAAATTAGGCTCTGAAATGTGATTGAGGCAGTTAGCGACTTCCGACCAGCCGAAAAAAAAAAAAAATTAAATTCACCCACCAAAAAAAGTATTAAAAAAATACTTTGATGTTGACGGTACATTGTGTTTACTTTCCCGCCAGACAAAAACATTTACCAAAACAAAACAATACGCGAGCTGTCAACTAGTATAACCAAAAACATATATACGGGTTAGATAAATATTATTACATGTTTAGGTGATTTGGCGTGTGTTAATATTGGTGGGTTTGTTGATATAGTGTGTGGTGTATGTGTCGGTGTATGTGTCGGTGTATGTGTCGGTGTATGTGTCGGTGTATGTGTCGGTGTATGTGTTGGTGTATGTGTCGGTGTATGTGTCGGTGTATGGGTCGGTGTATGGGTCGGTGTATGTGTCGGTGTTTGTGTAGGCTTATGTATGTATGTGGATATAATATATATTTATACATTTATATATTTTGGAAGATATTAGGTAATTCTCGTTTATAAACACATACACGTGAGTACATCAAATAAAATTACCACACACACACACACACACACACACACACACACACACACACACACATATCTCTAGACACGCCCAGTGTTTGACTGAACTAAACAACAGGGGCGTAAGGTGTATCTTCTCTGTGTTTAGCTGCTGTCAACAGAGAGACGGCTGATGACGCCCCCCCCCCCCCAGTAGCCTTCACTCCCTAAATGACGTGTTGGGTGGTCCAAGGTAGTCCACGGATCAACAAACACACACACACACACACACACACACACACACGAGTTGTTGTTTTTTTACAATAAAACTCCGGGTGTTAATTGGATAGGTAAGGTGAATTATGTTTGGGTAGACTGGCTTAGGTTAGATTAGGTTTGGGTAAGATTATCTAACCCTTAGATTAGGTTAGGCTCATAAGCGTTGAAAATGATCCCCTTCCTGATCAATGTGTCTGAGTTTACTAATTATGAAAACACCTTTAAAATAACTATTATATTTTTTTGTTATGATGGAAGTGATGTATTCTTGTCATGTTTTTAGTTTTGTCTTGATTTTGTTTTGTTTTGTTTACGTTTTGTTTGTTTTTAGTTTGTGTTTTTGTTTTCGTTTTTTTGTTTTTCGTCGGAGGTAAACAAGATGTCTATTACAGCCACAAGATCGAATGAATGACAGTGATTGACGGGAGAATTTACGTGTGATTGTGTTTCATCTTGATGTCGCCCACCACCCACAGTCCACGTTCACATCCCACAGTCCATATTCCAGTTACAGTCCACAGTCACATCCCAGAATCCACAACCCACAGTCCACAACCCACAGTCCACAACCCACAGTTACAAAAACCACCATTAAATTTATTGTGAAACTCAGCCACAAGTAAATCCAAACAATTGTCACATGAACATATCTAGTTAAAGTCGAGTCTCTGCATACATCTGTCACCATTCTTAGTCTGTTTATGGTCATCACATCAACAAAACCCAATTTTATATCGTAAATTCTCCCACATGAACCAAATTAAGTTAGTCTCTGTGTAAATTCGCTGCCATGATACTTTTTTTTTTTTTTGGTGATTACGTTAACCATTTTTAAGTGTATTCTGGCTCAGTGACGAGGAATATTCATATGTGTGATACCTTTGTGTTTCCGGACCAGTCACCTACATTACAGCGGACTCTGGCCTGAAAGAGGATGTATTTTTATTGACGTTTGGGCAATGTGTTCGGGAGGTCGTGTTTAACTTATCAATTGGTGTTGGTGTAGCGTTGTGTTTACTGTGTCTTCCACTTTATGAATATCGCTATTGACTGACTGACTGACTGACTGACTTTCTCATTAACTGATTGACTGACTTGGTGATTTACTGATTGATTGACTTAATAACTGACTGGTTGATTGACTTAATAAAAAGATGTCGAATTGACCGAATAAGTGATTTACTGACTTACTGAATAAAATGACTCACTGACTCACTAAATAAATAAATAACTGACTCAAAGTTTGATTGACTCACAGATTGACTTACCGACTCATTGACTGACTGACTCACCCAGTTCTAATCTCTAGTTTTAATCGGTAGGACGAATATGTTTACTCAAATAGAATTATAAGAGTTTAAATCCCCCTGAATAAACTTGTAAAATATTTATAAGGCATTAAATCCTCTATAACTTATACCAGTAAAAAGTTATATGCGTGATGAATCCCATTTAAGCAATACCTATAAAAAGTTATAACAAGTTTCGATTTCTATATAAAAGTTTTAAGCACGAGAGGCTATATATATATAATCTGAAACAAATTATAGGAGATTGAATCCTATATAGAGAGAATTCAACGACTTTTTAAACTACGAAAAATGTTTGTATAATCGGAACTAAATTATACAGAATTGAATCCCATGAAAATGATTCGGAATTATCAGAAGTGAATTATACGTATCTGAATCCCATTGGAACTGATTCGGAAATAAAATAAAAACATTTGAATTCCATGTGCAGTGTTTTTTTTTTTGTTTTTTTTTGTTGTTTGGGAAAAAATATACGAATGCTTATGAACTGCGAATCGTTATAATGGGATTGAAATATGTATGTTTGGACGCTGTTGAATGGGATCTGAAAGAATTATTAGATGTGAGTACTTTATTGATAGCATTACTTATTGGAGCGATTAAATGATTAGTAGTAGAGTTAAAAAAATATAATGGTCTGCTATCACTCACCCAAACTAGGAATATATGCTGTGTGATGCTGTTTCTATTTGGAGCTAAAAAAATTCACCTTAAGATTAGACACTCCTAATTATTTCACCTGAAGATTAGATCATACACCTAATCATTAAATAAGAAAGTCAAGCTACATGCTTCACTCTCTAGCGAAGCAAACAGTGTGTAATACCAATCCTCCAATCACCAGTCAGCTAACAAATATGATTAGCTCAGAGTGGAGTTAAAAGCGTGGAACCAATCAGCGGAAGAGATATTTGTATTTAGGGATTAACTATATAGTGAAATGACGTGACCAGGTGTAGTGAAATGACGTGACCAGGTGTAGTAAAATGACGTGACCAGGTGTAGTGAAATGACGTGACCAGGTGTAGTGAAATGACGTGACCAGGTGTAGTGAAATGACGTGACCAGGTGTAGTGAAATGACGTGACCAGGTGTAGTGAAATGACGTGACCAGGTGTGTTAGTGTAGCAACGTGATTAACTCCTTCAGTAGAATCGAAAGCGTGCACATCAATCCTCCAGTCACCAATATTGAAATCCATAGCGTATATAGAAATTCTTTATAAAACACGTAAGAACTAAAACAAGGATGGGGGAATAGGTAATGAGAGAATTGGACGGTCTTGACGATGACACGAGAGAGTGGATATGAATGCATTGCCCCACCCACAAATTTGGTCTCTGGGATAGCACATGGCCCCGACATGGCCTTTAAAGACGAGATGTGGTCCCAGTGTGGCCGCAGGGTCATTTGACGAGTCGCCACCGGTCCCCTCTGAGGCTCTACATTGCCCCAGTATGGCCTTACGATTTTCTACATGTCCCCAGCATGACCCGTAGATGCACCACATGGCTCCAGCATGGCCTTGACATGCACAACATTCCCTCAAGGCACACAACATGGCCCCAGCATGGCCATAAGAGGCATCACCTGGCCTTATGTCGTACCACAGCTCCCTATATGGAACTGAGATGTTCCTAATGGCTCCAGCTTGGCCCTGAGAGGCGCCACATGGCCCCAGCATGGCCCCCAGGAGCCGAGGGCCAGGCGAGGCGCGGGAGGAACAGCAGGGAGGCGGTAGATCAATACGATATAGTGCGTACTGTGGTTCCCCCCACCACCGCCAGAGGGGAGCACCCAGGCCAGTCAGCTGATGCCCAACCCGCCTCGCATTCTTTCCCGAGATGAACATCAGCTGGGGCACTTCCAGCAAAATGCCAAATGTTGAGAACAGTAACACGAACACGACCACAAAACCATTTTTTTTTATTATGCTTACATTTTCTTCTTTCTTTTATTTTAAGCAGACAACACAGACTCACCAAACCTGACCTGACGTAACCAAAACTATCCTGGAATCGTTAGGTTTGATTTATTAAGGTTAGGTAAGATATGGTTGATTGGTTTTGTTCCGCTTGAAGTATAAAATTGTTTAGCAATTCTTGTCCATGGTACCTGTTTAACATGGTTCAAAATACAACAGCTATCACCAATACAAAAACATAAAACAATTCAATAAAATAAATAATTCGTGTCTTTAGGTTCAGCAATAAGTAATAATCTCTATATCACCTCATAAATAAGGTGATATAGAGGAATAAGTTTTGTTTTTTATTATTCGTTTCAGTAATAGCGAGGTAGCGGCACCATCTTGGGCCTACCCGGGTATTTCCCCCCTTGAGCTATCCCAAACAATATTACCATATGAATAGCCGGGCCAGACAGCCTCCACAAAGAGCACACTATGATACAACTACTTTCTGTTTATACTTATTTAGGAGGGAAAAAGAAAAGTATAATCTGGTTTTCTTATTTTGCTTATTTATGACCTGATTCAAATAAGGTGAAATTTTTTTGAAGCATTGACTTATAAGGTTCCTGTGTTAGAATTTGTTTAATTATTTAACATGTTGTCAGTTGAGGTCATAAATGTTAATAGATGTTAAACCTGATCTTGAAAGTACTGTACGTTAAATATATTCAGTAGCACCTATATTTAACGGACTTCGTTATATCGAGGGTCCGTTAGATTAATTGGGGAGAGAGAGATGTCCGTTATATGGAGGTTTCACTGTACCTTTTAAATGGGACTTAACGCCAGATAAACCAACACCTTGTCTGCTTTGGATTACATGAGTCTGTTATTGTCTTTCCCACGTCTCAAAAATCACATATATGTGGACCTTTGAGAGTCAATCACCACCCACTACCACCAATCACCGCCACCTACCACCACCCACTACCACCTACCACCACCTACTACCACCTACCTTCCACCACCCACTACCACCAATCACCGCCACCTACCACCACCCACCACCACCTACCACCACCTACTACCACCTACCTACCACCACCCACTACCACCTACCTACCACCACCCACTACCACCTACCCCCACCACCACCCACTACCACCTACCACAACCCACCACCACCCACCACCACCTACCTACCACCACCCACCACCACCTACCACCACCCACCACCACCACCCACTACCACCCGCGAGCCACCCTTGAGATTGTAATGTGTAATTAATGGTTATATGATGAGTTTTAAACTGCATTAAAAATTCTGTCCCACGTACAGAGGGGAGGTGGTGGGTGTCTCTCTCTCTCTCTCTCTCTCTCTCTCTCTCTCTCTCTCTCTCTCTCTCTCTCGTAGTGAGTGAGTGAGTCAGGTTCCTAAAATCATTATGTTGTATGATCTGGGTGTATGTCTTAGGGATGATTGTATGTTTGTATGATCATAAGAGGAGTGACTGTATGTATGTTAATGACTGGGACATATAACAGATAGAAAATGTTTAGTTAAGACATTAGATAGAATAATGGACACCACTCAGAGAATCCAAAGTTGGGACACCACTCAGATAATCCAAAGTTGGGACACCACTCAGATAATCCAAAGTTCGGACACCACTCAGATAATCCAAAGTTGGGACACCACTCAGATAATCCAAAGTTGGGACACCGCTCAGATAATCCAAAGTTGGGACACCACTCAGATAATCCAAAGTTGGGACACCACTCAGATAATCCAAAGTTGGGACACCACTCAGATAATCCAAAGTTGGGACACCACTCAGATAATCCAAAGTTGGGACACCACTCAGATAATCCAAAGTTCGGACACCACTCAGAGAATCCAAAGTTAGGACACAAGAGAATAATAAATTGGAGCCTTGGATACGGAAAAATAGGACAGGTGGTAATGACGACGGTGGCAATGAGGACATCAGGTAGCGTATGTCCCACCAATTAGGGAGGATATGCAGTGTGACCACCATCATGACGATTCCCTCACCTAATTGGCTGGCAGATAACAAACAAAGTGGGCCACTCAGCCAATCAGCGTCAAGTTCATGGGTGCAATTACCTGCTGAGGCTTCCTTCCTTCCTTCCTTCCTTCCAGTCTGTCATCTCTACCTTCCTCACCTCCCTCCTCCTCATTTCCTTATTATCTCTCACCCTTTCCTCCTTAGTGAGAGAACCAGAGTGAGACAGAGAAAAAATGAGAGATCAAAGACAAGGGAAAGAATAGGAAAATAAAGAGAGAATGAGTAAAAGAAGAGAAAGAGAGAAGAATTGAGAGATAGAAAAGTAAGAGTGAAGACTAGAATGGAAAAGAGAAGGAATGAGAGAGACAGAAGGTGAGAATAATGTAAAAAAGAAATAAAGAGGACAGTAAGAATTGAGAGAGAGAGAGAGAGAGAGAGAGAGAGAGAGAGAGAGAGAGAGAGAGAGCCTTCACTGATACACACCTGTCTGGGCTCTTGAAGAAACCACCACTACAATAACTACCACTATCACCACCACTACAACTATCACTATCACCACCACCACAACTACCACTATCACCACCACCATCAAGACACGTTCACTATATCTCTATAATAACAGGATGGTTGTGTTGAATTCCTCTTACATCACCATCCTCTTCACCATCACTTTCACACATCACCATCACTAACTGTTTACCGTCATATCCATCACCACCTTCACTATCAACATGTTCATCATCGCCATCACTGTCCTCACCATCAAGCATAATATCCTTCCTTCCTTCCTTCCTTCCTTCAGCCTTCCGCTTTTTCCTACAGTCCTCCCCCCTCACCTTCCTTCTTCCCTACCCTAACATCCCTCACGTCCTTCCTCTACCCCTTCCCTCTCTCTTTCATTGCCCCTCCCACCTCCCTCTTTTACCCCCCACCCTCTCCCCCTGACACGTGTTCAAGAGTCATCCAGCGTTTCTCAAGCGGTATTCTTGAACAACCCTCAAGTAGCGGACAGGGCGGTAAACCTTCATTGTGTCGCTTTCTTGCTTCTTCTTTACGTCCACTCATTATTTCCTAGGCAACAGAAGTATCAACACAATAAACTAAGACTACCAACCTTACATTATTTCCTGGTCTTCGTAAGGATAAACAGATGAGTTATATTGTGTTTCCCTGGCTGTAAGTGGAGGTGGTGATGTCCCATAGGTTTGACGTCCCAGTAGTGGCTGTTTGGATGTTTGGTTTGGTTTGTGGTCGACACTGCACTCGATTTCATTCACTACCTCAGCTGTAAACTTAGGTGCTGTACTGACTCAAGCACAGCACTGAAAAAAAGACACTGGATATAATATGAATAAAAACCGACATAAAATAAGATAAAGAAGGAAAATGAAGAGAACACAATGAATAGAAGCAAGAAGACACAAAAGTAAATAAAAGATAATTAAAGTGTAGAGGAAATAAAAGACCATTTGAGGTTTTATTTCTCTCGACAGTTACAAAGGACAGTTTCTACTTCCTAACTTCTGTGTGTTTTTTTTTTTCGCCAATAAACTTTTTTCTCTATTTTAAAACTCTTGTATTTTTTTTATCTCCCTCTCAAACTTTCTCACAAAAGTCTCTCTCTCTCTCTCTCTCTCTCTCTCTCTCTCTCTCTCTCTCTCTCTCTCTCTCTCTCTCTCTCTCTCAATTCTTCTATTCTTCCTCTTATATCCTATGTAATATATTTATTTTAATTTATTCTTATTTGTTATTCCTTAGAGTCACGTTTGTAGAGGAGAGTCCTGGTGGTGGGCCGTGGTAGCCAACCCTCACACACGTGTTCATTGTCATTGAACTCTGTAACCCTGAATTATAGGACCAATTTTCCGGTATTCTTAAGTTATTTGTTAGTGATTTTTCCCCTCATACGTCTACCCCCTTCTCCCCTCTTTCCCCTCTCTCCCATCATCTTCCCTCTTTTCTCTTCTCCCTCACTTTATTGTCCTGTTCTTCCATGCCTTTTCTTTACCCTTTTCCCTACCGTCTCCTTACTAACGTCATTCACCCTTACCCTCATCACTATCTCTCTCCCCTTCCCTCCCCTCCCCTCCCCTTCCCCCCCCTCCCCTTCCCCCCTCCCCTCCCCCCCTCCCCTCCCCCCCTCCCCTCCCACGTCGTCTTCCCTCTTCTAACCCACTTACCTCTTCACTCCTCCCACTCTCTCACTTAGCTCCCACTTCTCCTTCCTTCCCTTCCCTCACTCTCTCACCCTCCTACATCCTCTCCCCTCTCTCCCTACCTCCTCTCCTCTCCCCTCACCCCCTCTCTCTCTCTCTCTCCTCTCACTCACCTAGTTCCCACCTCTCCTTCCCTCTTCTCTCACCCTCTTACCTCCTCTTCCCTCTCCTCTCACCCTTCTACCTCCTCTCATCCTCCCTCTCTCTCTTCATTTTACCCTCCTACCTCCTCTCCCCTCACTTCCTACCTCCTCTCCTCTCACGCGCTACCCTCCTACCTCCTCTCCCCTCACCTCTCACCTTCCCCTCACTCCCTCCCCCTGCCCTTACTATCGAACAGCAATTATCTAGGGCTGCACGGCTCACGGGTGCAAGGTTATATTGCAAGAGGCAACGAGCTTCCTACCTGCGTAATATCTCCGACAGACACCTGCAATTTGCAACTTTTTTGTGCAATTAAGAGTCGATTGAGATAGAGAGGAAGGATGTTTGGATATTGTACCTGTCCTGGATGTGTTTGTTTGTTTGTTTTGGTTAGTTATGTATCTTTGTTTGCTCTTTTTTTGTTTTTGGAGCCATATAGTAATTAGGTTTATTTGTTTTTTGTTTTGTTTTTGTTTAGCTCTATTTCTCTTTTTCAGCTTAATGTTTTTGTCGTATGTGTAGTGTTTGTCGTTGTTTAATTGTCTGTGTGTGTTTGTTTGTGTCTTTCTTCTTTTTTTGTTATATTTTTATGTCGTCTGTTTTTTTGTTACGTGTTAGGTTCATTTATTTTTTGTCGAACCTGCAATGATTGAGTTTGTTTGTTTGTCTTACCTGTGTTATATTGATTTTTGTCGTCTGTGGTTTATTTTGTGTTTGTGTGTTTGTTTGTCTTTTGGCGATGTCCTTGTTTTTCGTGGTTAAATTTTTTTGTTGATGGAAATTTTTTTTTTTTTTTTTGTGTCTTGTGTTTTTGTATTAATTGTTGTTGTTGTTGTGATTAAAGTTGTCGTAGTAGTTGTTCATACTGGTGAGTGAGGTAGTACTGGTGCTAGTAGATGAGGTAGTACTGTTCCCCGTCCATGATGCTAGTAGATGAGGTAATGCTATCCCCTCATGGTGCTAGTAAAAGAGGTAATACTCCCCCTTCCATGGTGCTAGTGAGGTAATTCCCCTCTCCCCATGGTGCTAGTAGGCGAGGTAATACTTCCCCTTCCATGGTGCTAGTGAGGTAATTCCCCTCTCCCCATGGTGCTAGTAGGCGAGGTAATACTTCCCCTTCCATGGTGCTAGTGAGGTAATTCCCCTCCCCCCATGGTGCTAGTGGGTGAAATAGTACTACTAGCCACTGAGAGAGAGACGCTACCACCACCTCAAGACAAATCTTATGATCCTACAACAGTATCCTAGGGTGCCTCGCTGGCCTCTCCCAAGTCCTACCCTAATTTATGCGTTTGTTAACTTTTTGTTTTCCCAAGAAACTGTAAAATAAGTATTGTTTTATTATTATTTATTGATCCTAAGTCTTTTATTTTTGCGAATGTAAGTAATTGGAAATATATTTACAAACCACTTGAGAAAATAATTAACAGTCAAATTGGAAGGTAAGAAAAAATATAATTATAATATTCCTTTGAGAATTTATACATTTTTACTTATATTTACTTATATTTAGCACTAGATTTACTTATATACAGTAAAACAATAACATCTCAAATTCTCTCAATAAAATATCACATAAATATTAAAAAATAAATTATTTTAGGAAGGTAAAGAACAACCGGAGTAGATTTAAAAACAACTTAGAAATACAGCCATACTATTTTTCCCTCGCAATAGAATTTATACCTGAGTTACGAGGCATTGTGTTGTGTGACCTGGCCAGAGTAGTAGATAACTGGGCCAGGCTTGTAAGGTAAAGGGGATATAGGGTAGGGGTTATAATGGAGAATGGTTTATGGATTACTTTTGGCAGGTTGTGTTGTGTCAGGTGAACTTAGAGAATTGTAATAAACTAATAAACAAAGTTGGTGTTATAAAAGTATCGTAACTATAAAAGTATCGTAACTATAAAACAATCGTAACTGTATTGTACCGGGATTCGTAACTTTGTAAACTTGCGATAAATTTTAATATTTTTTTTTCAAGTGAATATAAAAGAATAGGAATGTAAATGGTGATTTGCCAAGCTAGTGAAGAGAGAATCCTACTTACCTGAACATGTTTCTTTCACTAGACTAAAGAATTCTCCTCAACCCGGATATATTTCTAGTACTCGTGTTTTTATCCGGGTTGTGATTATGTAGTTGTCAAATTAAACTCTAAATAAAGAATGAAAATACAGTGAACCTCTTCTACTTTTTGCTACAGTGGTAATACAAAAGTAGATACAGTAAAAGTTATAATTTTGTACTCACTATTCGAAGCTGTAGTCGTCCATATCGCGAATAATCAGAAACAGGGAAATATCTGACAAAAAACCGGAAGACTCCAATATCCGTTTTTTTCAGACTGCCGGTTAAGGGATTATTGTACACTAGTCCACTGTGGTCTTGCGCACACATATATATATACAAAATACAACAAGTGAACATCTGAGAAGAAAAAATAAACCGGACGGCTTTCATATCCGGTTTTTTTGGAGACTTGCCGATTAAGGGAAACTTTACCTTACGTATTCTGTTGTGGTCTTGTGCATATATTTACATACAAAGTGGATTTAATTGCTCTACGCCCTCTGGTTCCATGTTCTCAGTCAAGACACTTTTACCTGCATAGTTATTGGTTGGCGTTACGTGTTGGAACCGAGTCAGTTTACGTGTTACAAGACCTTAGGTGTTGTAGCTATGAAACACACACAATGACGACAATATTTGTTACCTTCAGCCAGTGCACAGATCAGTAGAGAAACTAAGATTGAGAAAGGAGAGATAAGAATGTAAGAGTGGAAATAAGAAGAGAAAGAAACCAGATTGGATAAAGATGGAAATAGTGGAGGAAACCTGGATAAAGACACAAATAGGAAGAAAGAAGGACGAAAATACATAAAGATTGGAGATAGAAAAAATAAAAATGTATTGAAGAAAGAAACGAAGAAAGGATAAAATTGGGGAAAACAGAAGAGGAAGATGGCAAAGAGAGAGGAGGAAACAAGGAGAGAGAAGGAAAAAAGGAAAACCTTAAATAATCCTGAGACTCAATTGACCTGAAAATTATTGAAACTCGTGAACCAGGTGTTGCACGTGACAGGGTGTTTATAAAGTCCCTTGATGATGTTTGTGTTGACAGTGTCCCTCAAAACCTTTTACACACACACACACACACACACACACACACACACATACTAAGACTCCCAATCTGTGTTTTAAAGAAATATGGACGCTACTTAATTATAGAAGTTGTTTATTGTAAAATATAAAGTTAGTGAACTATATAAGAACCTATAGTGAGCGATATTTATAAACCCTATTAGCTAAAAAATAAAATAAATAAATAAAATAAACTATAATAATGAGTGTTTGAGTTAAATCTTCGTGAAATTATGTTAAAATGTGACTCCGTTAAAAAGAGATATTCAACCAAGAGAGGAATAATTTAGTGGCCTCGGTGTGTGTGTGGTGTAAAAGAGAACGTCACTTTACCCCGGGTCTGGTGAACTCAACACAATACGTGTTATTGTTCGGGTGAAAAGCAAAATTTATTCGGGAACAAGATATACAGTGTAACT
Source organism: Homarus gammarus (assembly GCA_958450375.1). Taxonomy (NCBI): domain Eukaryota; kingdom Metazoa; phylum Arthropoda; class Malacostraca; order Decapoda; family Nephropidae; genus Homarus; species Homarus gammarus. The sequence continues at coordinate 364,563 of CAUDMG010000910.1, forward strand.
CGGGGTAATTAAGAGAAACTTTTTCATTGCAGAAAATTCAAGCTTTTAACTTTTTTAGGGGTGTAATTGAAAAGTTGAGTATTATCGGAGTTGTAGTGGTGGAGGTAAGGTGTGTGTGTGTGTGTGTGTGTGTGTGTGTTTTAGTCAGTCCCAAAACAAAAATAAACTTAAATCTAGGTCAATCAATCTTGTTCCTCTTCGGATTATTTCTACAAACTTATTTCATGAATACTAAACAGCTGTTATACCTAAACGTCTAACCATATAAATAACTGGTTCTGAATATCATGGTATTATTATTATTATTATTATTCAGACCCTTGAAGATAACTTCCCCGTCTGTAGGTAAATCTACACATTTCCTAGTTATTAATTATTCAACATCACTTAAACATTGAAGGTAAAGAACAAATCAAATGAGTAAGTTATATCGTATGTAAATCGGGGAAGATGTTGCCAGAGAAAATATATACACGCCGGGAGTGAGTGCAGGAAGAGTGTAAACAGATCACTCTTGGCGGGAAAATATTTGAGCATCAGCCACTCTTCTCTTGCACAATTTAGCCAGCATCTTTCCTTGGTTACAGTTACAATTTATCCTCCTATTTCTCCTAGCTCTCCTATTTTGTATTCTCTTTTTGCTCCTCTTCTTCCAGTTCCTCCTACTCCTCTCCATACTTCTGCTCTTCTTCTTCCCTCCTCCTCCTCCTCCTCCTCCTCCTCCTTGTCAGTGGGAAACGTGCTCCAGGTCTGTGTTTCAGTGTAGGTGTCTTGGGTTCGATATATCTGGGTCCTGGGTCCATATTTGAGCACCTTGGATATTCCGAATCACCTCATGATAATCCGAACCTCAGCTTCACAACACCAAGAGCTTAAGGTTCTAATCGAGGCCTCAGCAGTAGCCAATTAACGTCTTGAATGGCACACACACACACACACACGCACACGCACACACACACACACACACACACACCTTCAGTAGTCTGCTAAAATCTCACGGACCCAATTACGATGTTGATTATTGCACTGTAAGCAACCTTCAAGTGGCCCTCTAGGAATCCGTACTTGATAGCGGAACAAGAGCCCCTGAAACAACCTCGAGTAGTGTTTGAGTGAGAATTCGGGTTTCCACGTATCGTTCACTATGAAACAAACAATAACTAGTGACGTATCTCTTCCCACTAGGTAATATAATTTAAGTTAATGAAAAGTGTGTGTGTGTGTGTGTGTGTGTGTGTGTGCGTGCGTGCGTGTGTGTGTGTGTGTGTCGTGGAGGGAGTGAAGGAGGCATTTTGGATATGTTTATTTTGTGTTCTTACCTAAAATATATCCAAGTAGATAATGTATTATAAGTAACATAAGTAACTTGTTTGTATAGACGAAATTATATGGAAAAAGTATAGAATAAAGTCGTTTTATATATTACCTATAAGTAGAATCTAAGTCTAATTCTAATGTTATTTTTTGTCATAGAACATAATTTTGTCTCTAATATCCGTATGGTGCATCATTCTCTTCTCAATAGTTGCAAGAAAATAACAAGAACTGTGTTGGATGGTCTGTTGTGAGGAGAGATTGGTGGTTGCTGGATGTCAACAAACCAGAGCATCGTGGTTACCATAGCGACGGCCGGGGTGATGCTCTTGTCCACACACACAGATATATGTACACACTTACACCATGTGAGGGAGGGACGGAGGGGGGATAGAGAGAGAAGGGATAAAGAAGAGAGGAGGGAAATGATGAAGTGAGAGAAGAAAGACGTATAATGTGAGAAATAAGCGGGAGAATGGTGTATGAAGAGAGGGAGGGAGTAATGTGAAGAAAGAAGGGAGGAAGAGAAAAAAGGGAAGGATGTCGTGTGGAGGAGGGCGGGCAGGGAGGGAGGGGAAGGAAGGAGGGAGAGAAGATGGGTTTATTGCTGGAGGGAATCTTATTAATAGGACAGGACCTTCGTAGGCTATCGTAGGCCTATTAATAACTGTGTTATATGTTCCCCTGAGGCCTGGTTTACACATACACACACTCTCTCTCTCTCTCTCTCTCTCTCTCTCTCTCTCTCTCTCCCTCATCCGTATACTATGTCATGCGCTTTGATTTGTCGCGAAAGTTGTAGTACAGTGGATCCGAAATTCCTGTAATGCGTCATAATGTATCCGAAACTACTGTAGTGCGCCATTAAGTATCAGAAACTTTTAAAAGAACCATAAAGTACTCGAAACTCTTGTAATACCCCATAAAGTATTCAAATCCTGTAAGAAATGCAAGGAACACTTAAAACGTCCCATTAAAGTATCCGTGATACACACATGATGCTTTTGAAAGTATCCGAAACTCTTAAAATTCCCCAAATTGTATCCGAAATCCTTAGATTGCTTTGAAACTATCCGAAACCCTTAAAATATTTCAGCGAATGTTCGAAACCCTTATAAGCAGGGCTGTGGAGTCGAAGACAAAACCTTCGACTCCGACTCCGACTCCGACTCCGACTCCTCAAATTTTTATGCTTCCGACTCCGACTCCTTGGCCTATTTGTAACAACTATTTCTACCATCCTAATTGTAATTTGTATGTTGTAACCTGCATAGGTAAAAAGTAAAACACCGTGGCTATACTGCTACAGCCCTGGACTAGTAGTAGTAGTGGTCAGGGCTGTGGAGCCGGAGTCGGAGTCGAGGAGTCGGAGGAAATTTCGGCTTGTGGAGTCGGAGTCGGAGTCGGTAAAATTGTCCAGACTCCGACTCCGACTCCGACTGAAGCTATTCTGTTCCTAAGAACAAATATATGAACTCAGGCATATTCATTGCAGTGATTCCACTGATCCCACTAATTTTCTTAAATTATTAAAAGAATTTATTTCCATTTTATAAGCATTATTATGAATTTATTGTAGCAGGCACAGTATAGCACTATAATTTTGGACGATAGTCTCTTCTTTACCATTCGAAATTTTGAATTATATCAAATTTTGTTTTGTTGAAAACTGCACAGAGGCTCTCAGCTACAAAACAATTAGCTACAACCTGTTTTTGGTGAGATTAAGGCAAATTTAATTTATTAACTTAATCATGTAAGGTTTATCCATTTTCCTTAATAAGGTATTCATTTCTTTAATGTACATAAATATATAACTTTACTTTAAAAGGAATTGTAGGATCATCATTTAGATCCACATCAGATTATGAGCTTAAACAAAATTCATATGCTGAGATCGAACTTTTAGATATACATGTAAATGGTGTTTTCTAGTTAATATCTTGAATTCTTAATAAATTTATTTTTCTTTTGATTGAAACTTTGAAAGTCAAGCCTATCATCTTTTTGTAGTTCTTAAATATCGTCCAGATCATTAATAAAGCTGTAGCAGTATAGCCACGGTGTTTTACTTTTTACCTATGCAGGTTACAACATACAAATTACAATTAGGATGGTAGAAACAGTTGTTACAAATAGGCCAAGGAGTCGGAGTCGGAAGAATAAAAATTTGAGGAGTCGGAGTCGGAGTCGAAGGTTTTGTCTTCGACTCCACAGCCCTGCTTATAACACCCCCAAATGGTATCCAAATCCCTTCATACATCCAAAATAGTCTCTGTAACCCTTATAATGTCTCTAAAACCATCCGAAACCCTTTTATAGTGTTTCTTAAGGTATCCCAAATCATTTAAAGGTTTCAGAAAGTATCCGAAACACATACAAAGTGCATTGAAGTAATCGAAACCTCTTGTAATATCGCGTCTCGGACTCTGGAGGGTAAACATCAAGGGAGGGAACTCGCCTCTCAGTTTTAATCAAGAACAAAGTTGATGGGAACAGAGGGGGAAAAGTTTATTAAAGAAACGGAGTAATTATAACACACACACACACACACACTACAACGATACCAGCCCTGAGAGTAAGTCCGGATAGAGGGAAGGAAGGGAGAGGAAGAGGGGCAAGGAAGGTAGAAGAAGGGAGAGGAGGAGACATAAGGGAGATAAGAAAAGGAAGAAAATGTGAAAAGGAGTTAGAGAGAAAATGAGAGAATAAGGAGAGAGAGAGAGAGAGAGAGAGAGAGAGAGAGTAAATACAGTGAACATTGCCCCTTGTCCTTCCTTCCCCCCCCCCCCCCCTCCCATTCCCGGGCTGGTAGGGGGAAGAGGAGGAGGAGGAGGAGGGAGAGGGAGAGGTATCGACGCAGTACACAGATGGAGGATAATCCCACAGCGGATATGAGTTACCTAGGGAGGATATTGCGGAAGGGGGGAGAGGTGAGACTAGAGAAGGTAAACAGTGGGGGATGGGTGAGAGAGAGAGAGAGAGAGAGAGAGAGGAGAGAGAGAGAGAGAGAGAGAGAGAGTGTGTGTGTGTGTGTGTGTTTGTCTGTTTGTAAAAAAATTAAAACAAATTGCGCCAGCGTACATGTAATAATTTCAGAATAACATGACATTATACGTTATATTATCTCTCTGTATTAATGTTGTTTAGTTTTACTTTGGTATATTCCTTTACGTCTGTTTCACTCATATTCACGTCATATCTACGTCATAGCTACGTCACAGTTATGTTATATTTACATCATTAATATGTCCTGTTTAGGTATCATCTGCCACATGTACGTTGAATCTTTCCAGACTTTACATTATTTCCCTCATATATGTTGTTTATATCCTCACTATACTGTATAGAATATATTACTCTCATATATTACGTGTATAACGCTAAAGGCTCCAGAGGTTAGGGCCTAAGTTATCATTTGGGATTAATTTTATGTAGTGTGTTATTCTGCTGGTCAATATTATTATTATTTTTATTATTATTATTATTATTATTATTATTATTATTATTATTGTAGTTGTAAGTTGTAGGTCATTTATTTATGGCTGTTATTTATTATTGTTATGTGGTGGTTGTAAGTTAGGTCTGAGGCTTCCTTAGTGTTAAACCTTATATCAGAGGGTCAGTATCGAGAGTTTCCTTCATAATAGAGTGTGGTAACGTGATTAACTCTGCCACTACTACGCTTACCAAGGAGGAGAGTGAAGAAGGAGAAAGTTGTAGCTACTGGGGAGGGAAGTGGGGGGGGGGGTGTTGGAGGTGGTGTTGGAGAGTGATTGGTGGGGGGAAGGAAGGGTGGTTGGTGGTGGGGAAGGAGGGGTGGTTGGTGGTGGAGAAGGAAGGGATGTTAGGTGAGAGGGGTTGGTTGAAGAGGGATTGATGGGGGAAGGAAGGGGATGGTGGGGGAGGGGAGGGGGTGTAAGTTGGGGAGTTCATGGTAGGGAAAGAAGGGGTGTTCTCCTCCTTTTCCTTGTCCCCCTTCTCCCCCTTCTCCTAAGTCTTCCTATATCCCATGCGAGAAAACGACATATTTATGGTAAAAGATAAGAATATGTTAAAGCAAAACCAGATAAAGAAGAGATAGAGAGAGAGACAGACAGACACACACAGACACACACAGACAGACTCTCCACACTACACCTGCCTCTTTAACCAATTACCTTTTGTCATATTTTTTTTGTTCTCATCTGCATTACCTCAGTTACTTCATTCAACTGTTTACTTTGTGGGTTTTTTATCAATTATCTTTCCCTCGTCTATTTTTTTTTTTTGTCTTACTTGGGAACTGAGTTAATATGTTGGTGATTAAGTGAGAAATGTGTGTTTTTGTGGGATGCCTAATGTGTGTTTTTTTTTTTTTTTTTTTTTTTGGCTTCTGGTTCCATTTGCAGTATTTGATGTGCTGGTGTTTTTTTCTGTTGTGTGTGTGTGTGTGTGTGTGTGTGTGTGTGTGTGTGTGTGTGTCGGGGGTCTTTACATATTTGGTGATGGATGTGTGTAGTTGTGGGATAGGATAGGACATGACTGTGTATCTATCTGTCTATCTGTCTGTCTGTCTGTCTATCTGTCTGTCTGTCTGTCTATCTGTATATCTGTCTGTCTGTCTGTCTGTCTGTCGTGGCACCCCATACACTTCAAGAAATTAACGATCATTCAACTATCGGTTTTGTAATACTGAAAGAGTGATCAGTCAATACGTGTTCTATACTCGTGACCATAACACCATTACAACGATAGGTCGACCCAGAGTGACCTGATCCCAGCCACCAAATGACAGCTTTATGTAATCACTCTCTCTTAGCGCTAATGGTCTTATCTGTCGCCAGTGGTCGTGGTATAAGGCGAAGTGGCAGAAGGCGTAGTGGTAGTAGTAGTGGTAGCAGAAGGTGTAGTGGCAGAAGGTGTAGTGGTAGGAGTTGTAGTGGTAGCAGGAGGTGTAGTGGCAGAAGGTGTAGTGGTAGTAGGAGGTGTAGTGGCAGAAGGTGTAGTGGTAGGAGTTGTAGTGGTAGTAGGAGGTGTAGTGGCAGAAGGTGTAGTGGTAGTAGTAGTGGTAGGGGTTGTAGTGGTAGTAGGAGGTGTAGTGGTAGTAGTAGTGGTAGGGGTTGTAGTGGTAGTAGTAGTGGTAGCAAGAGGTGTAGTGGTAGTAGTAGTGGTAGCAGAAGGTGTAGTGGCAGAAGGTGTAGTGGTAGGAGTTGTAGTGGTAGTAGGAGGTGTAGTGGCAGAAGGTGTAGTGGTAGGAGGTGTAGTGGTAGTAGTAGTGGTAGGGGTTGTAGTGGTAGTAGGAGGTGTAGTGGTAGTAGTAGTGGTAGCAGAAGGTGTAGTGGCAGAAGGTGTAGTGGTAGGAGTTGTAGTGGTAGTAGGAGGTGTAGTGGCAGAAGGTGTAGTGGTAGTAGGAGGTCACGTGGTTATCTTGTATTGTATCATATAATCTCTTCTTAATTTGATTCTGACTATGGAGTTTGAGGGTCTCTCTCTCTCTCTCTCTCTCTCTCTCTCTCTCTCTCTCTCTCAACCAACCACGAACTGCCTCCCCTCATCGACTACCTCCCCCCCCCCTCCCTCTCACCACACACCGTTTACCAGCCATTGCCCCGTGGCCATTACGGAGAAAAATGGGCAGTTAGAACGCGAGTAGGAGAGAGAGAGAGAGAGAGAGAGGGGGGTGGGGGGGGGGGGGGGTTGTGGCAATTCACAGGTGTGTGTGTGTGTGTGTGTTAGCGTATAGTAATTCTTGCTATATTTTGGCAAAACGACTGTATACCGCCTCTGTAACTGTATTCCTCGGCTTGGCTATATTTCGCCAACCTGGGCTATATTTTGCTAACATTGCTGTATACTGTCACGGAGGTTGACGTTCCTAGGCCTGGTTATTTCCCCAACCATAACTGTATTCCATCACGACGACTGTATCGACGGGTAATTACTACAGTGCTGTATTTATGATTGGTACAGTATTTAAGAGAGAGAGAGAGAGAGATGGCCCTCCTTCTCCTCCTTCTCCTCCTTCTCCTCCTTGCTTCATCCTTGTTTGCCTGTCTCGTTTCAACCTTGTGCCTACGCCTTAATTTCTTGTGTTATATCCAGCTGTCGTAGTTATATCCAATTGACGTGGCTATATGTGATTATATTCCAGTTCAGTATTGGTTATAACTGGCCATCTCCACCCTCCCACCGTTCTGGTCATATCTCACCATGCTGGCTATAACCCGCTGGTGTTGGCTGTATCTGTACTCAGAGGTTTGGTTTTTACCGCCCGAGTTTAGTTATATTTCCATAGGTTGGCTATATATCGCCAGGGTTGCTTATATCCCATCAGGGTTGGCTATAGCCCTTCGGGGTTGGCTATATCCCATCGGGGTTGGCTCTATCCCGCCCTCGTCGTGGAGGACTCGCGCCAAGAGTTATGGCTGCCTTGGGAATGTATTCTGTCGGGTTTTTCTCTTTGCTCGGCCGCAGCTTCGCCAGATTTTCCGTGGGAGGAGTTTCTTTATTTGGTGGTGATTTATGCCCCTTGGTATGATTCATGTCTTGTTGTGAGTTGTATGTTAGCTGGTCCAGTCTTCTTCTTCTGGCTGCAGTTTTGGCGCTGTTTGTGTTCCGTGTGTTTTTGTTTGTGTTTTGTCTGCATGTATGTGAGTATATGTGTGTTTATTTATGTGTATGTGTATATGTATGTATGTGTATGTGTGTCTTTGTTTTTTTTTTCTTTGGATCCAAGAATTGCGACCCTCAAATGGTTTACCATTCAAACCCAATTTCCTATTCTAGAGAGACAGAGAGAGAGATCATCATGATCATCGCTAAATTGATCCCTTGCAAAAATAAAATGCGATTCTTTCACTTTATGACGTCACGCGAGGTGTGGGTGGATTTTAAATTGCCCAGTTTAGGTCGAAAAGTCTAATTGGATGGTCAAGTCATTTCCCAAGGCGCTGATTGGCGAAAATCACTGATGTGTTTTTCCAAGGCAGAGCTGAACGTTATACGATTATTAATGTATGAAGGATTGTGGTTGTATACATGAATGTATAATTTTGTGATTGCGTAACATTTATTAACACGTAACAGTTATTTTAACGCAATAGGCAGTATATGTCATTCTTTACGTAAGTAACAGCTACAGCAAATGCCTCGTAACACCAGTAAAACACCACAAGTAACACAACTGTGGTAGAAATCATAAGTAACACTAAATACCAGTAACAGTCCTAACACTTAACACTCATTACAAGGAACACTGAGCACAAACATCACACCACAAGTAACACACGTCGTAAGTAACGCTGAAAATCAAGTAACACAAGTTGGCCACGATTTCAGGTAACAATCAACAGAAAAATATAATTATCTGTTACTTATTTCAAGACAGAGAAACCAGAGACACCAGAAAGCATTATAACACTCCCATTTACGTGATCAATAAGGCAAGAGTCAACTGTTTCTGTAACTTTTCACACTGTAAATGTTGTCCGTGGCAGCATCTTATTAAGAGAGTAAGAGTTGTATTCGCTGCCTCAGGTCAGGACTGGAATATTGGACGACGTAGTCAGAGAAACTTTGGATATATTCTGTACTCTTTTAAAGAACCCTCCCTTCTCCAAGCTGGTGGTAAGTTAATATAGTCTCAAATTAAATTTCACGTCATTTAATCATTGTTTAATTTGTTTATTTGCTTTATTATGTAGTTAACGCGTAAGGTATATTATTTTTTATCTTTCCTTGACGAGGAATGTTCAGAAGCCTTAAATCGCCGCAGTGTGTAGAAGCGCGTAGAAGTCTACGGTCCCATCCAGCCGCATTTCACTACCCCTGCCCCCCCCACTCGCTTCAGCCACACGACTCCAGCTTGTCAACTTTCAACAATATATGATTGTTTGTCTTGTTATATTTTTGGGCGCAGTTTAAGAGGGGATTAACCTCATTAGCATGCTACCTGTATCTTGCTCCTCCAGGGGATAGAGGTTTACTACGTCAAGGTTACATTGTCATTAATTGGTCATGATATCGTACTTGTGGAATTATCTCTTTGTACCCCAATGAGTTAAATTATCGTACCCAATAGGTTAAATTATAGTACGAGATATTATAATCTTTAGCTGCACTAATTACCTGAAGTTTAAACAGAAATCTACACCTGTAATGTTATGTAACTCATTACCGGTATTTCTTTAAACACATTTACTGAACGTGGGTAAGAAAGACAAATATTTAATCAGGTCTCTCGTTGAAACACAAGTGCCGGGCCAAGTTGTACAGTCAGGAGGGCCGTTGTTGGGAGTTATTCCAGTACTTGGCCAGTTTGTGCCGCAGGTGGAAGGCCAACTTGAAACTTTACCCAATATTAAGAGAGATATATGGACCAAGATTAGTGAGGTAAGGGAGGTGGATGATGGGGAGGAAAGAAGATATTGATAAAAGGATAGAATAAGAGAAATTAAACCTATAAAGTTAAACCTTCATATAACAGACTTCTCTATATATATAATCCGTTAGATGGAGGGTTTCACATCTAACGGATCCTCGATATTATGGAATTTCTTCTCCATTTGGTCCGATAAATAGAGGTTTCACTGTAAATCAAAACACCGAAGAAAAAAACGAAATAACAAAAGAAAAGAAAAAGAAGAATTAAAAATAGTCGAATTAAAAATAAAATAAATAGTGGTTTGTAAACATATAGGCCGACGCCAAATTCTCAAACAGTTATTGATTTTAATACTCCACTATTCACCAGGTAATTCTCAAACTATTGGTAATTTGTGTTAGTTATAATATACACTCAAACTTTGGCAGGTCAGCGTTGTTAATGTAAGTTTTAGTTTATTAATGTTAAATGTTGTATGGCACTTGGTGTTTATGTTATGTTGTAAAGTTGCGTGTTTATAGTGGTTGTATTATGATAAACACTTATTCACTGAGACTTAAACTGTATAAGAAAATAAATGTTTGTGTTATTTAATATCTGAGGAGTCCAAGATGGTGATATACACAGCCTCCATTACATCTTCTCATCTCCGTCCTTCCCTCAAATGCATCACACGTGTTGCAGGTGATGGATCCCGCGCCAAGGACCTTCGATGCAAGGAGATAAACAAGAGAGAGAGAGTGTGTGTGTGTGTGCGTGAGTGTGCGTGCGTGCGTGCGTGCGTGTGTTGGAGGCAAGGAATGTCCGCGAAGGTTCGAACACATAACAAGTTTTAATTTTACCATAAGAAAACCTTAAGTCCTGTAAGAATTCTGGTTCCTAGGACTACTCTTGAGAGCGTCCTACCTCCTAGGGTCACCCCATAGGAACAAGCTCCTAAAACAGCCCCTAAATAAGTCTCTGTTCTTAGTATAATTCTTTGGGGTTCAAGCTTCTAGGAAAAGCTTAATAAAAGAGTCTTGGAAGTCTAGGAAATTAAGCTTGTGTTTAGGATTTTGACTTGTGGAGATTCGTCAAGCTTCTAAAACTAACCTTTAAGAGACGCCAAGCCTTTGAAGCCAGAGTTTAGGGCATGCCAAGATTCTCCAATTAACTTTTGAGTAACTCCCTACCCCCCTTCCTCCAAGCTTCTGGAATCCATCTATTGAGAAGTTTCGGGCTTCTCGGATCTACTTCTAGGAGTTTCCAATGTTCTCAGTCTTGTTTCTTGGAGAGTTTGGGAGAACTACTCTGCCAGTCACCTGTTGGGCGGGAGGTGTAGCAGCATGGCGGGAGGAAGCCTGTCTAGTGTGAGGTGTGTTGCAGTGAATTTACTTGTTCAGGCATACTTTTGCGCCTCCCATTGAAAGGAGCGTCATTGCTGGCAGATTTCGGGCTAAGCTATCGTCTGGCGTGTGTTCTATAAGTGTATTGAGTGTTGGGAAGAAGAATGAAAATGACTGGCGTTGTTAAAATGTTTTCTTCATTTTTATTTCTCCTAGTCTCCTGTATTTTTTATTCCTATATTTTCTTCTCTATGCCTCTTTAATGTTCTTTCCTTCTTGTCTCTTTCTCTTCACTTTCTTGTTCTCATTTTAGACATTTCCTTTACGTAGTCGCACCATTTCCTCTGTCTCCCCTTCTCTCCCCCTTCCTTCCCTCGTCTCTATGATTTAACTACCCCTTCCATCTCGTACCCTTCCCTCTGCTACTTTCTCTAATTAAACTACTATAGTCTTTTCCATCTCCCCTTCCCCTTTAATTAAACAACCCACCCACCTCCCACCACCCTCATTTTTTTCCATCTTCTCCATCACTCACTCCTCCTCCCCCCATCTCCTCCATGTCCTCACCACCTTCACCACCACCTCCAACACCACTACCATTACCACCACCACCCTGTCGTCCATTCAACGCTGTACAATCCATCCATTGAACTACATTAAGGTCGAGACGTACCTCACATTAGCCTAGGATAAACGCCCTTACTGTTAGACCTCCCTCCACCCTTCCCCCTCACCATCCCCCTCACCCCTCCTCCATCACCTTGATTATACCTCTGTCTTCCTAATTCTGAACTTTGAGTTGAGTTTGTGAATTATCCCGACCTAACACAATCTAGAACTCCACTCTCTCTCTCTCTCTCTCTCTCTCTCTCTCTCTCTCTCTCTCTCTCTCTCTCTCTCTCTCTCTCTCATTTTTTTTCGTAAATGTAAGTTAGGTTATAAATTCGACTAATTACAAAAGTTTCTTGGGCTGTAAGAGTTAGCAGTGGTGAGGGAAATTTAAAATTCTTCAAGGTAGACTCAAGAGGTGGATACTCACACACACACACACACACACACACACACACACACACACACGTACACGAGAGAGAGAGATCCCATAAACAAAACTATAAATCAAAATAAATTAGTACAATTAATATTGAAAATAAATAATCTTTCTCTAAATACAAAATCCAGTTGTTTACTCTCATGGATGTTAAAGTGATTATGCTAATGGCTCGATGGTTTAATTAACAATTTTAACAGTATGATAATCAGGCTGCAACTAAACACTATAACAAGCCCGGGTGTATGTTGTATTATTGTTGTTGTTAATTTATTTTGTGTATTTTAGGATGTATTTTTGCATTGTAGTTTGTAGGTCATGTTTATTTTCCGTATTTTGTTATTTCTTTTTTTTTGTATTTTCGTATTTTGTAATTGTATTATTATTTTTTTTCTTGTTCTTGTTTATTTTTTTAGTCATTTTTGTATTTATTCTTCAACAATCACCAAAGCGTCAGGACAGTGTCAGCACAACGTCAACGGTGCTAGCATAGTCAATATAACGTCAGCACACATCAGCATAACGTCAGAACAGAGTCAGTATAGCTTCAGCATAGTCAATATAACGTCAGCACACATCAGCATAACGTCAGAAGAGAGTCAGTATAGCTTCAGCATAGTCAATATAACGTCAGCACACATCAGCATAACGTCAGAACAGAGTCAGTATAGCTTCAGCATAGTCAACATAGCGCCAGAACACATCAGCATAACGTCAGAACAGTCAGTATAGCTTCAGCATAGTCAACATAGCGCCAGTACACATCAGCATAATCTTACCACAAAGTCAGCACAGTCAGCACAGTCAGCACAGCGTCAGCGAGTATTTAAACGAGGCTCGTACCCCATACCGTGATTAGTGGCCAACAAAGACGCTATCAAGTCATTAGGGAGGCGACCATGGCCACCATATCCTGAGGCAGCAGCACCACACTTCCCTTCATAGTGGAGATGATCCGTGCTAGTGACTGTGCTCTCCCTCTCTCCCCCCCTCCCTCCCTCCCTCCCTCTCTGCCTTTCTCCCTTCCTTCCTCCCTCACCAGCATACAACACCTGCGGTAGTAGTGAATTTATCCACCTCCTTCCTCCCTAGCACCCAACACCAGTAGTAGTAAGAGAAGCTGCATTTAGACCAGCAGTAGTACACGCAGCAGCAGCAGTAAGAGCAGTAGCACATGGCGGGACAACTGGAAATTGAAGTGTTCATTTAGAGTGAGTTTTCAGGCGTAAGATTTAACAAAGCAATAAAGCTGTCGTGTTGCCCAAACTCTCTACTATCAACACGTGAGAGAACTTCTGCTACGTCTTAATAGTGTACTGAGCTGCAGCCTCTTGAAGATCACTGCACCTCCACTCTCACTCTAAGATACAGTAATTCTCACCCTCATTTCGAAGCTTCGGAATAGGTGTCGATACTGAACGAAACAATTGTCTCTTATCGAGTAATTTAAATCCTCATTGTAGATTTTAGCTCATTTCTTTTCATTCTGTTTAAGATTACGAGTTTTGTCTTAGAATTTAAACAACATAATGGCGTTCACGGGTTTTGTTCTTGTTTTTTATCAGTTTTCCATTTACATAGATTGTGTAAATTACGAATGAGCACCTTCGTAAAATAAAGCAATAATTTTCTCCTTCAAAACTTCACGTTTCTCGAGATTTGTTGTAGGAATTAGCTGCTTGGAGATTCTCGGAGAGGTTTATAAACAAGAGAGAACTTCATCCTTCAGAAGCATACCTCCTCCTTCAGAAGCATACCTCCTCCTTCAGAAGTATACATCCTCTTTCATATGTATACCTCCAGGCAGCGAGAAACACACACACACGCGCACACACTGGCCATGCATACCGCCATAAAGCCGGGAAAGGAGCAGGATCTTGGCACCAATTCACAACTAGTGTGGTGTATCTTTGCCCTGGACTCGTCATCCTCAGTAATGGTCTATCTCAGTGAAGGTGTTAGTGCCATTATGCCCACCAGGGAGAGACTAACTCTTCTTTACGATAACCCAGCCTCTAGTGTACGATAACTCAACCTTTACTGTATGATAACTTCTCGTGCACATAGCTCAACTTTTGCTCTATGATAACGTCACCTTTACTGTGCGATAACTCAACGTCTACAGTACAATATCTTAACCTCAATTTTAGGATAGCTCGACCTTAAATATGATAACCCCCTTAGGTATGATAGCATCACTTTGAGCACGACACCAGCGCCTTAAATATGACAACAACTCCTTAGGTGTTATAGCAACTCCTTGAGTACGATAACAGCCCTCAGTGTATATGATATCAATACACATTTACCCCCTCTACTTATGTGCTATCGGGTCAAAGCATCCCATTGAAAATTTCACCAAGTAATGTTATTGTTATGATGTCATTTGCATACGTTATTGGTAACTTTGCCTGTAATGCCCTGAAGCTGTGAAAATTACACGGAGAAAGTGAATTATAATGTGTGTGTGTGTGTGTGTGTGTGTGTGTGTGTGTGTGTGTCATTCATAGTCCTTGTAAAAGTATAATAACCAAATAATATACTAATACCGACAAGTATAAGCCTCTATCGTAAATATACAATGTTGAGAGATAAAACTATTATTATTATTAGTAGTTGTTGTTGTATTAGAAAACATTAAAATATTTAGGAATAATATAATAATGTCCGATAAAGTAAGTTAGGTTAACATTTTACTGTCAGAATCAAAATAAATACTGGTTAAATCACTCGTAGATCAAGTTCGTTAAGGCTTTGTAAGTTCTTAATGATGAACTGAATTGGCTAGCTTTAAATTTAAGCTGTGCTTAAGCTCCTCTCGAGACTTTACCTATCCTACCGGCTTGTGTTTACATGATGACGTCATGGCAGAAGGGGCGCGCACCTCCCCCACCAAGAACCAACCAGGTAATACAGTTTAGATCATCCCTAACAGCACATTTGGCTCTTTATTTACAAGTTTTGGCGCGAAATGCCGGGGTAGGGGAATATCTTCAGGCGGGCGGGATTTTACTTAGCTATAAAGACAAACTTGGCGGGTTGTTATGGCACATTTTTATAATTAGTTGCCGCGAGGATTATCCCAGGTTTACACGGGAATTTGCTCCTTGCCTCACTAGGACTTTGCTGCAGGATTTCACAGATCTGGCCGGAAGAAATTAACACAGTTGTTGAACATGGCTTTGGGAGATGTGTTTTGGACCTGTCTGTGTAGGTGAAGTTAGGTGCCAAGAAGATTACGGGGGAAATTAATGGCTTGGAGGAGAGTGCATTAGTGAAATGAGCGGAGGTAATGACTTTTATTTAGGAGTTTAATTTTTTTTTGTACTCTCTCTCTCTCTCTCTCTCTCTCTCTCTCTCTCTCTCTCTCTCTCTCTCTCTCTCTCTCTCTCTCTCTCCTTTTCACATGACCCTATAAGACATTCCTTTTTTAATAAATTATGTAGTACTAGGTTATAGTAAACAATATTTTCGATAATGATAATTTGTTATGTAAGTATAATTTTTGGTTATTATATTCATCAGTAAAAGTTAGATACGTGTGTGAGAGAGAGAGAGAGAGAGAGAGAGAGAGAGAGAGAGAGAGAGAGAGGGGCTACACACAAGTTCAGTACGTCACGGATACACCCCCACACAACCTCCACTCCACACACTAACTCAAAACCAATTTAAAACAAAAAAATCAAATAAAAAACTAAACCCAAATAAACCCCTTAACGTGACAAGGAGTTAAAGTAAATAAACCAAATTCCAAAAAGAAAAGAAGAAAAAAAAAGTATGCTGGAATAATAGGTACGATATTTTTTCCCCCAGGACGCTGGCAGAGGCGTGAATGGAGGAGTAATATTGCTTGGTGAAATAGGACAGACAAAGCCACTAAGGCCTGGGTCCCGTGGTCGAGCGAGATTGCTTGGCTCAAGGGAGAAAGTTTATATACCTCTTGTCTGCTGAATCTTGATAAAATTTGGGTTGTAAATGAATAAAATGATTGTGTCTGTCCGTCTCTCTCTCTCTCTCTCTCTCTCTCTCTCTCTCTCTCTCTCTCTCTCTCTCTCTAAACCCTCGTTCAAGAACAACAATTTTATGATGTTTATCGACAACCTGGTAAGTGTCAGGTGCCAGGAGACGTAACGCTCAGGTCCCGCCTGCCCCTGAACACGCCCTTGAGGCACCTTGAGATAGAGGAAGTTTTTGTCTGAAGTTCCGCTGAGAGAAATGTGTCATGATTTTTGTTGGTTTGAGTTGGTTGTGGGGTATGGTGAAGTTAACTCTCTCTCTCTCTCTCTCTCTCTCTCTCTCTCTCTCTCTCTCTCTCTCTCCTCTCCTCTCGCTCGAAAAGTGAACACAAGTAATAATTTGCACCATATAACATTGGAATTAAATTCTTAATATGTTATTTCAAATTATATGTCATATTTTCTGAATATAGATGGAGTTGAATACAAAATTTATGTATTGAAAATGCAAATTATAGAACCGCACGGAGAGAGAGAGAGAGAGAGAGAGAGAGAGAGAGAGAGAGAGAGAGAGAGGATATTTCATTGGATATATCTGAGTTGGTCTGTTCATTACATCATCTTTTCTGATACTGGTGATATAGCTTTTAAAAGGTCTCTTACGATTACCTTGTCTTATATTTAGTAGATCTGAATTAATACACAGGTGAGAAGGTCAGAAGACTCGGGGATGAGTCTGTGTGACCCTGATCTGAGGCATTATGGGTACTTGGTTATATGAGACTTGTCGTTGTTCCTCTTGGTGGTAGAGGCTACAGGTGAGGCTCTACCACTCTCCTGTGTGTTCCTCCTTATCATGTAATATAGTTACTGAGACGCTGAGTTATAGACGCGTTATTTCGTCCGGGTTGTTACTCTTAAACACGATATTCATTTTCAGGAAAAAAAATTGCACAATGAAAAACAATTACGTTTAATAACCAAAATAAATAATTAAATAAAAGGAGGACCAGAATTTTCTAAGGTTTTTTCTAGGTCTTCCACAAGATAAAAAACAACTTTAACTTCTACAATGTATATAAAATATATATTACTTAGTAAACAAGCAATAACTTTTTTTATCCAGAGTAATGTTTAGTACCATAACATTATTAGTTGAAAGTTTAGAATTAAAATTCGGAGCGATGCCAAAAATAGACTTTTTCACAAAACACTTTAACATGGAACTCTGTACCCATGTTGGCGGTGAACGACAACCACGATAATAATAATAATAATAATAATAATAATAATAATAATGATAATAATAGCAAAAAAGTAATAAAAATTAAGATATTACTGTAATAATAATGACACGATAAAGCAGGAGAAGAATAAATACTTGGGTGAGAAGAAAGGTTCCTTCCAAGGACCTCTAATAAAGGATTCTGGGAAGAAGCTACGAACTCATAAGGTGCAGGATTATGAAGGATACCTCGTAAGGTCGTTTCTAATTAGATTTACCTGGAAAACGGTGTTGGCAATTAAGGGAGTCAAACAGGATGGCGTGTGTGTGTGTGTACAGTTGGGCGTGTGTGAGTACAGAAGGGCGTGTAGGTGTACAGTTGTGCGTGTGTGTGTACAGAAGGGCGTGTAGGTGTACAGTTGGGCGTGTGTGAGTACAGAGTGGCGTGTAGGTGTACAGTTGGGCGTGTGTGTGTACAGAAGGGCGTGTAGGTGTACAGTTGGGCGTGTGGGTGAACAGCTAAGCGTTTGGGTGAACATTATGACGCGTGGGTAGAGCAGCGAGAGGGCGTGTAGGCGTGGGGTCATCATCATAACATCAAAACGGTGTGTGGGCAACAGTATATCAAGGGGGCGTGCGTGTGTAGGCGTGGAGACATTTACAGCAACAAGAGGGCGGGTGGGCGCAGTCATCATAACATCTCCCAGGACGTGGAAGCATGTGGGTGCAGGGGGGATGGAGGGCAGCATCACTCTCCGAGATAAATTAATCCAATTTTCTTGTTGCGTGCGACTGATGAACTGGGTGTGGTAGAGAGGATGGGGGGTGAGGGGCAATGAGGAGGGGGGTAGGAGGGAGGAGGTGTAGAAGTGGCAGTGGAGGAGGGGGGGGGGATTATGCAGGTGTTGGTTATGGAGGTAGTGGAGGAGGAGAATGAGGTATGAAGGGGATGGGAGGTCAGGTGTGATGGTTAGAGTGTGGAGGGAAGGAGGGAGAAGGGTGTTATTGTGAAAGGGAAAGGGAGGAGGAGCGAGGGTGATTAACGTTAGCAGGGGGACGCTGAAGAACAATAACACTGGTGCAGTACAAACCCTCGACTTTTTTACACCTAATGTTTACAAAACTGACGACTGAACCAACACACACACACACACACGCACACGCACACACACACACACACACACGCACACACGCGCACACACACACACGCGCACACACACACACACACACGCAATATGTATTGAAGATGAAGGTTATGCCTGAGAGCTTCCCAGGCTGGCTTCCTTACCTGCGACCCTCAATGACACCCACCTGGATCTTCCTCTTAGCCCCCTGCGACCCCAGTGGGTGTTAGATGAGGGTCCGTGTGCACACCTCCCGCAGCCTCACACTGCACGATGAAAGAAAAATATATGCTACCAAATGAACATCACAATAATACTTACCGAAAAAATCATCAAAATTCTTAGCATATGATTAATATTTAATTAGGATAAATATTTTTTTCTAAGATTAAATAACTGAATAATTGAATAATAGTATTTACAATTTTCAGTCAAAGTGTGTAAGTTTTTTACCATCTTTTTTTATGTTTTTCAATAATGGATCAGCCATGATGGTGTCAAGTAAACATTGTTACCTTGTTATAGTGTTTACTGACTCGTGTATTTGTTTATGTCTGTTTACATGTTTGTGTTTGTTATGTTGTGTGTGTGTGATAATTAATGTTGATACTTGACTGATTATGTGTGTAGTGTTGAGTGTGTATTAATTACTGTTGATGCCTGGGTGTATGTGAGTGGATCTGCCGTATGTGTGTGTATTGATAAATTCTGACGCCTGAGTGTTTGTGTTTGGTGTATGATCGTGATTTTCTTCCATGTTATGTGTTGTATGTATATTTTTCTTATGTTTTATTTATTATTATTACTTTCTATATTGTACGTGCTGGGAGGAATTCATCTTTCTGCTGCAGTCTTACAGATATAATTGTTAACGTTCTCACATCGTTATAATCAACGTTGGCTTAATCCGGATTTAGCTCTCATGAATCTTGTCTGACGTAGTTCCTCCTTCTTCCAAAACAACCTTTCTTGTTTATACATTCAGAATATCCTAACATACGAACATTTTAGAATCTAATTGTGTATCGTAAGTTTAAGTGTTATTGCGTGTGTAAATGAGTCAGTTCCTGTGTCTCCACTTAAGGGAAAATTTTATCGTACGTAGGTGTGAGAATAGTGGTGATGGTGGTGGGGGGGGGGGTGAAGGAAGGGAAGAGGGGAGGGGAGGGGAGGGGGCAGTATTGGACACGAGCACCTGATTAGCACTACACGTAGGAAATGTCCTCACTTTGTCTCTGTCGGAAGCATACCAGGTCTAATCCTCTTCATTTATCGCTTCCTGTTTTAATTTTTCTTCATTTCTCCACTATTCTCTACTATTTTCTATTATTATATATTTTCTTAATTATATTTTATGTTTCCTGTATTAGTTTCGTTACCTATTTGAATTTTTTTATTTGTTTTATTTTATTATTCATGGACTTAATTTTCGTTTGGTTGTTGTTATTTCAGTCATTTTATTCACTAATTATTCATACTTGTAGTGGGTGAATATTTTACAGTGAATTTAGTTTTTTCTGTTAAATTTCCTGTAATTCTGAGGAGTAGTGATGCTATTATGCGTTATGGTGACTGTTGTGAAGAGGAAGTAGAATATTTCTTTTATGACGTATGTAGTAATAATAATACTTATCAGCTTCAAATTACAATATGTGGGAGTTTTTTTTTTTTACTGTGAATAGTCATTTTTGTTTCACTGACCTAGCTGATATATTTTTTTTCCCGCGTGGGTGTTATTGATACGTCTCGTTATATATGCTGCCAAAATTACGAACAATGCCTACCTGACACAGCCAAGTCTACTGATGATCGCTATTTTGTTGTTTTCGTCTGTAGTAACACAGTAACATTTCAGACTCGTTATCCTATACTGCTCCTGTGTTGTGTCTTATAAAGTGTTGAAATTGTTTCATACATGCATTATTACCTTTATCCCTGTCTTAAAAATGTTTTAATCTCGTAAGTTTTAGTGCCAGGGAAGTGTTAAAAACAAGACTCTTTTTTAATAAGACTCAAGAAAGTAATGAATGAGGTAATATGATGGCTGCCACCACCGCCATCTGTTGCCCTGGTAACCAATTAGTAATGAGTTGGTAACTAGGGATTATTATGTGATATTTGTCCCTCGGAACTGATGCTCTTCTTTCTCTTTAATGCGTCTCTCTCTCTCTCATCGTCATTAACGTGCTACTCTCCTCCTTGCAGGTTACACGAGGTCTTGTCTTGGGTGCTGGAGGTGCCGGAACACGTGGGTGCTGGGGAGGCGAGGGTCACCTGGTCACTGCGCTACCTAATGGACGCCCACCACCGCGAGACCTTCTCCGGCGCCGACTCCCGCAGGATGTCCACACGTCTCACCATCCTCAAGGACGACATCCAGGCCGTCCTACCCATAGCCAAGGTGAGGGAGAAGGGTAGGGAGGAGAGGTAGAAGAGGGAGAAAGAGAGGAGGAGGAAAGAGAGAGGAGAGCAGAAGTGGGAGGGAGGGAAGGCCAGAGGTGAGGGAGGGAAGGAGGGGTGAAAGAGAGAATAAAATGTGATTGGACGGGAAAGAAAGATGAGTAAAAAGAAAGGAAGAACGGCAAATAGAGAAGGCAAAAGACAAATAATAAAAATATAAACGAGAGAGCCAGACACAGAAGTAAGGAAAATATGAAATAAAAACATTAATAGTGATTGCAAGACAAACAGAATCGATGAGAATGTTAGAGAAGTAGTAAGAGATGAGGAGAAAGGGGAAGAAGAGAGATAACAGAAAAAAGGAGAGGATGATAAAGATTGATGAGGATTGTTGGAAGAGAATGCTGAGTTGGTGCGTAATACGTGTTACAGATAGTGTTCCAGGTGTGTTACAGATAGTGTTACAGGTAGCTTTACGTCTATATTATTGATAGGGTTACGGATGTTGGTCTCAGATCTCGGTTTTATTGAGGATGAAGTAACACTCGTCTCTGCAACACAAATCTCTTCAACACTAGTTTCTGTAACACTAATCACGAACATTAGTTTCTGTAACACTAATATCTGTCACAGTAATATCTGTAACACTTAATATCTGCAACACTAGTCTGCAATTAATTTCTATAACGCGAGTCTTTGCAACACTAAGCCCGCTACAACGTTGTGTCTTGCCGTAGCCAAAAGCCTTATTTGTATTTGAATAGAATCTGGCGGCTCGTATGTTAGATGCAGGACAGAGACTTACCAAACTAAACTGTATCTATACTCATGGTGGTGATGGCGACGAGGGTTTGGATCGAGGAATTAGACTTATCGTGTTAATATGTATGATAGCGTGTTTTATCTTAGACTATCATGGTAACAGTGGTTTGAGATTAATTTAGTAGTAGTAGTAATAGTAGTAACTGAAGGTTTTAGTGTGCTATATCTACACTTATGGGAACCCACTTTCATATGTATTTATAAACATGACTCCCTCCCTTCCCCCATTCCCCTACAGTGTACGAGTGTAGTAACTGAAGAAAAAACATGTTTATTGCCAATGTTTACGAGGGTTTGGACAATGAGGGTACAAGTGTATGTTGTAGGACAGTAAGACAGCCGCGAGAGTTGAGATGGGAATGATGGAAACAAGAGTGAGAAGAAAGAAAAACTCCCTCAACGCCTTAGCCAGTCGAGTGCTGTAGAAGATAGAGGCAGTCGTTGGGTTACTTTATGATTTATCTACCCCGAGATGAAGGCATTTTTATATCTTGGTGATTGACATGAACTCCATCTGCATTCGGTCGTGTGTGTTAAAATATTCAGGTTTTTCTGTTGAGTAACTGTGCTTTAGCCAATACGTTTGTAGCGACCAGTCATTCATTTGATCCATTTGTGATAATGGGAGTGGTAACAGTGATTTAACATTGACAATAATGGCAACAGAAAGAATTGCAGATTTTATTTAATCTCTCGTGTTAGGTGGTCATGTTGGTAGGAAAATGGGTGTCCCTGTATTGTTCAAAATTTTTCAAAAGACAAAGTAATCTTTTATATTCTTGTACCACCCAAGTCATTGTTTTAATAAGAGTAAGTTTGTAGTGTCGCATAAGGGTAAAGTTTGTTGTCAGGCTCACGAGAAAGAACCTTGTTGTGCCCCCTCCCCCCCACCAAAAAAAGCTCGTCGCAGTCATATAAAAATGTTACCATCACAATTTCCCCCTACAAACGCCGCTGGCATTCACAAATAAAATATTACCCTAACGCCACAACCTAACCTAAAAGAATCATTCTACTCTGTACCAGTTACAACGAAAAAATATTTGTGTCAAAAGCCTAAATCTATTAAAGAAGATGATAATTAAATCATGCCAATTTAAAGGTTCGTTCATTTGCAAATTTTCCACCCAAGAATGATGGCACACATCGTTTGTGTGTCTGTCAACTTACGAACAAGAAACAATAATACTTTTTGCTGCACTTTTAACTCCCAGCACGCGAGGTGTGTGTTGTGCCTGTGTACACAGCCAGAGCTCGCTGTACAACGCTGCGGTGTCCAATTACACAGTTTTTGCAGCAATAAAGTGAAGGGTTACTTTGTGTTGTGGTGTATTGGTGAGGGTGCACTGGTGGTAGTGTATTGGTGGTAGTGGTGCACTGGTGGTGGTGTATTGGTGGTGGTGATGCACTGGTGGCGGTGTATTGGTGGTGGTGGTGCACTGGTGGTGGTGTATTGGTGGTGGTGATGCACTGGTGGCGGTGTATTGGTGGTGGTGATGCACTGGTTGTAGTGGTGCACTGGTGGTGGTGTATTGGTGGTGGTTATGCACTGGTGGCGGTGTATTGGTGGTGGAGGTGCACTGGTGGTAGTGGTGCACTGGTGGTGGTGATGCACTGATGGTGGTGATGCACTGGTGGCGGTGATGCACTGGTGGTGGTGTATTGGTGGTGGTGATGCACTGGTGGTGGTGTATTGGTGGTAGTGGTGCACTGGTGGCGGTGTATTGGTGGTGGTGATGCACTGGTGATGGTGTATTGGTGGTAGTGGTGCACTGATGGTAGTGGTGCACTGGTGGTGGTGATGCACTGGTGGCGGTGTATTGGTGGTGGTGGTGATGCACTGGTGGCGGTGTATTGGTGGTAGTGGTGCACTGGTGGTGGTGCACTGGTGGTAGTGGTGCACTGGTGGTGGTGGTGCACTGGTGGTGATGCACTGGTTTTGTTGGTGGGGGTGATGGGTTGTAGTGTAGCAAAGGGCCCCAAGGGTACCCGCTCTGATGACGTGCCCCGGGCCCCGTACCCCGCTCGGCACGGCTCTATATACAGTACAGTTATACTCTACAGGTAATTGCATCCTGTTCCTGTTTTATTATATATATTATGCTTGAGTATGTTTTTCATGTTTATAAAAAATTACTTTGAGTTTAGTAAGCTACCATGTCAGTATCGTGTACGTCTAAACTTATAAAATAATGAAAAAATACGTTCATAAATGCACTTAGAGTCACACACACACACGAATATGACACGGGTGCCGAATAAGTTTTTAGTGGGTGTAAATAGATTCACATTTTTGTGTACGTATACAGTATGCTTATGTGCACCAATACTCAAGCATACGTACATGTTAGCATCCTGTACGTGTGTGGGGGGGGGGGGGGGTATTGACAGGGCTTCACTTCTGAACTTTTAACACTAATACAGGAACTAGAATTTACGTCATAGAACACGTGTCTTGTGTGGGCGGCTTCTGGTGACGTTATTTGGGATGTTATGGGGTGTGTGGGCGACCTTGGTGACGTCATGGGGTGTGTGGGCGGAGCTTGATGTCATTTATAAGTTTTAGGATATCTCTTGACATCCCTATTATTATGTAAGCAGATGTCTCCTTTTACTTACTCTTCACTCTTTCACCACACTTATCCCTTATCCCGCCCCCGTTATCCCTTATGCTTCACCCCTTATCCCTCACTTTATCCCTCACCCCACTAACCACCTCCTCTACCCCTGACAGAGCTGGTCGGTGGTGAACACAGCGGTACTTACGGGGCGTCAGGTGTCCCGAGCCATGAAGGTGCTGATTGTGTCTCAGGCAGGTAAGGTGGCTGATGTCACCCTCCAGTCCTCCTGCAACTGCACCGACGAGGCCGCCCTCAAGGTAGAACTTCAGAGTTTTTGTTGTCTTAGTGTCCGATTTTTTTGCTTCTTTGCGTGTGTGTGTGTGTGTGTGTGTGTGTGTGTGTGTGTGTGTGTGAGAGAGAGAGAGAGAGAGAGAGAGAGAGAGAGAGAGAGAGAGATACTATAAAAATTGGGTTGGACCAGATAGTAACTTATGAATGTTTAGGAATATGTAACGTGAATAGTGTTTGAGGGTGCGTACAAGGGATAGATAGATAGATAACCATGAAATAAATCAAAGAATAGATACACTTTATCCTCGGTAGATTATTAGTTTATGTTGCCTTAGGCCTATACAAGATATTTTATTGTATGACAAGTCCTTAAGTACTGTAGGCAATTTGATAGAATGTTTGCTTATGAATATGTATAAACTGTGAATGGGTAGTTTTATTCACCATTTATTTGTTATTCATGTACAGTATTCCTCCTCTTATTGAGCCACTCTTCTAGTATCTTCTTTTGTTGAGGTTTTGGTGTCACAAATTTCTCGCCGTCTCCCTTTCTATTTTTAGTGCGCTTGTTTCTCTTAATTTAGTTAGGGATGGAGTATAATTGATGACCTCTGTTGAGACAGTTTAATAGATGTCAGCACCGTGTACATTGGTTTATATTAATGGATAGATGGATATATACCGTAGTGTGTATACAGTCAGCAAAAAAATATTCTACACCCTCTGCAACGATCACTGACTGAGGCCATGTTAATTTGGTAAGGTTGGTATTTCTGGTTGTGTGATGCATTGTATAGCCAGTATGGTGATTTTTTTATATCACTTATAGTTAATACAGTGAAATTAACAGGAATCACCCTCGTAAATGAGTATTTTCAGAATTCTTGGTCCGGTGTGTCATATTGTATAACACCATGAAGGAGCAGAATATATTGTTGTTGACTGTACATAGCTATGCCACCCAGCTAGTACCTCATTAACCACGACCACCCCGACAGGTGTCAGCGTCGTGTACTTCAGTGTATCTGGATGGGTCAGAGGTTCGTGGGAGTCACAACGCCACTGTGGTGGCTCGCTACGACATCCTCACAGGATCTGCATCCTTCACGGTGTGGATGCCTGAGCTCCCTCTCACCGTGCATGTGGGGGACACCAAGCTCTCCCAGGTGAGGGGGTGGCGCTCCCCAGACCCTGCCACAACTGCTACCTATGCCGTCAAGCTTCACCCTGCTGCCGTCCAGCAAGATTTAACGCTACGCCACGAAGACAATGCTGTCACGCCCTTCTGCTCAGTGCGCTACCAGCAGACTCCTGTACAGGTGTGTGATAGAGAAGACTCCCTAGCTTAAAGGAATTAAAGTTATATCCTGTATAAACACTTCTACTGTAATTGATTCTGTGAATTCATCTTAAAAATAAGTACTTTTCAAGACAATTTTTATAAATGAGCGCATTAATTTGATTATATTTCATATTAATTGTACTAAAGATAATATGTTTGCCTTCATGATGTTTTCCCATATGTCTCTTAATAACCAATTAGTCATCTGCATTCTCTGAGCAGTGCATACCTGTTGCCGGTGTATGTGACACGGAACCAGTTTAGATTATAGGCGTTAAGTAACAGATGCAAAATTTTAATGATTTAATATATTTGATGTATTAATTTAGGTTCCCAGTTATGATACCTTGAATAACTGCACATTATATCACAATAAAATAAGTTACTGCACAATTAATACCTACTGGTAAACAAGTTGAAGTGAACAACCTGTTCATTGTCATCATTGAATAACTCAGGTAAAATATATAGGCCACAGTATTTCCATTGGCTTTAAGAAAATTGTACGTGAATATTCACATAGTACTTTTATGATAAATTGGCTTCATCTGACTGACAAAAATTAGTATATTATTAGATAAATAAACCTTTTCTTCTACAGGTGTACGGGAGGTTTGTAGCTGTAGACGACAACAGTGGGCGTCAGTCTTACCTGTTGTCCCGAAGAGCTCAAGTGCGAGTGACTGAGTTAGTGGCTCACCTGTTGCGTGTGGCCGACACCTCTGTGGCTATACTGGACCACACCACACTCATGGGTCGAGCCCCTGGCCGCACCGAGGTCCAGGTTAGCCTCATGATTTGGTTTAGTATTGAGATATACTGTAGGTGGTACAGAAATTAAAGTCCAAGCCATGATGTCTGTAAAGAGAATCTACCTGCAATTGATGAAGGTTTTATTTTACAAAAGCTTTCGAAAAAATAATAAGTTGCTATAGGTGGAAATCAACAATCTGAATCATGTTTTTTCTATGCCGTTTCCATCATAAATTACAAATAAAGATGATAATTAACATTTTCTTATGTATGTTCTGGTGATATCTTACAAGTGGACTCTTAAAAGATATTTGCAAATGAACAGTTGCTCACCCATCTCTGTCACTTTTCCTTATGGTATTTCTTTAGCAAACTACATGTAAGCGAGATACAGTATTTACTTCTACGTACTTTTAACCTCTTCGCCACTGACCGGCTCGTTAGCCGCTTGGGCGGTCTGTCATATCTGTTACGCACTGTTGGCGAGTACTGGGCATGCACCGGCTTCTGAATGTATCTGAACCTTCTTTAGTGTTAGTTAAGTCTGGTCTTGAAAGAGCTCACACTCGATACCGTCACAATACTCTCCGGCAGGTTGTTCCAGGAGTTCACAATTCTCGCTCCGAAAAAGTTTGCCCTCACAGTTTTCTGGACTTGTGGTTTCTTCTATCTTGAGCTGTGACCCTTGTGGGGTGAGCGTCCGCCTACTCCAGGTAGTGTCCTCCGAGATGCTTATACACCTCAATTAAGTCATTCCTTGTTAGTCTGTAGTATTAGCTATGCAGTTGCAGGCACTGGATAACCGAGTCTCGAGCATATCTCGGGGACCAGATGGGGTGACAGTACTCCAGGTGGGGAAGCACCTCAATCTTGAAGAGTGTTATGAGAGATGGACCGTCCAGACATATGAACGACCTTCTAATAAGACCTACTAGTTTAGTTGCTTGATTCACCTTCTTCTCACAATGGCCCGAGAACTTCCGTTCATTTTCAACATACACACCCAGGTCCTTTTCGCATTCAATCCCTGTTAATGCAGTTTCTTCATCTCGTTGGGACATGTGATATACCTCCTTACCTTTGGTATTTCCCAGGTGCATCAACTTACACTTCATGACATTGAATCTTGGCGGTCCCACTAATTACCCAAATGTACCCAAATGTAGCCACAATGAAGTCAAATGATGGTCATACAAGCGTAAATCGGGCTGTGAATCACTTGTGTAAGGTGAAGCGCAGAAGCGTTCACAGTGCCCAACAGGGAAGCATGCTAAGTTCATGCTTGCCTTTATGTCTCATGAGTTAAGGGCATAGAAGCCTGAAGAGTCAGTGGCTTATGTCATCAAGTTATTGGAAGTGCCAACAACTTGTCCCTGAATACGAATTCACAACTTTCGATTTACACCAGGTACCTACTTTACTGCTAGGTGAACAGGGACTAATGGAGGCTAGGAAGTATGTCCAAACAACTTCCACCGGCCCGGGAATCGAACCCGTGACATCTCTCTTGCGAAGGCAAGAGCGGTACCACTCTACCACCAGCACCCCCTGTACTTTACTGTCTGCTTGTACTGTTACTCACCCATTTGTCTTCCACAGGTACTGTCGCCCATCACTGGCCGGGTAATCGGGGCACGGGAGGTGCGGGTTGGGTCAGACAAGGTGTGGGTCAGTCGTCTTCGGGCAGCTGTCATCTCTGGCCTTACTCTGTCTCTCCAGCCTGATTCACACCTCCCTGATGGCTACTCTGCCATCACTGCTGTAACCCCCACACTCACTGCCAAGTATCAGGTACAGTAGATATATTAAATGTGAGGCTCTTCAAGAATCAAATAAACCCAAACACTGCTGAATATCAGATACGCCCACACACTGGCTAGTATTGGATTATGTATGTATACCCACACTGTGAAAAGAACCAGGTTATGTCAAGTATCATGGATATAAAGTCCAATATACATCAAGTACTGTATGAGTATTATGTACATGAAGTATCAAGTATCTGAAGTACCAGGTAGTTTGAATATCAGGTACATTGATTATCAGGTACAGTACATAAAGTATTGTGTACATTAAGTCCAGGTAACATATTTGTCAATATCAATATAAACCAGATATCAGGTACATAGAAGATCACTTAAATTGAGTATCAAATAACCCCCCCCCCCCCCCATGTACAGAACTATACATTGAGTATCAGTTACATCACTTACATTTAAAAGAATATAGTACAGTCATGCCTGCAAATTTCAGAGATTCAGTATACTGTACCTATAACCACACAGAAACACTCATGATAAAGGAAATGAAATGTCAACATGCATAATCCAGGTACAGGATTAATAATACTCACACCTACACACAGGTTAAAACCCTTTAGAAAACTCATACCCACATACCCACAAGAATACTCCCTTGCCCACACTCTTTCTAAGTATACTGTATATAAGTATAGGTACACCCATAAACATATACAATATCCATTCCTTCACACAGTTCAAGTAGCTATACATTTATACTTACGAGAATAAACCCATATTCAGTCTAGGTATTCACATCCCGGGGTAAGGTTAGCCTACTGCGAGCATGTCACAGGTAGCTTTTGTTCAACATAAATGCAATGTAAATTTAAAATGTCACCTCTGTAAAACTGTTCAGACCATCGGAGGTTCTGGACCATTGATTGCTGGAAATTCGATGGTTGGCCTGGACTGTACATCTTACAGTACTTTCCTATTAACCTCAACCATAGTACAGCTATTGAAATAAAATTGCATCATTGTAACTGTATCTCACGGTATTTTTTCTTGTATATCCACTCATTCCATCTTACTGTAATTGTATCAGAGTTTACATCTTTCCTTGTATCTCCACTCTGCCCTAGAATTACTTTATCGCACTGTACAGTATATATTTTCCACAGGAAGGTCTGGTGGACGTGTGGGTGGAGATGAGTGATGGGGTAGTGATGCCCTTGAGGGAGGTGCCCCCTTCACACTATACTCTCAGAGTCAGGTCCCTTGACCCCGGAGTAGTGGCTGTTGCCCCTTCACCCCGCACTGCCCAGCCCAGAGTCATTGCTATAGGTCATGGTGCCGGCGACCTGCTGGAGGTGAGGTCTCTTGTGCCTGTAAAGGTTCTTACTTATGCGATGGTGAATAGTTACATTTATGTTCATCATCCTCTTTCAATTATGGTCAGAGATTAAAATTGGAATCTCAAAATTTGAAGAAGTAGGTCCCCTTTTATTTACCTGAAACTTCGTTCATTTGCCATACACCAACTGATGGGAGTACCATACTTAATCTGTTAAACATTATCTATTTTCTCATGCATGTAATGCTTCATAAGCTTCTAAATTTAAGTCATGAACTTAACATCACATATGTTCAGGATATGTAGAGAAGAGTAGTGTTGAGACTGTTCCAACTGCACACCAAACAAAAACAAAATGTGCTGAGTGGTACAATGCTCACACAGCTCAGCCATCAGTTCTATTGATGTTCAGAAATTTATTTTTACCATCAGCAAGAGCTTCAATTAACCTCAGTGTTCATAGTTTGAGGTTACGTTAAATACTTTGTAAAGGTTAGGGTTTCCAGAAATGCAACCCTATCGTAAATAGGGGGATACCTGTATGATGTTTCTTTTGATAGAGATGTTAGATATACTGTACTGTACTGTAATTATTATATTCAACTGACAGTAACTGCTTCCAACATCCCCCTAGTAAGCTGCACAACTCACAATTAATATTCACCAACTCCCTAAAAACCTCCATCTCTCAAATTATCGTCCCCATCCAAACTCTTGACACCAAGTTCACGAACTCCTAATCCTCCCAAGCAGTATTTGCTGATTCCTAATAACATGTTTTTTTTTCCATTCCCAAATAATTCCCAACAATCTTTCACAGTCCCCTATTAGTTTTCAATGATTCTGACCAACTAAATTTTTTATTTATTACCTTTAACAATCCCAGCAACCCTCACCAACCCTTGATGCTGTACTGTACCTCCTAGACCATCACTGACACCATATGGTCTCTGCAGGTGAGCTTGGAAGTGACTGAGGAATGTGAGCATAGGCGAGCATCGCTGGCCAACACCAAGGTGCATGTCAAGATAGATCTGGGCACCACCCCGCCGCCACTGCCTGCCCTCGACAATGACCTACAGCCACACCACACCCACCCAGATGACCCTACCCACCACAAGCTTAAGGTTAACACTTAACCTCTGTGGTTTAGTTTTTAGCTTTTTGCCCTTTGCTATTTATTTTTCTTTGTATATTCTTTCTATGGGTTCTATCCTCTTTGTACTTAGTATTATTTTTTTCTTTCTGAATTCTATTCCTTCTGTGTGTTACCCTTTTAATGCCTCAATTGACACTTATTATATTCCCTGAGAATTGTTGAGTGATCCACATTGTCTGCTAGTCTGTCTTCCATTTTATCCCATGCTTTATGTCAGGTTAATAGCTTCTCAAGCATTGAAGACTTTAATGATTTCAACGGAAACGCAGCGAAAGGGTTAATATATTTTTTCTCTCTCTCTCTGTTTTGCCATCTACAGTATGATGTACTGTATCCTCTCTGTTTACTGTGATTTTTTCTTCTTTTTACTATTTACTTTCCTTTAGATTGATATGTCAAAAACTATTTACTCCCATCTTTTATTGTCTAATTATCCTCCCATTGTGATTATTTCCTCTTCTTTTAGACTTACCTTTCTTTGATTATTAATACTCTCTAGTAGAGCCTATATTTCAAGTTTCTATAAGTTCCTTCAGCAATTCCCTCACTTCCAACTTCAGTTTTTGGGACACTAACAGATCACTACCGTATATGTTAATGACTGCCTGTGTAAAACCCACCAGATTTTCAATAGATATCCACACATTGTTTGTGATATGGCATCGTAAGTCCTTTTTTCAATGAAGGTACTACCACAGAATAAATCGTTTTGACTACTGAAAATTTGACTGAAATGTGAAACCACTAGTAGTTCCTGAAGATGTACCAAATACGCTATAGTACATTGTTTGACAAAATGTGGTAGTTATGTGGCATTATTTAGTGGGTGTGTGGTCGTACAGTATTGAGTTAAAGTGTGGTAGTATTGGTATTTACATGGTAGTCGGTAGGTTATGCATTCGTATGTGGTAATGAATGGGGAATTACTGTATGTGGTAGTATTGTAGGTACTGTATGTAGTATGTTTGGGAGGTATGTAGCAGTATATGTGAAAGGTATGAGGTATTGTTTCATAAATGCTGTATATGTTTTGTTTGTGTTAGTGTGTGGAAGTATGGTAGGTATGTAGTATATTTGTTAGGTTCGTAGTAGTTTATGAAAGGTATGATGTGATGATTAGTAGGTGCTGTATGCGTTGGGTATGTGGCAGCATATGAAAAGTCACTGTTAATATCTTCTATGCTATGACCCTTACTTTCATACAAGCAAAGTGTTCATGTCAAGATACATTTTATTTTTCAAATTAAAAATCCTTGCCGTTACTTATTATCATCGGTCGGATACTCTTTAAATGATTCATTGATCCACTTTTAACCCTTTGAAAATGATAAAGATTGTTAGGCCTTTCTCAGTGTTTATGATTTGTTGCTATGGATGTGGTGGGTGACAAGGTTAAGCAGGTAGGAGACAGAGTACAGTAATCAATGTGGTATTCAGATTCTCAAATATTTTCATGTTCATTTCCCCCCTAATTTAGAAGTCAAGAACATGTCTGACAAGTTAAATGTAATTTTTTATTAATTGATGGTGTCAAAATTATACTAATAATCTAGCATAACTAAGTGTGTTCTGTTCGCGGGTAAAGGAAATAAAAGTCTGTGGAAATCTATGTTTAACGCCTCTTTCACACAATGTTTTTTTTGTCTCTGTCATGTAACTTAGAAATCAATAGAGTACAATGGATGACCATGTGAAAGGTCCCATTGAACTCCATTGATTAACATGTTGCACGTCAAAAAAATGATCGTGTGGAAGAAGCCTAAGTTTATGAACATTAAATGAATTTATATGACAGTGAAAAATGGATAGTTAAAGAATATGACATACGCAGACTTGGGCAAGATGAAGTGAGAATGATGAGGAACACTGAGAGACAGGGGGGGTCTGATCACAGCTAAGAGTACAGCTGGATATTGAGAGAACAGTACAATATTGGCAAAGTTCTGTGTAAATGTAAGCTGAAATGGTTTGGGCATGTGGAGAGAATGGATGAGACAAGAGGTGCAGGAGTCTAAATGTGGAGGGGAAGAGAGCCAGGGGTAGGCCAGGAATGACATTGGGAAGGTTGTAAGAAGTCACATTAGAGTTAATAACCGAACGAGAGAAACTGTAACAGTCCATGTAGCATGGAGTGCTACGAACAGGTAATCACAGCTAACCCAAACAAGCATAGAAAATGGAAATAAGACATTGATGAAGATGTAGTTGTGGTGATAAAGATGGCCCTTGGTGGTATGTGCCATGTGTAGTGAGTGTTTTGTCTCCTCCAGGTTCATGTGTCTGAGCTGCCGCATGCAGATGCTGCTGCCCCACTTAAGAATCATTTGCTGATGGCAGAGCAGCCACAGATGCCAACACTCCACTCCCGCCACCATCCACCTCGACCCAACGGTGTCACCCCTTTAGAGGTGGGCATGTATGTACTCCTGGCAGTGTTTGGTGCTGCCATTGTGGTGTTTGCTGCCTCCTATGTGGTGTATACTTGGAGTGTTCGTGGAGGTAAACCCATGTTGCCACCATCTCACCACACTCGCCGCTCCTCCCACCAGAACCACCACGACTCCGTCACCAATGCTCACGATTGGGTGTGGCTGGGGAGAGCCACTTTGGAGAGGGCCTCTGGGATGGGACTGTCTCCTCCCTCACAGTCAGCTTCAACTGGTATGGTACCTCTCAGTGACCTGAATGGCAATAGCCAAGAGCAACAACAGCAGCAACAGCAACTACAGCAACAGCAGCAGAGCACCTGGCAGGATCTCCAACGTCTGTCCCGTGGGTATGATCGTAGCCCTGCCCCCATCAACATTACCACCAACCCCACAGCTGAGGAGGAGAGCGAGACCACCCAAACAACCCACTCTTCTCGCCTGACTGGCTCCAATACTTTCACTCGTCCTTCCCGCAATACCCGCCGAGTAACTTTCAACAATCTAAGTGATGACGCAGCTGCTTCCAGCAGTGAGGAAGAGCGTCCCCCTATTCCTCCTCATCGTAACATTGGGGTCAGTGCCAATATGGCCGGCCATGACCCTCACCACGATGACTCCAACCCACCCCCGGTGCCTCCCCATGGCGTCAACGTCATCAACAACCCCATGGAGGATGGGTACTCGGACAGGCAGGGGGCGAGTGGGCACGAAGGGGCTACCTTGAGCCAGTTGCAACAGGCATACACCCAGCAGCAGCTTCTGCACCCCTCACACATACAGCAGTTCCCCCATCAACACCAGAGTCATGAAGAGAAAGAAATGAGTGATCCTAAATTCGTAGAAGTTAATGCTGATGACTTTGTGCGACTGCGAGGTGTGTGTCGAGGTCGGGCCGCCCAGGTGCGCCGTGCCACCATTCTGGAGAACCCACTGCTCTCCTCAGCCCTCCCAGACAACTTCAGTGTCACGGACCACCTTGATAACCTACCACCATCCATGGACTATGACCAGCTCATGGAGTATTTCTCGAACCTCAAAGAATCCAATGCCTGAACCTCAGATGAAGTTGGGGGCCAGAGAAGCAGCGAGGGAAGTGAGAAGTTTTGGGAAGCCTCACAAGGATGGCACTCTCCAGACTCTACCCTTCATTGCCCCCTGCCACACTGACCTCAGAACCCAGACACTGTCTCGCCTCACAAACTATATAACTTGTGTATTCAGTGACTATAAATAAGTAAATAAATGAATGGGGCAGCTACACCCGTCATCTGTATGAGAGTGAGCAAAACAATAACTGATGTGTCCCATTGCTTGAGTTTGTGCACGTAGTGACTCTCCAAGCGCCCTGTACATTATCCCGAATATGTTACACAGGTAGATGTAACCGAGAGTATAAATAATTGCTGTACATGATACAGAAAATTTATAACATGAATAAGATGTATATCTTTGTTCAAGTGTTCATCCTAGGCTAGGATTATATGTCAGCTGTAAGTGTGTTAGTGGTGTTGAGGCCGCGGTGTTGGTGCACTGAGAGCTGCCGGATGTGTGTTGGGTGGTCACAGTCCCAACACACCCCGCCCAGTTTACATGTCTAGAAGGATATAACCACATTTCCAAACCTCTTCATTGTTGTGAGCTGATGACACATCAAAGTCTACTTTAAAAAAATAACAATTCCGGACTTAAAACATATATTTTTTTTATGAAAAGTACAAGTTTGGACCAATGGAAATCTGCCTGTTGCTGACAAGTGACAGAGTTAGTTTAGTTATCAGCTCACAACACAGGAGGGGATTGAAAATATGATTGATAATGAAGATAATTGTAGAAATATATCATCGATAGCAAAAAGCCATTTACAATGTCTGGTGCAGTTAGACAAATGCATGAATACTTCAAATCAATATATTACCTGCAATAATGCTATACTTAAATGCAGCATTACTCTCCTGTCAGCAGCAGCTCTAGACTGCTATACTGCTGTTAACAGTGCTGTGTTGACCTACAGTAATGATGCACTTACAGCATGCTATAAATTCCTGGAGTACTGCTAACTTCTTGCAATAAGTGCTATACGGCTTTTTCTGCACTGTTTTGCATCCATATCTGCAGAAAACAGATTACAGTACTGGTGGAGCTGGTCTCTCTGTCCCGCGGTGTTGTTGTGTTGACTTAGTGCCATCATGTTGACGTACAGTGCCATCATGTTGACCTACAGTGCCATCTTGTTGACCTACAGTGTCATCATGTTGAACTGTAGAGTCATCATGTTGAACTACAATATCATTGTGCTAACCTACAGAACCTGCTGTTATTGGCCTGCAGCATTGCTGTAAATGACCTGTACCATAATTCTCTTGGCTTTCATAGTCTGTTTTTTACGAGTTTTCAACATGTTAATTACAAGTTTCTGACATGTCATGAATGAATTTGAGAGAAATTTCTAACATGTTTCTTTCAATCTGTAACATACTGTAATTATCGTGTGTTTGAGTGTTACTGATGTCTCAAACATGCTTGCATCATTTTTCTCATATTAACATTTGTGACATTCTGACATATTGCAAACATATTTGTGATATTTTTTAAATGTCCCACTTATGATTGGAATGTCTCAAACATGTCTGCAACATGCTTTTGACATGTTGCTAAACATGGCCCAAATTTGTCTAATGTGTGTGTTACTCTTATAGAGAAATGAAAGGTCATGGGGCCTTGAAGAAAACCAGGTCAATTAGTCATTAACCTCATCTTTGATATAGTTTGTGTTTCATGATTAGAATGAGCACTACTTACACTATATACAGTACTTCAAGGTAATTTGATAGCACAGTGTGTGTTGCGCCAGCAAAAACCTGTTAGCCAATGAAAATTGGGTTTTTATAGAGGGGAAAAGGTGTTTGGAGAGGTAAAAGATATTGGTGGATAGAGTATATACATTGGCAGATGGAAACGAGCATTGAGTGGGATATATTAATGTTGGTAGATGGAAGATACATTAGGTGTTGCTACAGGGAAACACTTCTTAGTAGAAGTAAAACAGTCCTGGGGGAAGGGAAAACAATTGACAGAAAGAATAGGTGGCTAATACTGTTAACAGAAAAAAGGTGATTGTTTATGATGAAAGTGAAGCAAACTTATGTTGTCAGGCTGACAGATAATGTACTGAGAGTGCCTACATGTGCTGACAGAATGAAGACAAGTGTTGGCAAATTAGAGACAGATGCTGGCAGAATGATGTAAAGTTATTGCAGTTCTGATGTCAGTTAGTATAGGTCAGTGTTGTGTGAATGAGGGCAGAAGTTTGCCGTTAAAACAGCTGTGGTTAGAGCACAGACAAATGTAAAAAAAAAAAATAATAATAATTTTGAGAAGTTGGCAGAATTAAAGACCTGGATGTTCACACATGTGATGCCATCTTGTTGACAACTGAAGGTGCTGGGTATTCTACCTCTATTAAACCCTTGAGTATGATGACTCAACTCAAGTATGATAACTTTTCCCCCCTTGAGCATGATGGCTCGATGCACTGAGGTATGATAACTTTCTGCACCCTGTGTATGATGACTCTACCAGCCAGGGTACAATAACCTTTTGTTCCTTGAGCGTGGAGTGGGTCATCTTATCCAAGGTATTAATAAATGTGGGTAACTGACATACAGGTTGAAAGTGACCTCTATTTAGATCTGTTGCAGCATACTAAAACTTTTTCTCATGAACTGCATTATAAATTTATTACCAGCTAAGAGAAAATGAAATTATTATATTATACTCGGTTGTGTTTTGTTAGATAATGTCTTACCTCAAGCAAACTTTACTGACAGTTATCCTCTATACTTTATTTTTTGAGATTACGTCAGTTCCTAATTCTAAAAACAGCAACTCTATAAACAACAAAATCTGTCTTTGTTTACACCATTCAATGTTTCATTTGGTGCCAAAATGATATTGTTTCTATTTTCTCTGAAATTCACAATCTTCTCAACCTCCTGCTAAAATATACAGGTATAAATACGATCAACTTATAATGTAGGCTTATACAGTATAACTTTTATTTACTTTGGTTTAATGTGAAATTCTAAATCTGTTTTCTACACTCCAAACTGTGTTAATGTTTATGGAACCATGATTTCAAAGATCCACATCATCAAAGACAATTGAGGAGACACAAACACATAATTTATCCTGATTTACTTGTTTCTGGTTGTACAGTATATTGTTCCCAGCATCTTTGTACCTGCCACTAGTGGGACATCTGTTCCCCTGATCCTTTTTTGTTTAGCAATCTTATAATGAGATTCTAGGTAGAAGAGGTGATAATTCAAAGGTGTACATGTGGGTACATGTTCACAAAGGCTTGTAATTAATATTCTTACGTAAAAATGAGAGAAAATACCTAACGAATTCACTTAGTTAAACATAAAAATTTACAAAATTGGCATCAAAATTTCACTGAACTCTTCTTTCGATGCTTCACCTGGCACCGTATAGAAGACAAAATTATGGTACAGTACAGGAATGTTTGAAAGAGATCCCTTACCTAAAGTTTATCTGGTGCTGATTGAACTTTCTAGTAAAGGTGTTTTTGATGTATTTCTGATGTTATTTTGGTTTGATCTTTTTTGTACTTTATTGAGAAGTCAACCAGTTAGTTGCATTCTTACAGCTTTAATTGTAATGAATATACATCTTAAAACCTTTGAGGATCTTGACCTCTAAAATCTGGAAGAATCTTAAATTGAATCTTCACCTCTTACTGGTTCAAAAGAAGACTCTGTACACCTGACGACATCTTGGCCACCTTCTATAGTCACAGCTTAAGTGAGCAAGTTAGATATGCTCTTACAGTCACAGTCAGATGAAAGACTTAACATTGATCCCAGTAGCCATTCTACATCATTTCATCATGGACCCAACACTGAGAAATTTCCTAATGTCATTTCAATGTTGCTTAAATATTCTAACATCTATTCTCTCTGGGCAACGTCTGGATTCTTGAAAATTCAAAATGTTTTTCTCTAACTAAGGATAAGCAAATGTAACTTATTGTAGTGGAGTATCAGTGCATTTTAGTCATCATTTGCTTGGCATCTATCTGCCAAAACTCAAGTGACACAATTAGTTACACATGATTACAATTGAGGAGAAAATTCTAATGAGTGAGCCTTTGGGAACCCGGACCAGTGATTCATATTTTCCTGAAGAGTGACTCAACCGATATATCACAAGAAATCATTATACTATACTACACTTCTGTACTTGAAATTTGATGATGATAAATATATTCCTAATTTAAACCACTACTGTATGTATACAGTATATGGAGACAGGTACAGTATCCTTGTTTAAAGTGTAACTATAGATCCTTCATGTACATTATACTACATTAAAACATAAAATTATAGATACTGTATATAATTTAAAGGAGCTAACTAATGTACCACAGTACCCCAAAATAGTATTGCTACCCATGGGGCTGATGTGGTTCGTGATTTTATGAGCAGTGTTAGTCGACTAGTTTCAGAACAGTTGGTTACAGTCTGCCACAGGTATTGGTACTATGTGGATCAAATTATCTGTCAACATTTATGTGCAGAGAACTGACAGAATTTCAAAATAACCAGTAATTTAAGTTTTATACCTGTGGATATCCTATACTGTACAGTGTTGAGTATACAGTGTTTGAAGATGGGGAGCAGGCATACCAACCTATGGCGATGCACTGGAGAATATATCAATGCATTTCGTCCAGCATTTCAAATTGTAAAAACAGTAAAAGTAACATTACTTTTGTGGTGACAAAGAGTGCACTAAGGTAAATTAGAGAGAAAGAGAGAGAGATGATTTTGTGTCTGTGGACTGAAAAGTGAGTGTTATGTCAACTATGAACTGCTGAACTTAAACTTGTACTATAAAATACAAAAATTCAGGTGTGCAAGTGAAATATACGTCTTCAGACATACCTGACTTTTTGTAGGTACAGTATATGTTTAATTCAAGTTGTCCAGAGTTATTACACAACACACACACATAGTACGCATTCAATACACACACTACATATATACAATACACACACACACACGCAATATACAGGTACACACACACAGAGGTTCCAAAGCAGTATTCCTGCGTTTGAACTCCTGAAATAACTTCTTCGTAAAAGTATTCATAATAATTTGTTCTAAGAAGGAAAGCAGAAAGGTGCATTTCTCATAATTTCCACAATGATACCTTTGTAAATACAGTAGTCACGTGCTTACAATTGGTTAAACTTATATTTTCAGTGGAGATATTCTTTTGTTTGTTATCTTTACAATGTATAATTTATACATAGATAAAATACGTACAGCATACTATTTTTGTTATGTTACTGTGATTAGCAAATATTAGATTACTTGTCCAGTCACTCCAAAAGGTACCTTTATGGAGGAGTCCGATGAATTTCAAAATGAACACTGCGGCTCCTGTTGTCTCGGTAGGGTTGTCAAAATCCTTCATCAGTTGTCATATTGTCTCACACAAAATTGTAAAAATAGCTTTTAGAGTGACTATTCATTATTACTGTTTTAATGTACTGTACTGTATTTTCTGCAACACTACAGTAATGAATTATTGTGTGAAAAACTTATTATACTGTACTTCATTTCTGTGACTAGAAACGTCAGTTCAAGTACAGTAGTAAAAACAGTGTAAAGTATGAGAGCGCCTCACTTAGCTCCTCCGAAATTTGATTCACCTATCTGTCCTATCAACAAAGAAATTAGTACTGTATACCCACTGCCAGAATTTTTTAGGAAAATATTTAATAAGAAATGGGGAAAAGTTGGGCCGAGTCTTGCTACAGAGAAATAGAGAGAGAGTGAGTGTGTTTAGAGCTGGCACCATCCTTACCCTGGGTTTACCACGTGCCACATTTTCCAAGAATCGTTTTAGCATTGACAGTTAACAAACATTGACATGATAAATTCCTTCAGCTGGATTACTTTGTTGTAGTAAGGTTACAATGCTGGATGAGTTTGCTGTGTGGTCAGGTTTAAACACTAGGGAAATTTGTTACATGGTAAGCTTACAACAATGAAATGGTTTAATGTCTCAAAAGTAAAAACAACTTTTGCAGGTGCTCAAAATTATTGCATCATAGATTTATACAAACACACAGTGCTTGATTAAGACCAGAATTATATTTGAGTTCACAAAAATTAAATTTAAGTATACACGTACTGTACAGTATATATGATGTCTGACCTTCATAAAAAAAATGAAACTTCAAAATAATTATCTTGAGGCTGAACCTGTTACTATGATATATTATCCTCATTAAATGACACATTATGCACAAGAAACTAATTTTTACAAGACATACCCATATTCCAAAGTTCACTGTTAAATAAAGTGTTGGAACGCAGCACACTACCTTAGCTCTCAGTTTTTGTATCTTACCAAACCTTTCGCCTGGATATGTTTTGCATTTTTTATATCTAGATAAAAAATATAAGTGTTCAGAAACTCAGTGAAAAATAACAGTTCTTGGATTATTTTTTTACCATTTCAGTAGCCTCCAAAAATAGTCGCACCTGGAGTTTAATACATTTTAGTTATACTGTATTGAAAACCATGTACAAGGCACTTGTTTCCATCTAGTTCAGACTATATTTAATTTACCCTCTAAAACAAAGATGTTATAAAGTTCTTGTAAAGACACGTGAATTGAACATCCAGTCACCAAACTTGAACCAAAGCTAATTTTGTTTAGATCACTGTTTACTTTTACTGATTTTAAAATTAATTTATTCAATTTGTTTTCCAAAATAGAACAGTTATGAAAATGTCTGATCTGGGTGGAAACAAATATTGACCATCATTGTGTTTGTCTATATATAATACTAAGATGTGAAACAGCATGGTCATGGTACCAACATGATGATACAGTAATATACTTTAGCAAGGATAGTAAATTAGAATCATTACTATTTCTAGTCATAAGTTAGCTGTAGAATATTTTAATTTATTGATTTACCCCTCATTGAAAAATTCATAGCTGTATGAATTGGTATATTTCAAAAGGTATCTGGAAGTGGTTGGCGGCAAGAGTTCCACAATGTGTTTTGTGAAAGGAATAATGGAACCATGCATGATTGAACCAAACTTTACATGGAGTTCTGTGCTTGTGTGTTCTTTTCTTTCACTATAAGGTAAGAAAAGTATACTATTTGATAACTTTTAGAAATACTGTACTGCCACCAACCTTAGAATCTAGTCTATGAAACAACATTACTCACATGAGGTTGTGCCATGTTGATCAAACTTGAAAATACTAATGCATTTGACTCATGGTTGTTGTATGAATAAATTTACCTCTGCTTCTGAAGACAATCAGATGCTTTGGTGATGACTGTTTGTGTGGAAGCATCATCTAGTCAGAAAGAAGGAGCTTGTGTGTAATAGCACCTTTATACTCAAAGTCACATTTACACTGTTGGGTCAGCTTATGGCTTCACAAAATTCAACCACATCTCTCGCCAAAAACAAGCTAAAAACTTCTTCTATGTAATGCCGTTGTTTCATATGACGGATAATTAATAATATGGCGCAGCAGGATAAACATTCCAAGAAGGCGTCAGAGAGGACAGAGTAGGTTTAGTTGTATTGTCAGCTCACCAGACTAGCAGTGTGTGTGTATGTAAATTTGAGTCAGAGATTATCAACTCAGATGAACCTTGAATAGTACTGATCTCATACTTTGTTTAATGTGTTCTGGATTACAAAGATAGCCTTACTCTTGTACTCAAGCCTCTTGAAGATTATTATAAGTCATATCTACTACAGTTACTGATTTGGTTGACTTGTCTGGAAACTTGCGCTCTTGATGGGAAGGAAGAAGTCACTTGCTCGCTGTGGTATGATGGTGGCTGAGACTGTGGGTCTTATAGTGGCTAGTCGAAAATTTGGACCTTTTTAGTTAACGTAGTTTGGGGTCCTTTATCCACAACTTCCCACAGGTAAACCTGGAGTCAATGAGTGTATACTTTGATTCCTTCAAGTCACTAAAAGACTAACATGAGTGAAAGTGATATTTTTTTTGACAATGTCAGGATGAGGTTTATATCCCATAGGTGTAGACGTGAGAATGACCTGTATGTACACTACTCATAAGGCTTAAATTGGATGTTCATGTCTCTTGCAGTGTCACTGTCCTCTTCGTAGGAATCTCATACCTGAATTTTATCCTCATTTAATTCATTTTAACAGCATCATTACTCATTTTTATTCATAATTCAATCATGGGTGATGCATAATCTTGCACACCCTAGAGCCACACCTCTACTTCCTTCCCCCATGTTATATTTTACTGATATTTTCGAACAGGTAATCACTTTCTCAGCTTTTACTTCACACCTTTCTGTTCTGCCCACCTCCTCCACCTTTTTAAATTGCTTTTATTGCGGGTTATTACGGTAGGCTATTCTACTCTCAGTATGACTCGCCCCATCATTCTTCCATATTTTCCAGGTCCTTTCATATCAAATTCTTTATATAATTACATTATTGAGTTCCCAATCCCTCTATTCTCCTCTTTAACTATCACTTCTCTATCTCTTCCTTTTTATTATTTCTCTTCCTCTTTTACCACTGACTCCACTCCCCAGATCCCAAGTCAAATTAGAATTTCAGAGATTTTCATGGTTGGGATCTGGTCGTGGGGTCAATGAAGCCATCATTCCACATAAGGTAACCACAGGCTGTACTCCTTTTTTCTGCATTATCTACAACCTCACACAAAAAAAATCTTCATTCAGATGCACTGTTAAAATTCTTACTAACAAAATCCTGATGCTCTTATCTGTCTCACAGACCTTCATATGTGATACTTGTTACGTGTAAACAAATATTGATTTCATGTTTATCATCCGTAGTCACAGAAAATATTGTTCAAGAATTTGAAAGATCAATCTCTTAATCCCCAGTGAAGAAAAATAAAATACTGTATTTGAAAAGGATTATTGTCACTGGGGGTAAAGTTTGACTATTCAAATGTAAAAAAGGGTCATATTTTCTGTGAGTACAGTACTAAGTATGTAATTTTTGCTAATGCTTCCTAAATGTTATTAAAAGTCACATTTGGAATGAGCATACTATAGGAAAACATTACTTTCTAATGCCTATCAATTTTTTTTGTTATGTTTCCTGTGAGTAATGATGATAACAATACTCTGAATATGTGTGTAAATCAAACATGTATTGATCTCAAAGTCTGGGCCCCCATAGATGGGGTGTGGACTTCTCCACAATGTGTGTGGGATCTGGTCAACAACTACTACAAACTGTACAGTCGTTAATGCTGTAAGGATGTGAAATAAAATATCTTTACACTAATACAAAACATTGTTTGTCTTACCCAGTGCTGTATTATGCACAGTTTGTGGCGTTTCCATGGTGTAACCAACCTCATCACTTTGTTATTATAATACCTTCACTTTGTAAGGCTCATTTGAAGTGTAGTTCCACACTAATATTCCCATAAGATTAACCACCCTAAACCTAATCTAACTTAACCTAATACTGTACTGTACTGTAATCTTCCAGGCAACATTAGGGTGTTTAATCATCAGTTGAAATTAGATGATCATGTGATCTGTAATTAAAAAATGGTAAAATTTATCCTGAAATCCCATATCCTGGGAGATCCCATAGCCATGCAGCTTCTCTTACTAAAGACTGTCCATAGAATTAGAAACTCCCATAGAAATAATTGCATAAACAATTAGAGAAACCCTTCATAGAAATACACATAAAGTTACTGAATTAAAAACCTGTCGCAAAGTAGGATGAACATGGAGAATTAGAAACCCTTCCTAGAATTGGACACAACCTCTGAATAAAGACTGAAACACATAGGATTAGACAAGAACTTGTATAAAATGTGAAACTAACTAACAGAATTAGAAAATTCTTATTCATTAAAGAAAACCCTCTATAAAACAGAAATTGGAAACTCGGCTGTTTCTGGAGGAACCCCTGAGAATGTCGCCTTCCCTGAGAAAGCCCCTAGGATTGCCGTTGTCCCTAAGAGCGCCCCTGGTGGATCCAGCGCACCTGACAGGTCCCCTGAGGGCACCGCCGACCCTGAGAGGGCCCTGGGGGCGCCTCCGTGCCTTGCATGGCCAAGTGACCCTCACAGGGATAACGTCGATTCCAGGGTCCCTTACAGGGACAGAAGCGCCATCAGGGGTGTTCCCAGGGTCGGCGACGTCCCCAGGGGCTCTACCACAGCGGTGGCAACTACAGTGGCCCTTCAGAGGTGGTGTCTCCCCCAGGGTACCTCTTTGGGGTGACACTGCCCACAATTACCCTGCCAGGGGCTGCAGCGCCCTTATGGGCCCTCCTAGGGCCGGCGGCGCTGCTATGGGCCCTGCTAGTGGCAGTGGGCGCCTTCCAGGGGTGGCAGGGTCTCTGCCAGGGGCGACGGTGCCCCCAGGGGCCCTTCCACATGCGGCATCGCCCCAAAAACTTTATAGTTTTGTCATACATTTTGCATTCATTCAGTAATCCCTTACTTAACTGTGATTGGTGAATAAGAGGTAACGT
Organism: Homarus gammarus; assembly: GCA_958450375.1. NCBI lineage: Eukaryota > Metazoa > Arthropoda > Malacostraca > Decapoda > Nephropidae > Homarus > Homarus gammarus. Next base: position 409,362 of record CAUDMG010000910.1, read on the forward strand.
CATCAAATTACAGCCAATAGGAGAACAGAGCGATTAGTCAGCACAACACCCCAACTTATGCTTTGCTGTTGGATATTTATTCTCGTTTCACTATTTATATTTTCTGGGAGATATGACACCGCCCATCGCATTTTCAGTATTATCGCAACCTAAACAATGAAAAGGAGAATAAATATCCAACAGCAAAACATAAGTTGGGGTGTTGTGCTGACTAATCGCTCTGTTCTCCTATTGGCTGT